>OY757189.1:13856045-14456045 GCA_963583895.1 Melanophora roralis
AAGAACCTTTCGCCATTGCTACAACCGAACTTGACATGAAAACTCTGACGCTTGCAAACTTGTTTGGGGATAAACTTTATTGGTTAGGAGCACGATAACTGGCAGTTTTGATTGGGTGTGTTGGGAGGATGACTCATCCCGTCTACAAGCAAACAAAAGAATGTGGATATTGTTATCAGATACCAACAAAAAAAACTTGACAAACTACTATCACTTTTCTGCAGCACAAACATGCTTCTTATCTTGTTTAATAAAATCTTATCAGCAACTCAGCGAGCAAAGAGAAGATGATGAAGACTACTTTTGAAAAAAAAACTAAAACAAAAAACCTGCAGCAACTTACAACGACTGATTAGCATTTTTAAAACATTAATTTGGTTTTTGCTTTACATTGTTCTTGTTTTTCTGCGATCAATATGGTTAATATTCCATGTTAACAAAAATAAAAGAAACAAAAACAACGACTGTAATATTAATAACCATTATTGCTGTTATAAGAGAAGAAGAAACGAAATATTAAAGATCAAGTGACTTTATGTTGTCGTAGGATCAATAAAACAGACAAAAAACCAGAATTTAAAAATTTTTTAAATTATTTTTATGGCAGTAGTAATTAAACAAAAATATCTTAAACTTACAAGTGTAAATTTGAATTAATGAAGGGAGTGGATCATAAAGTATTTCAAATAAATTAACACTAAACTGTGAAGGTGTTTAAAAAAAGTATAATTAATTATACAAAATATCAACAACTTTGATTAAAAACAACAATCGGTGAATTATTTAAGAATGTTTTAGTAAAAAACAAAAAGTATTTAAATACAAAAAAATCCTTTGACATTTTTAAAATCTCCAGGAATAAACACATTTTATTCTAACTTATGCCAAATACATTTTTTAATGAAAAAATGTTCTTAGACAATTTTTATAATAAATATGTTTAACTATAAGTGAAAGATGAAGCAACTTCTTTAAGAATAATTTTTATTAATTTTTTTAATGATATTTGAGTTGTTTCTTTTAATATTATAATATTACGAGAAGTTTTAAAAATATATTTTTTTTATATTAAAAAATTTATTATTGAAATGTGTCGCAAATAACTGTAAGCCAATTTAGATTTTTTTTATTTTTGTCAAAAATTGTTTTTAAATTTTTTTCTTCATTTACCAACCGGCTAAACCATTAAACGATTTTGAAGCTGCTATGTGTGCCACTGGTGCTGCTGCAAAAGTGGAATATGTTGTTGTTGTAGTAATAGGTAGGCCGAACTTAACTACACTATTTGGCTCATCAAAACCACTGTAGGTCAGTGGTGATTGATCATATGCTGGAGGAGTATTATAAAACGAGGGCACAGAAGTAGGAAAGGCAAACTTGTGATGAGAGCGCACAGCAGCATAGGTAGCAAATCGGCCAAAGTCCCCACCAGCACCAGCACCACCGCGTAGTCTTATTATAGGTGGCGAAGAATAACCAACAGCTGAAAAAGGATTATGTACCCTTACAGGTGCCACCGGTGCAGCATAAGAAGCTGCGACAGGGATTCCATAAGGATTAGCAAACGATGTTGGTGGCGAAAATCCAGCATTAAGCCCTAAATAGGCACTAAGAAAACTAGCCTGCGCTATGGAGCAGCATAATAGTAAAGAAGTAACTAAACGAGTCTTTTTTATTTTAAAAACAAATATTAGATATTTTTAGCATTATTTAATCTGTTTGTTTCACTTACAATTTTATGCATTTTCTTTGGTATGAATTTTAATTTGTGGCCTTATTGATTGCACTTTAAGCTGTTTAAGTAAAATACCAAATTTGGCAAATATGTTGATGTTTTATATATGGTTTTGGTTTAACAATTTTTAAGTTGAATTAAATGAAATTCGTGCTTCAATCGAAATAAAAAAATATATGTATAAAACACCAGCACTGACAAACGTTACATAATTAATCTAAATATAAAATGGGAGGTATACTTATAAAAGAAAAGGCTTTGCTTGTGGAGTATAGATATTTTATCTTAAAATCTTTTAAACATTTAAGTTTTTACTTTGCTAAGGAAAGAGAGTAGCTAAAAGTATTTGCCTAATGTAATACAATAGTCCAAAGACTAAAGGGGGGATGGAACCCACAGGACTCATACTGGTAAACTAGCGAGTTATAATTCTAAATGGTAATGTTTTTTTTTGTCAAAACTGAGATAATTTTTTGCAAAAAAATAAGAGTCTAGTATTAAACCATACCTCCATGATTAAGGTTTAGGTATTGGCTATACTTCCCTGGGTTAAATAATCCAAAACCTTTTTTATTTCACACGCACTTTGCGTTTTTTTATATCGCACGACTTTAGGTCAGCGTTGCCCACCGAGAGAGGATGATTTATGTGAATGTATTGGGGCTTTTTCACTATGTTTATTATTAAAACAAACAAAAAAACAATGCAATATCCCCCTAAGTTGTTGTTACTTTTCTCTTTTTGTTATGGTGTTTTTCACGTACTCGTGTTGTGTACATGTAAAACCGGATTAGTGTTTGTCCCCAGGAAACACTATTGGCTTACATTGCTTCAGGATGATGAGTTTTAATCAATTTGAATGTCGTCAAAAATTTCATATTAATGCAACTAAACTTTTACTTGTCAAATAATCTTTGTCACGTTTTTTATGTCTTAAAAACTCAATAAAATTAAACAATTATTCAAAATAAATTATGCGTTATAATTAGGGTGACCATTTATTTCTTGTTCGAAATCAGTACACTTTTGGTTTTTTTCCTTTAATAGGGTCTTTTTAGTTTTTATAGTCTAAAAAACTTTTCCAGTTTTAGGGATTGATCTTAAATTATTTTCGAAGCCTGTCCGTCCGTCTGTCTGTGTGTCTATGTCTTCTTATAATCAAAGTACAGGTTAGAGATACTTGGTTTTGTAAAACAATAAACCAAACCTTACCAACTGTTACAGATAATTATGAAACATTTAAATGTTTTATCCAAGAATTAACAAGCCATATAAAATCTATTTTAGTTTAATATTATTTCACTAAATTAATAATTTGCCAGTTCACCCATTTAACACAAATCATGGAATACTCGATCTTCGTGGTAAATTTTGAAAATAAACAGGATTTTTTTTTTTAATTTAACGTTCAAGGAAAATAATTTTCCTTATTTGGCAAAAAGGATATTTCGCTTCGTTCATATTTTTTCCCCCAAAAAAAAAATGCTTTAATATTGAAAAGATACTTTTTGTTAAACAGACTTAAGCAATCGTTTTCTATTCTATGAAACTATAAAAATCATTTTTTATTCTTGTCTACCCACGACTGAACTGATTAAAACTTGAGTTAAAATAAAGGAAAGTTATTTGTTTTTTTTTTGTGAAAATTTTTTGAACATAACAGAAAAGGTCGGCCAACTATTGCCAGAATAGGAAAATAGATATTTAATCGTCCAAAGAGTGACAAAAAATTCGCAGCATCACTTACTTGTTAAGAAATCTTCAAAATAGCTTGTCAGATCATCTTTGATAAGAGCCAAACATAATTTGGCTACAACACTCGTCGTTATCAATCAGTCTTTAAAATACCAGCTGAGTCATTTCATTCATAAATGCTGTACTAACTAAGTGTCCTGTTTTTATGTAACTCAGCTAATTTTTTCCAGAAAACTCGTCAATAACAAATTATTTTAAAAAATCAATTCAATTAGTACTTTTTTCAAAAATTAGTACATTTTAGTACGCATATTTTTAATCAGTACACCCATGAAAAATCAGTACATTTGCTGATAAAATCAGTGAGAATGGTCACCCTAGCTATAATATATTAAAAAATATAATGCATGCAAATTTTAACATAAATAAGCCTGTCAAAAATTATATGCTAATCTTAATATAAATTGCAGAATTCAGAATTACAGAAACTTGTTGTCTATACCAAAATCTGTTGCCTCCCAAAAAAAATTACTTTTTCATAAGATGTCGTGCATGTGCCACCAAACAAACTATGCGAATTCTGATCCGTTTTTAAGAATATGTACTGAATTAAACAAAATGCATAATCATATTGATTTCTCTTTAAATGATAACGTACTAAAAAGTAAAAGTGTTTTGTTATTTAATAGCTAGATAATGTTTTTAAATCTGTAAGGATCTTGTATCTATAGACCTAATATTAAATAAATAAATAAACAAATTAAATAAATAAATAAATAAATAAATAAATAAATAAATAAATAAATAAATAAATAAAAAATAAATAAATAAAGGGTGGAGGCTATTTGAATTACCGCATATGCATCAAATTTTTTTGGTTCTTCAGTATCGAACACTCAAACAATTATTTATGTAAAATCAACTGGAAATGGTATTTAAAATAACTGGATATTCATTTAAAACCCCTCCACCAAGATATTCATTTAAATTAACAAAATATTTCATTTAAATTCAGACATCAAAAAATTAACTTACATATTCGTCTAAAATTAGCTAAATTTTCTGTCATTTACAGCAAAACACAAAGTACACGAAAAAATTAGCAAAATTAAATATTAAAAAAAAACATGTAAGAGCGCTTTATTCGGCTGTGCCGAATCTTATATACCCTTCAAATTGGCCTTTTAATATACCCAGTGATTTTTAAAGTCCATTTAAAACTTTACAAATTTGAACGTTCGTATGGATAATAGAAATATGTAGATTGAGGTCGACAGTTATAAAAGTTTTCGAGATTATTCATATTAAAAGGTTAATAAAAGTTGTTAATTTTTATAGGATGCTCTAGTCCCCCTGCTCTCCTCCAAATTTTTTTTCCAAATGTATGAATTATTTGATTATTACTTTTTGTAGAATACTCGAAGTCGATAGCTTTTATAGTTTCCCAGATGTAGCGTATGGCAAATTTCATAAAAATTGTTAATTTGTATGGGAGCTACCCCTTCTTCACCGCCATCAAAAAAATTTTTCTTTTAAGCGAAGGTTTTTTTTGTCGAATTACGTTTTGTAGAATATTTGATGTCGATAGCTGTTACAGTTTTCGAGATATAACGCATTGAATATTTCACCAAATTTGTGCAATTGTAGGAAAAATACCCTTTTCCCTGATCCTATCTGAAAAAAAAATTTCCGTTATTTAGGTGCCTACTTTAAGAGTATCCGTGCCAGGTTTTTTGGCAATAATGACTATATTTACTGAGATATATAACGATGTATGCCCGGACTTTGTCCTAAAAAAATGGGTTATTTTTGGGTTCCGCTTATATCTCGGTCAATAGTGAACCGATTTTGCTGATTTTAAATAGCGATTGTCTCCAGGATATTTTTAATAGTTTGACATCAATAACTGGTCCGTATCTTTTTATTTGACTCCGGAAACTTGATTTCAACAGACGGACAGATGGACAGACGGGCATCGCTAAATCGGCTTCCCTATCTATAAGGATCCAGAATATATAGACTCAATGGGGTCGCAATTGAATAATAAGGAAATTACAAACGGAATGACAAAATGATATACAGTGAACTCGCGGAAACGTGAATATCCAGAATCGTGAACATCCAGAAACGTGAACACTTTTTATTTAACATTAACTACTCTAAAACGTGAACAAACATTGAAAGCTTTAAAACATGAACAGTTTTTTCTGAGGTTTTTTCTTGTTTCCATTAATTTTATTAGTTTTGGGAGTCCCCGAATTATGCAATAAAAGGATCTATAAGCGATATACAGTGAACTCGCGGAAACGTGAACTAATTTTTACCAAGGGTGTTCATGTTTTCGATTTTGTTCACGTTTCCGATTGGCTATGTTTTAATTATTTTCTAACGAATTTAATTTTTTTTTATCAATTTATTGTTACTAGTTCAAAAACATCCAAATCTAGTCAAAACTTAACAACGCTTCAACCCGAAAAGTCCAATTTAACAATTTTAAAACCTAAGTTTTTTGGGTAATACATAATTGTCTTATTAATCTGACCACAAAAATTAACCTTTTGCAAATAAAACTATGTATATCGCTTATAGATCCTTTTATTGCATAATTCGGGGACTCCCAAAACTAATAAAATTAATGTAAACAAACAAAAAACCTCAGAAAAAACTGTTCACGTTTGAAAGCTTTCAATGTTTGTTCACGTTTTAGAGTAGTTAATGTTAAATAAAAAGTGTTCACGTTTCTGGATGTTCACGTTTCTGGATATTCACGTTTTCGCGAGTTCACTGTACATAGTTTTATTTGCAAAAGGTTGATTTTTGTGGTCAGATTAATAAGGCAATTATGTATTACCCAAAAAACTTAGGTTTTAAAATTTTTAAATTGGATTTTTCGGCTTAAAGCGTTGTTAAGTTTTGACTAGATTTGGATGTTTTTGAACTAGTAACAATTAATTGATAAAAAAAAAATTAAATTCGTTAGAAAATAATTAAAACATATCCAATTAGAAACGTGAACAAAATCGAAAACATGAACACCCTTGGTAAAAATTAGTTCACGTTTCCGCGAGTTCACATATACCCTTATCACTATGTGAAGGATATAATAACTGGGAAAATTAACTGCAACCGAAAATCAGTATTATCGTGCAGCTGGAGCTTTGAATAACTCTTCAAACCAGTTAAAAAAAATTTAAATTAGGTTTAACTGTTTTTTCACTTAAAAACAACTTTACTTACAGTCAGTTACTGTAATAATTTTTCAAGTGTACTTAAGAAAGTAACTTTGGATTAAAAAAAAATATTGTATCTACTTTATCCTTCTATTATGTTTACTAAGTGTGTTTATTATATAAGCTCACGATTTTTACCTTTAAACACACACACGCTTACTTGTATGAGCTTAACGACATTAAGTTGCAAGTGCCACATGTTAACACTTACATGGCACTTACACTGTTATTTCTTATACAACAACAGTTAAAAAGAAAAAAAAATGTCATAATCCTTACACGAGACATATGAAGAAATCTTACACAACAACAAATGTAAGGACTACAAGCAATGACTCTTGACAACACAGTGACTGTAAATTCTAATTAACCCATTTTGCCCCAAATTTTTTTTAATGCCCACATCACACACACAGTAAGCTATTGTGCGTTTGTTCAGATGTTTGTAAGATTAGAAAATATTAGTCTTTAATTATATTATCGATTCACAATTAATTGATCGGTGTCGGTCCATCGGTCCGTCGGGCTGAGGTTCCATATTTTCTTGTGAAAAAAGTACAGGTCACACTTTAAAGATAAAAAAAATATGGCAAAGATCAGTTTTTTACTATGAAAGTCCCAATACAAATGTCCTTCCGAAATACACATTTTGGGCCATAAAACTTTGCATATTTCTTAAAGCTTATGCTTCTAATTGTAATCCTTAAGCCATTTGCAAAATTATTACTTATAAAAGCACGAATTTTACAAAAATTTCTTTTAGCCTCATCAATGTTAATGATTAAGGTCTGACACTTTTAATTAAAATGTTTTTTCTTCCTGCATGTTCAGATACTCTGGGGGCAATTTGGGTTAATTTAAAAGTATTGAAATATTTTTTTTCAATCAGTTCTCAGAATTTACGTCTAGATATATTAACTTTCATAAGCTTTAAAAAAGAGCAACACGTGATGGGGTTATTTTGTTTATTTCTTATTTTCTATTTAATTATTTCATATTGCACAGATATTTTAAATTGACGGTTTTTATTTAGGAAAGAAATTTTTTGAATGTATTAATTTATTATTATTTTCTTAAAACATTTGAAAATTTTATTTGTTGGCTAAATAGGAAAAAGTTGGTAGTTTGCTATCGCCTAAACTGTACGAAAGAAATAAAATTAAAAAATTATCATATTCCACTTAAAAAATAAATTATTCTTGGATGAAATTTTTTTGAACTTTTAAATCTTTTTGGTAAGAAAAAGTAAAACTTATATTATATGTATTTAAACCAATGAAAACAAAAATATAATTCAACAGGTTTCGGAAAAATCTGATTACATATACATATGTATTTTAATTGTTTTTTTTTTTGAGTTTTAGATACATTTTTAACTTTTGGTCCAACAGAAACGAAAATAACTAGAAATAACGGTCGACTGTTTTTTTTTGCGAACGGTGCCTTTTCCCCCTTTTTTTTTAAATATATATTATAATTTTAACTATAGAAATATAAAATTAAGGATTATTAACCCATTGAGTTTGGTAGTAAACCAAGCAAAAAAGAAGTACTTTTTTTGCTTCCTAAAAGATTATGAGTCTAGAAACAAAAATTAAGACACTTAATTTAAGTTGGCCAAAAGTGATTTTTTCATTTTTTGTTATAATGATTCTAGAAATATGAAAAAGGGACTGTTAACTAATTGAGGCTGAAAGTCGACTAAGTGCCACAAAAGTGAACCAAATTCACTTTTTTACATTTTTGGAGATTATAAGCTTGGAAATATAAAATTATGAAAATATTGGCCTGTATTGAGGACGGAAGTCGACTACATTTCCAGAAAATACTTTTTACTTTTTTGGTACTTTTCTGCATTGTTTCAGATTTTGAGTATGAATTTTAGTCCATATAGAGTTGACAGAACGTACTTTTTTTGCATGTTTCAGATTATAAGTCGATAGAAAATTAAGTAAGAGGAGCTTATTGCATTTTAGAAATTTTTTGCATTTTTCGCGATTACGTTTTTGGAAATATGGAATCGAGAGCTTTTCACCTGTTAAGTTTGAAAGTCAGTTAATTAGACCAAAAGGCCGTTTTTACACATTTGTTACCTTTTTGCAGTTTTTAAGAAAAATTCCTATATATGTATATGTATATATGGAATTAAGGTGCAAAATAAACCGAGTTCACAAGAGTACTTTTCCTAAATTTTTTTTTTTTACTTTTGATTTGATTTCTTATTATGTTTTCGGAAAATAAGGCCGGAAGTCAAGTAAGTGAATAAAAAGTTTTTTTTTTATTGGATCTAGTGAAAGTAACAATGGCAATATTAACGAGCAATGGTGATATCTCTGTCACTCTGTTCTCAACTTGCGAGAAGTTTTTGC
This sequence comes from Melanophora roralis, assembly GCA_963583895.1. NCBI lineage: Eukaryota > Metazoa > Arthropoda > Insecta > Diptera > Rhinophoridae > Melanophora > Melanophora roralis. The sequence goes on from OY757189.1 coordinate 13,865,075, forward strand.
AACAAGAACATCTTTTTAAAAAATAATATAATATTTATTGTTCCGATTACACTGTGTAAAGAGAATTTCTTTAGGACATGCACATTTGCAAATATGGTCAGTCGACATACTTAGTTTTTTATTTCCAGATCCTCTATTCCTTATATATATGAAGTATTTTTTTACATAAATATATACATTTTTCCCCCATTATGGGCATCTGCAAGAGTGATAAACAAGAAAATTTATTTTTTTTAAATCCTTCCAAACAAAATATTAAGAAAAAGTCTTTTTTCCTTTTAAATCCTTAAAAGTTTTCAGCATTTTTTTTTAATTCATTACATGTGCCTTGTTAAAAGCTAAATGTAAAATAAATGTAAAATTGTTTAATACTTTTCGAAAACTTACAAAACACCTAAATAAATCACAATATTTGATATTAAATAAATATCTTTGGCTTACGTGTGCATTTACCATCAAGGATTTGCGTTTATTAAAAACAATCGAACAACAAACAAATATTCTGTCAGAGATTAGAAATTGCAATGAATTAAAAGAATTGATTCAAATTAAGTACAACAAATAAAATACAATTATAAAAATCTTGTGTCAATAGAAAAAGCATAATCGAGTAAATGTATTGTAAATTAATTAAATATAAATAAAAAATATTTTTAAATCCCCTTTTACTTGCGGAAATTTTTAATAAAAAAATTATTTGAAAAAGAGTTCAATAGAGTTTCACAATAAAAATATCAAAATGAGTTCAATAAAATATGACAAGGTCAAGGGACAGTGTAGTCAATGGAAATGATGTTTTAAAAACACATAACAAAACAATAATTAAAAAGAAAAGTGAAAAAATGTTAAGAAAAAACTACAATGTATAAAACCTCAAAGTACAATGTATAAAGCAATTGCAAAGATTTGCCCTAAAGGTAACTTTCATGTGGTTTTAAGAGTCAAAGTTCAATAAATCTTAAGCCTTTTTGTTTGCATTAGAATCTGTTTTTGTTCTTTATGGATGTTTAACAAAGGTTGTTATGGCAAAAAGTAACAAATAAAGGTTATTAATATGGAAAAATTAGCAATAACAAATTTGCTAATAAACTCTGATCTTTGTGATTAAAATATCAAAGATTTGTTTTAAAATGGAAGAACTCAAGTAAGTCAAAATTATGTACAAAATATTTTGCCTTTTATGTCTTATAAAACCACTGTTCGGCAGGCAATAAATAGCACACGTGCCTTAATTTGAACTTCCTTAACCTTTTGCTGTTAATCGAGCTAATGATTAAAATATTTTTAATTTTTTCATTTAATTCTGCGGTAAATAAATAGAACCGACATAAATAAAAAGTTGTAAAATAATTAGGGATAATATTTAAATGAAAGGGTAATGAACAAAACGCAACATGCCACGGCAGCAACAAGGAAAAGCAATCGAAGGATTTTGTGTCAACTAGCTTAAGTTGCATAAACATTTCCACTGAGTTGTTTTTCTTTCTGAGGAAAATTTTAAAATGGCAAAAAATTATTGTGGAATTTTTAAGGTTATATGCCGTATTGTGGTATTGCCTTAAAAGCAATTAATCCGCCACATTTAGTTATATATAAGGAGTAAAATAAGCATTTAAAAGTAAAATTTTTATAAATTTTCCTAAAACTTTAACCAAGAATCTCTACTTTTCTGTTTTGAGAAGTAAATATTAAAATAATAATTCACTAATTTATATCTCTAGGCCTATGATTTTTAGATATCGATGGCTTAATATAAAAAAGTCGTAATTCGTTTTTTTGTCAAACAACAGTGGGGAAAAACACTTCAGAAAACTTGTGTAAAATTTTCAGTGCAAGTGTCAATAAAAAGAGGAAACGAATTTTACTTTAAATGAAATTAACCAAAAATTTATGATGAAAGTCAAGTCCCAGCCAGAACTAGCAAAAAACGCTAAAAATTGAGTTACGCCACTTCTTTATTAAGTCATCGATATGCAAAAATGCATAATTTCTTTATTATCCAATTGCGACCCCATAAAGTATATATATTCTGGATCCTTATAGATAGGGAAGTTGATATAGCCATGTCCGTCTGTCTGTCTGTCCGTCTGTCCATCTGTCCGTCTGTCTGTCTGTCTGGATGTCTGTCTGTCCGTCTGTTGAAATCAAGTTTCCGGAGTCAAATAAAAAGATACAGACCAGTTAATGGTGTCAAACGATTAGAAATATCCCGCTAACAATTGATATCATTGAAATCCGCAAAATCGGTTCACTATTGACCGAGATATAAGCGAAAACCCAAAACAACCAATTTTTTTAAAACAAAATTCGTGCATATATCCCTATATATCTCAGTAAGTATAGTCACTATTGCCACAAAACTTGGAACGGATACTCTTTAAGTAGGCACCTAAATAATGGAAAAATTTATTTCAGATAGGATCAGGGGAAGTGGTAGTTTTCCTACAATTGCACAAATTTGGTGAAATATTTTATGCGCTATAACTCGGAAACTATAACAGCTATCGACTTAAAATGTTTCACAAAAAGTAATTATGCAGCAAAACCTACGTTTTGTAGCAAACATTTTTTTGGTGGGGGGTGAATATGGGGTAGCTCCCATACAAATTCACAATTTTGGAAAAATTATCGATACGCTATATCTCGGAAACGTTAATAGATATCGAAATCAAATATTCTACAAAAAGTAATTGGACAACAAAGCCTACGCTTTGAAGAAAAAATTTTTTTGGTGGGGGGTGAATATGGGGTAGCTCCCATACAAATTCACAATTTTGGTAAAATTTTCGATACGCTATATCTCGGAAACTGTAACAGATATTGAAATAAAATGCTCTACAAAAATTAATTGGACAACAAAACCTACGCTTTGAAGTAAAAATTTTTTGGGTGGCTGGTGAACAAGGGGTAGCTCCCATACAAATTTACAATTTTTATGAAATTTTCGATACGCTATATCTCGGAAACTATAACAGATATCGAAATCAAATGTTCTACAAAAAGTAATAATCTAATAATTCATACATTTTGGAAAAAAATTGGATAGGAGCAGGGGGACTAGAACATCCCATTAAAATTAACAACTTTTATTAACCTTTTATTATAAATAATGTCAAAAACTTTTATTACTGTCGACCTCAAACGTTCCTCATCTATTTCTTTTATCCATACGAACGTTAACATTTTGTAAAGTTTTCTATGGACTTTAAAACTCACACAAGGATTTTTATTTTATTATTTGCAGTACAAAATTACTCGGCTGGGTATATTTAAAGACCAATGTGAAGGGTATATAAGATTCGGCACAGCCGAATATAACGCTCTTACTTGTTTTACCCTTATTTTGTGTTTCTAAAGCAAACAAAAGTCAAATATTCAAAAAAAACCAATATACAAAAATTTGCTTTAGACTTTCGACCATGTCAATGGTACGTATTTAATATTTTTTTAGATTAATATTTGAATATACAATTAGAAATAAGCTATTGAATTTTCATAGAAAAAGCTTGATCTCTAGTATATGTAGCCCAGACACAAACCATGTCAAGTTTGTCTTAAAACTTGAGCGCCCTCTATTATAAGATATCACAAATAAGCTGCCAAAGAAACAGCTTTAACATTAATTCAGCAAAAGCTGTAGTTAAGGTTTTACTAAAATTATTATTAAACCCAATATTAAATTTTTTTTTTGTTTATTTGTATGTAGTAAGTGTATAGATAATATACAAATTTAATTATGTACCTTTATACATGCATAGGTATGATGCAAACAGAAAAGAAAAACTAAGAAATATACAATAAGAATTCAAAAATACAACATATAATTAGCCAGCAGTAGCTTAAATATATTTTTTTATGTTCGTTTAATACTATTATAAGATTATAAATGCAAATGAGATGCCAACTTAAAGTTTGTGGCAACAGGGAAAAAGTGATTAAGTCCAATGTTATGCTAGCATGAGAGTAATTTTAAAATTATTATTTGATTTTGGAAAAATTAAGTCATATTCTAATCAGAGACTGGCTTACTCAGAATAAAATTTGCTCATGATTTAATCATGATACGAAAACCTATTCAGTTTGGCTATTTTGTTCAAACGTATCACATGACATAAACCAATGCATGATTTAAAATCATTTCATTCAATCTGTTGTTGTTGGATTTTTGATTTTATTCAACGTTCAAAAAAATCAACATAAATTCAATCGTATCAGCATCAGTGAATGAAACTGAACAAAAAATTCTAGCATTTAAGGGATGTTGCTTTTAATGAGAATAACAGACAAAAAAATGGCGCCATGCTCATGGTTTAACGTTAGGTCACGTAGTCGTTTCTCTATAACATTGCCAGTAGTGTATGACGAAGGCTTGCCATAGTTCTTGTCATATTTCTTGTTTGGCACTAAAGGTTTCAAAAACAGTGCTAAGTGTTAGTAAAAACTTCTCTTTTGGCTAAAAATGATTAAATAATTGTGTTAAAATTGTCAAAAATTAAATGTTTATACTTTTTAATATTAAATTGATTCACCATTAGGCATAATTAACGTCAAGTTAATAGTATTTTAAACGTTTATGCATATACATAAAAACACTTATTTTTATGTGTAAAATTTTAATTAGCTGATGTAATGTGATTTAATTGTTTTCCAAATATGTTTTTAAACAATTGAACATTTTGTAATATTAACTTAGAGCAACACTGATAAAGCTTTGACAAAAGTACAAAAACTACCAGCGGGCAAATTACGGCATTCAACTCGAGTCGAAATTCTACTCGATCGATCGAGTTGTCATTGCTTGTATTAACAAACTTTTTAAAAGGTTAATTTTTATTTTATACGCATAGCTTTGGTTTGTTTTTTAAATAAACAGAAAGCGTTCACGTCGATGACTTTAAAAATTTTAAAAAATCATAGAATTAATAATAATTAAATAAAAAACTTCATTATGTAATTCTGGAAATAGTTAAAAAAAAGTTTATAATTTCTCCTTTCTGAACTTACAGTTTTCAATTTAAAATGAGTAAAAAAAATTATAACTACTTATTTTAGCTGTTATTTGTATAAAAAAGTATCCTTAAAAATTTACTAAATATATGTGTCGTTCAAAACTTATACAACGGCAACTCTGGTTCTGGCACAGTTTTATTTACTCTGATTTATTCACTAGCAGCCGTTTATTTATTCAATTCATTCATGTGAGTAAAACTCACACAATGAATAAATTCACAATGAATAAATTCATGCTTTGACCAAATGAAGCTGATTTTATTCAAGGCAGATTTTTATTCAACTCATTCAAATCAATTAAAATTTTAGCATCAGATTAAATCAAGAGAAAATGTGATTTTGCTATTCTCTGATTCTAATAAGGACAACCTCTTTCCTTTGATCATCTAACATTTGCAGAAAAAATTTAGCCACATTTTAGTAATATACATTTATAATTATATGAGTGTTTTATTTACGATTAAAAAAAATTAAAATATTTACGCGCATGTTTATTAAAAAAACTTTCTAAAAAATTGCACAAAACAATTAAGTTTTTTTATTTGTGTTTTAAAATAAGCAGATTAAAAAGTTATTTGCCTAAGTCGACTTAAGCACTTATACCCTTTTTACCATAGAAATATAACAACACAAAGACAAGTTTTGCTTGTAAAAAAAGAGAAGAAATAAATTCAATTTTAAAACAAAAGAATGGTTATCACCCACAAAAAAAATCAAAATAAATTTATTAAAATGTTACAATAGTTTGTATGTGGGAAAATTTAAAAAATAATTTGAATGTTTGTGGGGGTCAAAATTAGAGGTAGGGTGAATAAAAGACCGATATCAACTAAACTTGGTAGAACTATTTTTCAAAGTCTCAGTAATATTGTCTGTTCACTGTTTATGTGATTACAAGAAATGAGGTTTATATTGGACAATACCATTGTGACAGATGTGACCATTTTGCTCACATTTTTGCTTATAAATCAAAAGTTTTAAAATTTGAAATAAAAAGAGGCTTCCGCTTACAAGTATAATTAATATATTTTTAAACGTTTTATATTAAACTGTCAGTGAAAGAAAATAATTTCTGCTTACAATAACTCTAATGGGTGTGACCTTACAAATTGGAATTTAAGAAAATTTTGGCATAAAGATTGTGTAAATAAGCTACTCTTGAAAACCGGCTCTACTTTTGCAATGTTCATGACATGAAGCATTGCATTCCTACAAAAGGAATATTTTCTAAAGAGACACCTTATCATTAAAACTATTAAAATAAAAAATTTTTTGAACATAAAAAAATATATAAAGTATGTATGTATTTTATATTTCAAAAATCGTTATTCTCTTTTAGGCGTACTTGAACTGATTTATGGGTCCCATGGATTATATGTGCTATGTAAATGAAAAAAATACAATACATGTGCATATATTGCAGATTTTCATCTTAAGATAAAAATTGAATAAAATTCTTATTTTTACACAGAAAAAAATAAAAAGAACTTTGAATTAAAAAATTTTTAAATTTGATTAAAAAAATGTTTAGATTACAACCTATCAAGAAATTCGCATATTCAATTAAATAATTTAATTAAAAATTTTCAATTAAAAAATTAATTGATTTAATCAAAATACAAACAAATTTTTTATTTTTTTTTTATATTTTTTTTTATTTATTTATGTTTATATAATTTAATTATTTATTTATGTATTTGCTTAATTTACGTTTAAGTATACATTACAAGTCTCAACAACGACTCGAACCATAGGCCATTTGATTGCAAGGCGTACGCTCTATCCACTCAGCCAACAAGGCATTATATTTTTTTAAATGTTCAACTTAGTTTTATTTATTTACATACCTCCACATTCAAAATTGAAACCTCAAGTGAACGTAAGGTGAGCTTTGCAAAAGTAAAAGGAAAAACATAAAAAGTTTTAGGCGAAATTGCAGCTTTTTTAAAGAACTTGCAAACAATTAAAATTTTAACAAAAACAATTGAAAAAAATTTTGAAATATTTTTTCTGTATATACATATTATCAATTTAATTTAACTTTTAGCTTTTTTAGTTTTGTTTTTAAAATGTCTTTTAAGTCCTTTTAATCTACTACCTGCTACTAGAAAAATAAACACTATTGTAAACTATTGCAAATATATTTTTTCATGAATAAATAGAGGCTAATGAATAATTTATAAAATAAACCAAAAAGCTATTGTTTGGTGCATACATTTTTTTATATGAAATAAAATCCTCAAAATATACAAAACATAAATAATAAAAACTCAAATAAAGTTTAAAAATATTTGAATGAAAAATGTTGTTTTACAATTTAAAAATATTTCTTTTACTTTATTCTGAAATTTGTTGAAATAGAATCAGCAAAAATACCGTTAAAGCTTAAACCAATGTTTCTAAACGTTTTTTGAAAGTGATATATAGAAGGTGGTGTTATAGCGTCAGCTATTTATTGTTCACTGTCAAAAGTTGCATACTTTGTTGTTGCTGTTGTATTTGTAGTACTTACGCTGCCACCTTGCGTTCTGGGTTATTTTTTAATTTGTCACGACATACAACTTACGCGGACAGATATATGTCTCAGTTAGCAAATGTGTATTTCTTTTATATTGTTTTTTTTTTTCTTTTAGCGTACTTTACACGATTAATTCAATTTAGATTATTTTATCTTAAACATGAAGTTCATGTTTTATTGCACGTAAAATGAATCAATAACAATATAAGCAGATAAAAGACAAAAGGTTTTTAGTGGGAAACATATGCGCATACCTATGTTTAATAGTGAGACCACTGCATTAGTTATTATCAGGGCAACCAAAAATATGCAAAATCATATTTTTTTCTGTGCATTCATTACCCTATATTGTTATTATTCATCCGTTTTAGAACTTTTGCAAAATTTGGCATCGAGTTTTTAGAGCATATTTTGCATAAAACAGCATATTTCTAAACCACGATCATTCCAATGCTACCAGATAGCCTGGAACACAGCCAGGCCAAAATCGAAGCTCAAGGTGCCCCTGACACCCGTGATAAAAAAGTAAGGCCTCTGGTCAGATCTCTTAGCCAAAGCCACTACCAGTTTAATTCCTAATGTTTGAGGGGATGGTCACTTCTCTTTGCAAAGCCACTTTTAAGTTCAACCACCGTCAATGACTGATAGCAGCATGTCCCAAAGGACATATAATTCCTGCCTACTGGCAGAGAACTGACGTCCGTAGGCAACTACCTGTTTCGACTGTTGTTAGAGACTGGTGACCCCATAGGGTTTAGATATTGAATATTGAGTACGAAAGTTTGGGTGTCATAGTGACTTTTCAAATGGATCTTCCCACGGTGATGAGGGCCGTGGCATGAACAGAGGAAATGGTGGACAAAATGAGGGCGTAATAAATTATAACAGGCCGCGCTCAAACTCCTATACTCAGTCTAGGCTTGCGGACGATTTTAAAGAAACTATAAGGGTAATCATGGTGATGCACAATATAACGGATTTGCTGGGTAATGTGTCACTGGCTAAGGAATTGCTTAACTGCGACATTGGTGGTGGAAAATGTTAAACATGCCTAGAAGGACAGGACAGAGTTTCGTGGCACAGGCTGGAAAAAATGAGCATAAACCAGCTTTCTAGTGAAAACAGAAGTAGTCTAAGTTGCACAATTGGAACCTCGAAGAGTACTCTGAGACATATAACAAGTAAATTGAGTAGGATTCTTTCAGATTTTTGCAGGTTTTATGAGGATATGGAGGAATTATAAACTATAAAACACCTTGTCTGTCACTGCACGAGGCTAAAAATCTGTAGTCAGAGGTGGTAAGGAAAGCTCTTCCACAAAGGCTTTATCGAGGGCTCTCGTTGTTGGCTAAGTAACACGCCGTTTTCCATTAGGTCTGCCCTAGCACAAAATTCGATGAGTGGAACCTCTTTCTTTTTATTTCATTTTTCTGTTTATCCCCTGCTATTTACCTTTTAAAATTAAGGTATTTTACATTGGAATGGGTGAAAGTAGCCTTATCTAGCTAAAGCCAACATATACAGGTAGATATGGTTAGATTGAGTCCATTGGAGAACACGGCTACCGAAAAGAAGAATAGGCTCTAGCCAACTGGGATTTGATACTTAGGTTTCGTAGTAATCTAAAAAGTTTTTTTAATGCAAATTTTATGTTTGGCAATAGCTGCTACTTTTAAGTCTCTAATAATGAGCCCTCCATTATTTCTGATTAATGGTGATTTATTGTCAAAAATAAGCCCATTCTTAATCTAAAAATTTTAATACTGCTATTGTCAAAGCGCCTGACAGGTGCTTTGTACAGGTAATTTATAGTTTCCTTATCATTGCATTTCGATCAATTATAAATAAATCATTTAGGGCTGTGTTCCGGCCGTCGTTCGCACACTGACAGTGACCAATAACAGCGGCCCCATATTTATCAACTGACAATTGTTAGGGCTCAGACCCTCATATACCATTTCTATTTTTGCAGCTAAGCCATTATTAAAGTTTGATTTTAATTAAAAATTTGTTTATCCCAATTATATATTTAATTGTTTACAATATTAATATACCAAAAATGGTGCTTTTTTACATATTATTTTAAAAAGATATTAATTTTGAGTAAGAATTTTGTAGAAAATCTCTGATATTTATTAGAATGCAACACTCCTTAGGTTGTAAATGTGAAAATAAACGACGAATACCTACGCTAAAGGAATGGATAATTAAAACTTTGAAAACTGAATGGTTCGTTGGCCTAAGTTTTTTTCTAGGGCGCATGTTTAACATTTGATGGATGTAAAGTCAAATTTAGACTAAGGCAGTGATATTAGGTTTGTTGATTGTGTTTTTGCTTATGTTAATACTGCCCTAAAGGCTATAAAAAATATAATTTTAAAAATTTTCAATTCGTTTATAAATTCAAAGTCAGACAATTCAAGTTTTTAATTTACATTTATTTTATTTTATTTTTATTTTATCTTATTGCAAAATATTTACATTTTATTAAAAATAAGGGAAACAAACGATTTTATTTTATATCAAAATAAAAATATTACAATTAATTTTAATTTGGCTAGAAATAACTCGGATACAAAGTTTTTAAAAAGCCTTTGCACACAGTTGCATACACACACACTCTCTTCCTCTCTTCTGATCCAGTGTTGGTTTAATTGTTATATAAAACTCTCTAAGCGATCTACTTGTGGTAATTTTGTTCTTATTGTTTTAATTTCTAAAATAAAAGTTTAATACTTTAGAGGTAAAAAAAAATATTTTTTTTGTCTTCAAAGAAAATTCATAAGAAAATATAAAAATTAATGACGAGAAATTCTCTAGATTTCTTTTATAAAGGAAATGAGTAAAATGAAGTTAAAAAAATTAAATGATAAATGAACGCTCTATAGTAAAAGTCATAAAAAATTCTCTAGTCGTTGTCATATGAACACAATGCAAGTATTTGTTTTTTTTAGTTTCTGATTATCCAGTTTAATGATAGATGGAATGACCAAAGCTGGCATGTCCATAAGACAAACCATGGCCTAAACCATAGGCATGACCAGAAATAAGAGCTGGTGCAGCATATGACTTATAGACGGGAGCAGCTACAACAGCAGGAGCAGCATGTACTACAGGAATAGCTTTGTGTGAGATTTTATAGGTATTGGCATACGAGGTGGCAACTGGAGCATAAGTCTTAACAACTGGTGCATGTACTACGGCTGGTGCGGCATAAGTCTTAATCAAGGGAGCAGCGTGCACTATGGGAGCCGAATAAGATTTAATGAGTGGTGCAGCAACCACAGCGGGGCCATGATAAGAGGTAGCATAAGCGGGTGCAGTCAAACCATAACCACCCAAATAGCCTGCAGAAGCAACAGCAAATAGAGCAGAGAAGACAGCAATCTAAAAAGTAATGTGGAAAATATTAAAAGCTCAATTTACCAAAGAAAACAAATTGTATTTGTCCTTTTAAGAACTTAAGTGTTTGTGGTGTAAATCTCGTTATATATCTTTAATTTGATTAATTGTCCATTGACTGTCCTCTGAGATAAGTTAACCTACTGTGCAATTTCAAATATTTTAACTGAACAAAACCGTTTATTTAATAGTTTTCCAACTATTTCTTTTATAAAATAATCTATGAGCCAATTTAAGTCCTTACACCAGCGGGCTTTAGATGTTAATCGTGATTAATATGGTTTTCATGAGGAGTAGGGAAAACTATGAAACTATTTTTGGAAAATTTAGGAAGATTATTAGGACTGAGACGTTCGTCATCATAAAGCTCAAACACGCAGAGCTGGAAGCTTGAAATTTGATGCACTAAAAAGGGGTTTCAAAAAATTCAGAATAAAAATAACAAAAATAATTTAAAAAATTCAAAATATGGGGGAAATTTGGTAATTTTTTATCTTTTAAACTAAAAGAAACGAATTTAAAAAACAGGTATTTTAATAAAAGAAGTCAACCCGCGTGTGGCGCGATTTTATAATTTCTGAGCCTGAACGGTAAAAATCATACTTAGATCCTCTAAAAGTCAATTTTCTAACTTCTATCCCAATAAGAATAGAAAGATTTTGAAAAAATAATTTAAAAAAATAAATATTTATTACTACATATTGGTAAAAAGGGTAAAATAATAATATTTTTGTACCTTTTAAGTACTTAGGTTCAAAAACTATAAAATTAAGGACTTTTGAACCAGATTGCGGGCCAAAAGTTAGCAAGTGGACAATAAAGTACTTTTTCACATTTTTAAGTATTTTTCGTGTTTTTGAGGTTCTTAGACTAGAAATATAAAATTAATGGCAAATGACCCATATTAAGGTCAAAACTCAACTAAGTGAGCGAACAGTACTTTTTAAGATTTGCGATACTTTTTTGAGTTTTTTATTTGTGGAGATTTTGGTTCTAAAATATAAAATGAAGATATATTTTCTTCGATCAAGGCTAGAAGCCAACTAAGTAGACAAAAAGTACTTTTTCACATGTTTGGTACTTTTTTGCATTTTCTTGAGATTTTCATTATAAAATTAAAGCCAATTACTCCTTATCGAGAGCAGAAGTCAAAATTGTTTTTTCTAATTTTTGGTACTTTTTCGCATTATTTGAGATTACACGTGAAGATATATAGATTTAGCGACCTAGATTGTGGCCAAAATATTTTTTTACTTTTTTGGTTTTTTTAAATTTTTTCGAGAATTTTAAAAAAGCTAGTTTATTTTCTATTGTTTCCGATTACGGCCGAAAGCAACTAAGTGGACAAAAATCACTTTTTTACATTTATGACACTAAAGTCAATTATTCTCGATTGTATTAAGTATGTGGACAAAATGTGATTTTTAAAATTTTTTTAAGATTTTGATTGTAAAAGTGTGCAATTCAGATCGTTTTTTCCTAAACTAGGCTGGATGTCAAGTGAGGTTTGAATTAAAAAAAGAGAAATCACTCAAAGCATATTTTCCCTGATTACACGCGGAAGTTTTGGATACTTTCTTTTGTTTTTTGTGATTATGACACTTGAGATATAAAGTGAAGGACTATTGTCCCTGATTGAAGTCAGAAGTCGGTAAAAGTACCTGTAGTATTTTTTTTACATTTTTGGTAATTTTTTTTTAACTTTTTGAAATTTTAATTCTAAAATTATGAACAAAATTTAGTCCGAAAGCCATTTCATTTAGTAGAAAAAAAAAGTTTTTTACATGTTTGAAACTTTTTGAATTTGTGAATTTTTTTTGACCGCAGCCATCATTCGAGTAATACAAAACGGGGCTCTGAGTCGCTAGGTAAATTTAAAAATTAGTATATTTAAACCTTGAGAACATCTTGAGAGCGAATAATAACACCATTACCAAGTATTTGTTCCGGATATAATAACTTTATTTGAATAAATTTCCAGTAGTAAGTCCTTATCACTAAAAATTTAATCCACTTATAATGCAATTTTTTCTAAAATTATGGGACATTGAAAGAGATTTCAAAAATATATTGACTTAGTTCCAATTAGGTTATTGACGGTAACGGCTTACTAATAAATTTAAAATTAATAATTTAAATAGATTTAAGCTTTACACTTTAAACACAAAATAAATTCACATCTCTTTAAAGACCTTAATTTGAACACTTTTAGTGCATGTGCCTTAAGTCTTTTGATTTAAACAACTTTGCACAACACACAAACACCCTTAATTCTTTTTTTTTACATAAGAATAGTTAACTTGTATCCTTGTTTTTGATTCTCTTACCAATTTAAACATTTTGTTAATTTGTTTATTATAGTAACTAGAAGAAACCTTTAATTTTATGTTTTAAAGCTTAAAGCAACTTATGGTTTGATTCATTTCTACAAAAGCTGGCAATATTTATAGGTCTTTAATGTTTAGAAAAATCAACTTAAAAATACAATTACGAAAAATCAAAGATACAAAAACAGACACAGAGACGCAGTTAATGAAAAGCAAGATGAAAAAAACTCAACAAACAATTCTTAATCAGATTTTGTATTAAATCAGTTGTACTTTAAGAGTACATTGTTGCAAATAAGTAATAAATATTTTTTTAATGTTAAACTTTGCAAAGAGACAAAACCCCCTTTGCTGGAAAACAGAGGGTGGGTTAAAAACTGCTCATAAAAAAAGCTTCAACTATGGCTTTGGTAAACTTAAATGTGTTTTTGAATTTGGATTAAGAATATGCTCGTGTGTGCGTGTATGAGTTTTTTTTGCTTAACCGGAAACCTTTTAAAAATTAGCGGTTTGTTAAAAAAGCCGGCTTTAAATGTTTTAAGAAAAAATTATAAACAAAACCAAAACAATTAAAAAATTTATTTGTTGAATTCGAACACATTTGATTTAGTTTTTTTTAAGAAAAACTAAACAAAATTTAATGGTGCTTTATGCTTTAGTAATTGATTTAATTGTTTAATTAACAACAAAAGTTTTTTAATTGTCAATTTAAAAAATAATTCGATTAAATAATTATATTTTTTTTTCTTAATATTTATTTAATGGGGCCTGATTTTTAATAGAAGTGTTCATTTTTATACCCTTCACATAGTGATAGGGTATATATCACTTTGTCATTCCGTTTGTAATTTCTTTATTATTCATTTGCGACCCCATAAAGTATATATATTCTGGATCCTTATAGATAGGGAAGTCGATTTAGCGATGTCCGTCTGTCCGTCTGTCCGTCTGTCCGTCTGTCCGTCTGTTGAAATCAAGTTTCCGGAGTCAAATAAAAAGATACAGACCAGTTAATGGTGTCAAACTATTAGCAATATCCTGGAGACAATCGCTATTTAAAATCAATAAAATCGGTTCACTATTGACCGAGATATAAGCGAAAACCCAGAGTAACCCATTTTTTTTAGGACAAAATCCGTGCATATATCCCTATATATCTCAGTAAGTATAGTCACTCTTGCCACAAAACTTGGCACGGATACTCCTAAAGAAGGGACCTAAATAGGACCAGGGGAAGGGGTATTTTTTCTACAATTGTACAAATTTGGTGAAATATTTTATGCGCTATATCTCGTAAACTATAACAGTTATCGACTTAAAATGTTCTACAAAAAGTAATTGCATGCTGAGGGCTACGCCTTAAAGAAAAAATTTTTTGGGTGGGGGCAAAAAAAGGGGTAGCTCCCATACAAATCGACAATCATTATCAAATATTCGATACGCTATATCTCGGAAACTATAACAGATATCGAAATGAAATGTTCCACAAAAAGTAATCGCACGCTAAGGGTTACGCCTTAAGGAAAAAATTTTTTGGGTGGGGGCAAAAAAAGGGGTAGCTCCCATACAAATCGACAATTATTATCAAATATTCGATACGCTATATCCCTGAAACTATAGCAGATATCAAAATGAAATGTTCCACAAAAAGTAATCGCACGCTAAGGGTTACGCCTTAAGGAAAAAGTTTTTTGGGTGGGGGCAAAAAAAGGGGTAGCTCCCATACAAATCGACAATCATTATCAAATATTCGATACGCTATATCTCGGAAACTATAACAGATATCGAAATGAAATGTTCCACAAAAAGTAATCGCACGCTAAGGGTTACGCCTTAAGGAAAAAATTTTTTGGGTGGGGGCAAAAAAAGGGGTAGCTCCCATACAAATCGACAATCATTTTCAAATATTCGATACGCTATATCTCGGAAACTATAACAGATATCGAAATGAAATGTTCCACAAAAAGTAATCGCACGCTAAGGGTTACGCCTTAAGGAAAAAATTTTTTGGGTGGGGGCAAAAAAAGGGGTAGCTCCCATACAAATCGACAATCATTATCAAATATTCGATACGCTATATCTCGGAAACTATAACAGATATCGAAATGAAATGTTCCACAAAAAGTAATCGCACGCTAAGGGTTACGCCTTAAGGAAAAAATTTTTTGGGTGGGGGCAAAAAAAGGGGTAGCTCCCATACAAATCGACAATCATTATCAAATATTCGATACGCTATATCTCGGAAACTATAACAGATATCGAAATGAAATGTTCCACAAAAAGTAATCGCACGCTAAGGGTTACGCCTTAAAGAAAAAATTTTTTGGGTGGGGGCAAAAAAAGGGGTAGCTCCCATACAAATCGACAATCATTATCAAATATTCGATACGCTATATCTCGGAAACTATAACAGATATCGAAATGAAATGTTCCACAAAAAGTAATCGCACGCTAAGGGTTACGCCTTAAGGAAAAAATTTTTTGGGTGGGGGCAAAAAAAGGGGTAGCTCCCATACAAATCGACAATCATTATCAAATATTCGATACGCTATATCTCGGAAACTATAACAGATATCGAAATGAAATGTTCCACAAAAAGTAATCGCACGCTAAGGGTTACGCCTTAAGGAAAAAATTTTTTGGGTGGGGGCAAAAAAAGGGGTAGCTCCCATACAAATCGACAATCATTATCAAATATTCGATACGCTATATCTCGGAAACTATAACAGATATCGAAATGAAATGTTCCACAAAAAGTAATCGCACGCTAAGGGTTACGCCTTAAAGAAAAAATTTTTTGGGTGGGGGCAAAAAAAGGGGTAGCTCCCATACAAATCGACAATCATTATCAAATATTCGATACGCTATATCTCGGAAACTATAACAGATATCGAAATGAAATGTTCCACAAAAAGTAATCGCACGCTAAGGATTACGCCTTAAGGAAAAAATTTTTTGGGTGGGGGCAAAAAAAGGGGTAGCTCCCATACAAATCGACAATCATTATCAAATATTCGATACGCTATATCTCGGAAACTATAACAGATATCGAAATGAAATGTTCCACAAAAAGTAATCGCACGCTAAGGGTTACGCCTTAAAGAAAAAATTTTTTGGGTGGGGGCAAAAAAAGGGGTAGCTCCCATACAAATCGACAATCATTATCAAATATTCGATACGCTATATCTCGGAAACTATAACAGATATCGAAATGAAATGTTCCACAAAAAGTAATCGCACGCTAAGGGTTACGCCTTAAGGAAAAAATTTTTTGGGTGGGGGCAAAAAAAGGGGTAGCTCCCATACAAATCGACAATCATTATCAAATATTCGATACGCTATATCTCGGAAACTATAACAGATATCGAAATGAAATGTTCCACAAAAAGTAATCGCACGCTAAGGGTTACGCCTTAAGGAAAAAATTTTTTGGGTGGGGGCAAAAAAAGGGGTAGCTCCCATACAAATCGACAATCATTATCAAATATTCGATACGCTATATCCCTGAAACTATAGCAGATATCAAAATGAAATGTTCCACAAAAAGTAATTGCACGCTAAGGGCTACGCCCTAAAGAAAAAACTTTTTGGGTGGGGGCAAAAAAAGGGGTAGCTCCCATACAAATCGACAATCATTATCAAATATTCGATACGCTATATCTCGGAAACTATAACAGATATCGAAATGAAATTTTCCACAAAAAGTAATTGCACGCCAAGGGTTACGCCTTAAGGAAAAAATTTTTTGGGTGGGGGAAAAAAAAGGGGTAGCTCCCATACAAATCGACAATTATTATCAAATATTCGATACGCTATATCTCGGAAACTATAACAGATATCGAAATGAAATGTTCCACAAAAAGTAATTGCACGCCAAGGGTTACGCCTTAAGGAAAAAATTTTTTGGGTGGGGGCAAAAAAAGGGGTAGCTCCCATACAAATCGACAATTATTATCAAATATTCGATACGCTATATCTCGGAAATTATAACAGATATCGAAATGAAAAGTTCCACAAAAAGTAATTGCACGCTAAGGGTTACGCCTTAAGGAAAAAATTTTTTGGGTGGGGGCAAAAAAAGGGGTAGCTCCCATACAAATCGACAATCATTATCAAATATTCGATACGCTATATCTCGGAAACTATAACAGATATCGAAATGAAATGTTCCACAAAAAGTAATTGCACGCTAAGGGTTACGCCTTAAGGAAAAAATTTTTTGGGAGGGGGTAAAAAAAGGGGTAGCTCCCATACAAATCGACAATTATTATCAAATATTCGATACGCTATATCTCGGAAACTATAACAGATATCGAAATGAAATGTTCCAAAAAAAGTAATTGCACGCTAAGGGCTACGCCTTGAAGAAAAAATTTTTTGGGTGGGGGCAAAAAAAGGGGTAGCTCCCATACAAATCGACAATCATTATCAAATATTCGATACGCTATATCCCTGAAACTATAACAGATATCGAAATGAAATGTTCCACAAAAAGTAATTGCACGCTAAGGGCTACGCCCTAAAGAAAAAACTTTTTGGGTGGGGGCAAAAAAAGGGGTAGCTCCCATACAAATCGACAATCATTATCAAATATTCGATACGCTATATCTCGGAAACTATAACAGATATCGAAATGAAATGTTCCACAAAAAGTAATTGCACGCCAAGGGTTACGCCTTAAGGAAAAAATTTTTTGGGTGGGGGCAAAAAAAGGGGTAGCTCCCATACAAATCGACAATTATTATCAAATATTCGATACGCTATATCTCGGAAATTATAACAGATATCGAAATGAAATGTTCCACAAAAAGTAATTGCACGCTAAGGGTTACGCCTTAAGGAAAAAATTTTTTGGGTGGGGGCAAAAAAAGGGGTAGCTCCCATACAAATCGACAATTATTATCAAATATTCGATACGCTATATCTCGGAAACTGTAACAGATATCGAAATGAAATGTTCTACAAAAAGTAATTGCACGCTAAGGGTTACGCTTTAAGGAAAAAATTTCTTGGGTGGGGGCAAAAAAAGGGGTAGCTCCCATACAAATCGACAATTATTATCAAATATTCGATACGCTATATCTCGGAAACTATAACAGATATCGAAATGAAATGTTCCAAAAAAAGTAATTGCACGCTAAGGGCTACGCCTTGAAGAAAAAATTTTTTGGGTGGGGGCAAAAAAAGGGGTAGCTCCCATACAAATCGACAATTATTATCAAATATTCGATACGCTATATCTCGGAAATTATAACAGATATCGAAATGAAATGTTCCACAAAAAGTAATTGCACGCTAAGGGTTACGCCTTAAGGAAAAAATTTTTTGGGTGGGGGCAAAAAAAGGGGTAGCTCCCATACAAATCGACAATCATTATCAAATATTCGATACGCTATATCCCTGAAACTATAACAGATATCGAAATGAAATGTTCCACAAAAAGTAATTGCACGCTAAGTGCTACGCCCTAAAGAAAAAACTTTTTGGGTGGGGGCAAAAAAAGGGGTAGCTCCCATACAAATCGACAATCATTATCAAATATTCGATACGCTATATCTCGGAAACTATAACAGATATCGAAATGAAATGTTCCACAAAAAGTAATTGCACGCCAAGGGTTACGCCTTAAGGAAAAAATTTTTTGGGTGGGGGCAAAAAAAGGGGTAGCTCCCATACAAATCGACAATTATTATCAAATATTCGATACGCTATATCTCGGAAATTATAACAGATATCGAAATGAAATGTTCCACAAAAAGTAATTGCACGCTAAGGGTTACGCCTTAAGGAAAAAATTTTTTGGGTGGGGGCAAAAAAAGGGGTAGCTCCCATACAAATCGACAATTATTATCAAATATTCGATACACTATATCTCGGAAACTGTAACAGATATCGAAATGAAATGTTCTACAAAAAGTAATTGCACGCTAAGGGTTACGCTTTAAGGAAAAAATTTTTTGGGTGGGGGCAAAAAAAGGGGTAGCTCCCATACAAATCGACAATCATTTTCAAATATTCGATACGCTATATCTCGGAAACTATAACAGATATCGAAATGAAATGTTCCACAAAAAGTAATTGCACGCTAAGGGTTACGCCTTAAGGAAAAAATTTTTTGGGTGGGGGCAAAAAAAGGGGTAGCTTCCATACAAATCGACAATTATTATCAAATATTCGATACGCTATATCTCGGAAACTATAACAGATATCGAAATGAAATGTTCCACAAAAAGTAATTGCACGCCAAGGGTTACGCCTTAAGGAAAAAATTTTTTGAGTGGGGGCAAAAAAAGGGGTAGCTCCCATACAAATCGACAATTATTATAAAATATTCGATACGCTATATCTCGGAAACTATAACAGATATCGAAATGAAATGTTCAACAAAAAGTAATTGGGCCATAAGGGCTACGCTTTAAAGAAAAAATTTTTTGAGTGGAAGCAAAAAAAGGGGTAGCTCCCATACAAATCGACAATTATTATCAAATATTCGATACGCTATATCTCGGAAATTATAACAGATATCGAAATGAAATGTTCTACAAAAAGTAATTGCACGCTAAGGGCTACGCCTTAGAGAAAAAATTTTTTGGGTGGGGGCAAAAAAAGGGGTAGCTCCCATACAAATCGACAATTATTTTCAAATATTCGATACGCTATATCTCGGGAACTATAACAGATATCGAAATGAAATGTTCTACAAAAAGTAATTGCACGCTAAGGGCTACGCTGTGAAGAGAAAGATTTTCGGATGGGGGGTGAAGAAGGGGTAGCTCCCATACAAATTAACAATTTTTATAAAATTTTCGATACGCTACTTCTGGAAAATTATTACAGCTATCGACTTCGAATATTCTACAAAAAGTAATAATCAAATAATTCATACATTTTGGAAAAAAAGTTGGAGAAGAGCAGCGGGACTAGAACATTTAATAAGTTTTATAAGCCTTTAAATATGAATAATGTCGAAAACTTTTAAAACTTTCGACCTCAAATCTTCTTCATCTATTTCTATTATTCATACGAACGTTAAAATTTTGTTATTTTTTCTATGGGCTTTTAAACTCGCACAAGGTTTTTTATTATATTATTTGCAGTACAAAATTACTCGGCTGGGTATATTTAAAGACCAATGTGAAGGGTATATAAGATTCGGCACAGCCGAATATAGCGCTCTTACTTGTTATTATTTAATGTGTTATCAAATTAGAAAATATCTTCCGCAATTTACAAAAATACTAAGTTTAATTCACTTGCAGCACTATGTACTGCTGGAAGTTTTTAAATAACAAAAAAGGTAGTGAAGTAGTAGTGCATTATAAAACATTTAACTTAAGTAAGAGATTATTTAAGACTTTTTTAGTATGCAGACGTTTAAAAAAATGTTAAAGCAAATAGAACTTTAAGAAATAAGTATTTGTGGTGCAAACAGCTAAAAAATCTAGACTGGCAACACTTTTGTGTAGCACAGATTTTTTTACAGAAAATCATTTAAGAATGTTTTCTTTTAAAATCGTCAACTCGCTAAGTTCTCTCCCGGTGAAAAAGATTGTTATAAAATAATGGTTTTATTCTTTTAATAATAAATGTTACACGTTCTACTTAAAATATATTTTATTAACAAATTAAAATAAACAGCATCCCTAGAGACATTTTTGAATTCTTTTTTATTAAATGTAAGCTTCCAGCCCATAGTATTTTTTTAATTTTATCATTTTCCATATGCATTTTGGAAAACAAAAAAGTTACCTTTACATTAAACTACATAATTAATTCAGTCTAATTCTGTTTTATTTAACCAAAAATAATTTTAACTAATTTATTTCTTACAGCAAACAGGATGTTTTGCAACATTAAGTTGTGTTCAGTCATTCAAATTCCTACCTAAAAAAATAAAACAAATAAAACCTTTCAAATTCCTCTCTTTGATGTTAATGTATTTTTTAAAATCAATTGCATTTGTTTTAATTTTATTTGTCTTTTCTAAGAAATTCTTAATCAAAAGTAAATCGGATATAAATATGTTGTATCTGTTTGACAACTTGTTTTATGCTCACAATATAAAATATTTTCTAGATTTATAATATTCAGTCAACCATTTAGTTGTGCATTTTTGTATAGTTTTACTAGTTTTTATGTATTAAATATGCAGTAATTAACGGTAAAAGTTTACAATAGTTCTACTAAGTACAACTGATTTAATTTCAAATTGATTTACTTCCAAGCTTTATGTTGGTTTTGATTTGTTTCTTGAAGCATGATCAGTTTTGCAATTAATAAATTACGTTTGTTTCTTAAGTCTTTTGTATCTCATAGCTAGACTTGTGAAAAGTGCTTTAAACGACAACAATTTGTTTTTTATTGATTAGTTTTAGGTTATTTATATAAAAGTTTTTGATAGAATTTCTCCTGTTTTAGGTTTTCCGTAGAAAGTATTTTTTATCCCTTAAAAGTTTCAATAAAAAATTTAAAAGGAAATTATAACTGCTTAATTTGAATATAAAATAGCTTTCCCCCTCCTAAATTTTTCTTTGGAAAATTTTTTAATCAGCTAATGTTTTGTACATAAACTTTTTTGTCCAGTTTAATTAATTATTTCTATCTGGTAAGATTTTCTTCTTTTATAGAAAATTTGTCTACATATTTTATAAAACAATTTTCACCCGTTATCCTTTTTTATAAATATTTTTTATCCGTTTCAGGTTGACATAGAAGGTTTTTTATCCATAAAGTCTTTAATAAAAAAATTTTTTTTTATCCGTTAAAGTTTTATGTAAAAATAATTTAGCCATTATAAAAAAAATTTTCCTTTAAAGATGCTTGTAAAAATGGTGTAACCGCTTCGTTCTTTTTAATATTTTGCCCTCTAAAGTATTTTTAAAAAGAAAATTTCACAGACTTAAGCTTTAAATAGTATTATCTGTTTATCTGTATTTTATCCATTAAATCCTTTTTTAGAAAATTTTCCATTTGATTAAAATTTTCCGTTAACACTTTTTTCCCGTAAAGTTTTATTAATAAAACTCCATCATCCCATAAAAGCTGGCACTACAAATTTTTTATCCGATAAAGTTTTACAAAGAGAACCTTTAACCCGTTGTTAAAATATTTTATCCGTTACTGATTTGTGTAGAAATTTAATAAAAAAAATTTTATCCAATAAAGTTTTTCCACTTACGTTTTTCTTTAGAAAATTGTTTGCACACCTAAGTTCTTTATAAAAAATTTTGAGTCTGTGTAAGTTTTTGATGGAAGACCTATTATCCACTTAAGTTTTTAATAAAAAATGTTTTGTACGTTTATATTTTTTTTACAGAAAACTGTTTTTCCATCAAGGGTTTTCCTTTAACTTTCTTTTGGAAAATTTTTACGTTTGCTAAAAGCAATTGTATGCGTTATGTTTCTTATAAAAGTTTTATCATTCGTTCAAGTTTTTATCCGTTTAAGTGTCTAGTTAAAAAATTTAATCTCTTCAGGTAATTCCTTTAATTAAAGGTTTTTTGGAGAGTTTTCTTCCATTTGTTTATAAATAATTGTTTGTTAATGATTTGTTTTTCCTTCTAAGGTTTAAAATAAAGCTTTTATGTTTTTAGGTTGTATAAAAAAAATTATCCCTTTAGAAAAAAGCAAAAAAAGGTTTCTATGAAAAAAAGTTTGCATCAAAAGTTTTATTAGAAAGCTTTTTGTTTTTTAAAGCTTAACGTAAAAAATTAGTCATCAATTCAAGTTTTTTTTGCTTAAATCTGTATTTTTCAATTAAAAATATTTTGTTTTTTCATAAAAATTTTTTCGTTTTAAAATTCTTTTATTCAAATTTATAGGTTTTTTTACTTTTTTATATATATTAATTTGCCTCTTAAGCTTTTCTGTAAAAAATATTCATTTGTTTGGCTTCTCCCTAAAGGATTTTCTATGTAGTAAAATTTTTGCTTAAACTTTTTGTAAAGATAAATAACAATGCTGGGAGTCTACTAGCATCTTGCATTTTCTTTTAATAAATCCACCGCTAAAATATAATTTAAAAAAAAATAATTTGTATCCGCAACTTTGATTCATTTAATGTGTTTCTGATAAGTTTTAACAAATTTAAAACAAAATCAACTTTAACAAAAAAATGTCTTTCTGCAATTTAATTGCATCTAATTTTTTAATGTAGACACCAACAGATAATTAAAAACAATTTTGAAAACTTTTATTTATTAAAAAATAAACACCCCAAAATGCACGACCACAAACGCACACAACTAAAAGCATTTTGGTGTAATTAACTTTAGGCATAATAAAAAATTCAATTCATTGAGTATTAACGTGTATTAATAAAAATTAAATACAATAAATTATTTTAAATAATGTAATATTTTCAACAGCAATTAAGTACAGTGAGTAGGATAAAAGTCATGTTTGGGCAATTAAAGCAAATAAAGAAGTTATTAAAAACACGGTAACTGTGTAGGATTTAATATTTACATTATAAAATATTATAATTTATATTTTTTGTTAAATAAATAAATATATCGAAACTAAAATTATTTTAAAGCTTTTGTAAGAATATATTTTAGTTCTGACATATTAATAAAAAGGTTTTTGTTAAAAAATCAAGCCCATGATGTCTTAATTGTGTTTCTACTCGATTTGCTATAAACACGCACCACCTGAATTAAGATTTTACGATTTTGTAATTATATAATTAATACAGTATTTTTTCACATAAAAATGTGTGTTAAAAGATACTTGAAGGTTGCTTTACTACACAATTCTGTAGGTCTATAGATTAAAGTTAAATCAAAAACAAAATTTGTTGCTACAATGCAATAATGATGGCTTAAACAATCATACAAAAAACAAAAAAAAATAAATAAAACTGAATTTGAATTAAATAAAGACATTTAAGAGTCCATAACTACAATTAACTTCACAAGTGTTGTGCTGCAAGAAATTATTGTAGAAATAAGTGTAAAAACAACTAAAATAATTCTAGGTTGTCTTTTGTCACATGGTCACATATGTGATAAACAAAATTGTTAAAAATATCAACAACTTTATGTTCGTTCACACATTAACCAAAAGTCATTCAATGACCTTGACCCATACAAACAATTGAAAACAATTAAATATTTTCTTTTGTTGCTACTTATTTTTCATTAAAAGTATAATAAAATAATGGTGCTTTTTTAAAGTACAGCATAACGAGCAGCACTAATATACTTATGAGCTCTAATTTGTAGGTTTTGTTAAAAAATTGATTTTTGTAAATTGTTTATATATGAACAATGAAGATAGTTTTTACTCGTGAATAGTAAACCTTATAAGAGGCAGTTATAAGAAAAAAATCACACAACATAAATTGTTAAGTAAAGATTTTTTGTGGAAAAGGAGATTTAACTTAAACGGTTTGTCAAAATATAAATTTCTTCACCTTAACCCTATAAAGAGAAAAATAAAACAAACTTCCTTTATTAAAAAAAAAAAATTAATTTAATGAAATAAGCTTTTAACTGTAAAAGTAACCGCATTAAGTAAAAAACTTAATTGTCCCAATTACATATTTAATTAAATTAATTTATTGAATTTTACCAATAATTAAAACTTATTGGTAAAAATATTGTTGTTTAACTTTTTGTTCACTTTTTTTAAGTTGGAAGAAAACACATTTGTAGTTATGTTTACGAAAAAAGGCGAACGTAAGCGTTTTTTGTCATGAGGGTAGAATGTTAGTCTTATAGTTTTGTTAGATTCTTGATTAAGATTTAAATAAGAAAAGATAATTTATGTGAAAAAATATTACAAACATTAGAAATAATAAAAATAAGACTTCAGACAAAAAATAATTTTAAAAAATTTTTTTAACACATTTTTTACATTTATTTATAATAATTCCAGTGCTAGCCTAGTGTAATGCATCTTTAAAATCACCTACGATTTCTCGCTAGCACGCTTTTTATACGGTACAACTGTTAGTTGAATGTGAACTTTAACAAGAGTTTGAATACTGGAATTATATTCTATACTGCTTAGGCCCAACTAAATCCAAATACAACCCTATGTTCTTTTGTTCTCATCCTATTAGCATTAATCACTAATTATTTAGATTATTTTAATTTTTGTTTTTGCCATCCATCGGATGACACTAAATTTATTTAATTTTTTTGTAAAAACTTTTTATGAAAAAATAAAAAAATAATTTCATAGGAGGAAATTTTTGCTTTATTTGGGTAAAGAACTTTCATTAAAATAATTAAAGAAAATATTTGCTCTATTCAAAATAACTTTTGCAAAAAATTTAAAAAAAAAATTTGTTCTTTTCAATTTTTAAACATTTTTTTAAAAAAACATAAAACGTTTTTAAAAACAAACTCTATTAATATTTTTTTTAGAAAGTGCATCTCTAAAGACAAAATTTGTTAAGAGACAACTTTGTTTGGGAAACTTTTTTGCCCCGACATAAAACCTAATTTAGAGACTGGTTTGCATAACATTTAATATTAAAAACTTAAAACTTTTGATAGAAAATGCTTCTTTCTATGTAAAGACTTTTTATATGAAATATTTTGCACACATATAAGATATTTTTTCCATTCTCCATTTCCCAAAATAAAAAAATGTCTTAAACCCAGGAAACAGAGTAGTGATTGCAACCGAATTGATTTTCAATTTAAATATTCGGGTCTTTTAGTGAAAATTATTTTTTGTATTTATGGGTATTAAGTTGTGAGAACCATTGTTATTATTCAAAACAAAACTCTGTTGCTGAAACCGAAATGGTTGAAAATCGCTACGACAATTTTTATAAGGTCAATTCAAACTGTTCTGCACAGAGAGGAAGAAAAATTATTTGCATGAATATTTCGCCACAAGTAATTTTTAACATAAATTTATTTAAAAACTTTCGTGTGAAGTACCTCACTCCCACTGAATACGACGACAGGTAGCGTGTAGGGCAATCCTCTTCAGATAGGGTAGGGGGGAAATTAAATAAAGCTTGATAAATTTAAGTTTCCCCAGTTTTGGGATTTTCCTATTCTTATTCTTATTTGGGTCGCCTCAGAAGATTTACGAAAGTCTACCAAATGTTCTGGCTTCCACATTGTTCTGACAACCAAGTCAGCATTTGTTTCAACGAAAAGCTTTGAGCTTCCAAGGTTAAGTGTCGGCTTTTTCCAAGCTTGAATTGTCAGACCCGTTATACACAAGGATAGAACAATCAATTTTATAAGCCTGACATCAATATCCCCTAAGTATGTCAACTATCTCCTTTACATTTTTGTGTGGTTATTGACATCATCATGACTAAAGCAACATCGGCAGCAAAAGGCATAGTCTGGCGCTATAACGGGCGTCCCAAGATCTGGCCTAAGCGGACCGCATATGCTTGTTGTCACTTAATTCGATGACGTGCAGTCGAAACTCACGGATATGGAATTCGAAGCAGCATTATGTGGTCTTTGGATAAATATGCTCAAGAGATTAAATATCAAGGATTTAAATGGTTTTATGCTGCAATATCTAATTCGGGTTGCCTCAGAAGATTCACGAAAGTCTTCTAAATGTTGCTGGGTTCCACATTGTTCTTTGTCAGCTTCTTCCACAACCAAGTCAGCATTTGTTTCAACGAAAAGCTTCGAGCTTCCAAGTTTAGCTGTCGGCACGAATCTTTACTGGCATGAGAACGTTGTGGATTTTGGAGGTGGAAGAGTTAGTCCGATTCTTTCCCCCTCCTTAGAGCCAGAGACATACATACGTGTTCCTTTGGTTTTTGCCCCATAGTTCCTAACCAGGACTAACGATCTAGAGGTAAAGAAACACTCGATAGAAGAGTGTCAGTTGCGGTCTAAGCAAAAACGTAATTTTGGTTAAACTATTTAAAACTTCATATATATATCGCCTTCCAATATTAAGAAAATGCACCAAAAGCAAAAGATACATTTTAAACGGACTAATAGTATATTTTAAATCACACTGCCATCAATATGTGATTCCCTATGCTGATATTCGTGCTACACCCTTCACCTTATTTCATCATCATAATTTGTTGAAAATGCCTATTTCACTTGTACTAAAATTAAATGCATACCCTGTCGGACACTACATAGTGGAAGGTGCCGTTTTTTACTAACAAAAAAATCGAGTCCTTTTTGTAAAAATTAAAAAAGTTTTTAATATTCTTAATATTTCAAAAAATTGTGTTTTTTAACTCTCATGATTCGCATAATAAGGATATAAGGTTAAAAAATGCCAAAAGTTTTAAATGTATTTAATTATAGAACCGTACTTAAATATAGAAAAAGATGTCTTAGGGTATAGCCAAGTTCTTAAAGTCTAAAATCAGATGGTGAAGGTGAATGACAGAAAACGTTTTGAATAAAAAGTAACAAAATTTAAAATCATAAAAATAATATTTAAATTGGTTAAATGTTAAACTTTATAAGATTTATAGTTAAGATCATTTTGCAGATTTGTATTTGTTCTTTGTCACTGCAATTCGGTGCCTAATTAAAATTGTAGGGATCAATCAATTTATTAGCATAAAAAAAAACAATTTCTTATGTCATTCGATATTGTAACACCTTGTGGAGTTTGTAGGCTTTATACTTTAAAATGTTGGTGTTGTGTGATTAACAGATTTTTTT
This sequence comes from Melanophora roralis, assembly GCA_963583895.1. Classification (NCBI taxonomy): domain Eukaryota; kingdom Metazoa; phylum Arthropoda; class Insecta; order Diptera; family Rhinophoridae; genus Melanophora; species Melanophora roralis. The sequence goes on from OY757189.1 coordinate 13,892,959, forward strand.
TTTATTATTTATTAAACTTATATGCCACTTTGAAATGGCTCCAGGTGCTTATATATTTTTGTGGACAGAGAAAACTACACTTAAAGAAATATGTGATTAAGTTTGAACATGAAGCGATAGTACCGTTGTTGAGAATTGGGGTTTGGGACAGGCTTGCAGAATAACTAGAAAATAGGGGTTTTGCCAATATGTCCATCCCACTTATGTCAGAAAGTTATAAAGCTATAAGTTCCTGGGAAAAAGTCCACCTAATTGCCAATTAACACACACTGATGTTATTCTTACAATGGTTTTGTTCACAGTCAAAAATATTCCATGACACTAATATGGTTATGGCAAACATAAAAAAGGTTGTCACGCTTTGTATATATTTTTCAATTCTGTTCCCGTTACAATTTACGCTTTAAATTTTTCTGTGCGTGTAAGTGAAGGGATTTTCGATTGCTGTCAATAAACCATTTGCGCACTTAATTGCAGACACTGAACATTATTGATGTTGGTCAGGGGTACTGGATTGACAATAAATCAATTACAAAAATATTGGGTTTTTTACTTTTTTGCATATTAATAAATTAATAGTTTGATTTAATTTTTGGTTATTTAATACTTTTAAATATGCAAAAAAATTTACTAACATATTGACAAAAAAAACTTTTCAAAATAAAGTCCTGCAGATCGCCAGCAATATTAATCGTTTAATAGTTTTTGCTACTGCTTACGTTTAAATTATTCCCATGCAAATTTTCTTATCTTTATGCCCACATATAATTCAAATTATAATTCAAAAGTATTTAAAATTATTTATTTGTCAATTAATTTATTAAACCAATTGATTATTTACAGCTTGTAATGAGCACCTTAACGCATTTGATTTTTGACTATATCTGTTGTTTACGACAGCAATATTTAGTCTTAACAACTATGTATTAACACACATAAATAAAGTTTTATAATACATTGTTTGAGTTTGAACAAAATTTTGAATATGCATATTAAATAAAAAATTATGACACATACTTAAACGCATTTTATCAGAGTTAAGTTAAAGCTTAAAATCAGTGGGTTGCAGTATCCAAAAGCCAAAGAAAACCACGCATGCATTTGCTTAAGTTTTTGACCATTATACTACAAATACAGGTAGAAGTCAGTAGCTTAAAAGATTATGATCATTACATAGAGTTTGAAATTTTTTGCTAATGCATAAGATTTATGGTCCTACCAAAGCTTTTGTAGATGGATTAATTATAAAGTCTCGTCGCATAATTTTCTTAACCTCAAAATCAAGATAAGTCTCAATAATACTTTATTCGTACCAGATTTGAATAGAAATTTGCATAGAATTTCTCTGTGATCGGTTTATAATTTCCGGTAGATCTTATGTATCCGTGGGTGAGTTTTCGCCAAAAAACCATCCGACATGAACATGTTTTGTTGAGTGCTACTTTGGTTATGATTTTACTTATGGTTTACTTGTTGATTGTTAATACTCGTGCTGTATATATGTAAGACACGATTAGTGTTCGTGCCTAAGGAACAGTGTGGTAATATTTGCTAAACATCGATTAGTTAAAACTTTTATAAGAAATAAAAATTTAATGCCAAAAGATTTCATTCATTTTCATGCCTGACCAAGTCTTTCAAACGGTCAACCAAATGGAATAATTTCGTGCAATTTATTATCCACTGCATACTATTATTTAAAATGCGATAACAGATCTCCTTTTCCTTATGGCTTCGGTAGGCAAATAAATCTTAAATATGATTTTTAAAGTCAAACTGTGTTGGCAACAAAATAAGAATTAGAAAGATTAAAAGTAATATATATAATGCAGATTAAACAAATCAGCTACACTTGACTTTGAAGCACAACAAGAACCACAAGCCGATTAGTATATAACTTATACTTTATGTTAAATCATTGCTTATTAAATTACAAGGCAATTTTAAAAAGAAGGGGTGGCTGTTTAAACTTTAAGCAAACAAAACTAAATTAAGCACAGAAGAATTGGCCAAACTCGATTTAAATCTAGATTCAAACGTTTTTTATTTGAACTTCTATATTACAACTCGATCATTTGAGTATAATTTTAACTCGAGTCGAATTCGACTTCAGGTTTTTTATTTATATTTTACATTTTGTCTAATTTTTTCATTTACATAATGATAAGTTTTACATTTTCTGTTATAGCCCAAATAAAAAATATTTTTCTTAACGTCTTTTGAAAGAGAGTAAATTGTCACCAGTGCACAGGCAGTGGCAGATACAAGCTATACTCGCGCTCTCTTCGGTGGCTAACAAACTACAAATTTCCGAGTACCAAGCCGCTTAAGGCAACAATGGCACGCTACCACATCGATGAAGAGACAGATTAAAAATTACAAAGATTATAAATTCAAGCTACGCTCAACCTCGTCACCACGCTCTAAGGGAACTTGCTTATTTCAAGGATATATAAACTCCTTTTGCTTCTATAAGAAACATTCAGCCTCAACATTTGTGTTCTATCCTCTTCTGTCTGATGCTAATGACTTTAGCTCGATCCACGACTTGTCTACTTTTAAAGCTTTTTTATCTAGCTGTCAACTTGGGGATTCAAGCCAATTGCATCCCGGGTAACGGTTTACGCAACGCATGTCCGATCTACCACCCACGGTCGTTTTCGAACTTGAGTCCACCTAGTTTGTAGCTGACCAAAAATTTTCAGAGTTCTTCAAGGACATTGATTGATAAAGACATGTACTTTTCTGAGATCACAACGAGCTGAGTTCTATGATTCACACCCGTACAAGGCAACTGATTTCACATAGTTGTTAAAAATGTATAGTTTGTAATGATGCGAGACGCACTGTCTGGAGTTAGTCTAGGTTTATTGATGTGACTCTCAGCTTCCTCTTTGGAGTCTCTGGTGGTTGCTATTGTACTCCAATGAAAATGTAAATGTAAATGAATTTGACATGCCTTGAGGAAGCCAAACAACGATATCAGTCGGATATCTCTTGACTGGAAGCCACACGGCAGTAGAAGCTAATTCGTGTAGAAGTCTAGTGGAAACAGAACCGTAAACGCACAGGTCACACATGGATGAATCAAATACGCAAACCCCAGGCTGACATGCGCAGAAAAGGTCGCATCCAAAAAATTTTTTTAATTTAACATAGTTTTTTTAAACGAAATTTTCATACAAAATCAGTATTTAAAGTCTACTTTAAATTAATATTTTTTTATATGATCGATAAACTTGGAAGCGTGATGGCATAATCTTTGGTTTATAAATCTTTAGGGGTTGATCTGTAATTGTATTGTAACAATTTTACTATTTATTGATTTAAAAGAAACTTTACTGAGTTTTTATTTTAAGAAACAAGTACTTTTCTTTGTTCCGCCGTAAATGACCGCCAGCGAAATGTAGGGTGTACCCAGGAGCGAAAAGTGTCGGTTATTCAAATGGTATCGGAAAACCTTAAACAAAAACACTTGCCTGTTTGAAGATAGGATACTTGGGTCTAAAAAACAGATGACTTTGCTTATTTAAGGCTTAACAAAGCCGACCTAAACTACTACTGAGTATAAAGTTTACAAAAGTTTTATATCTGATCATTTGCAGAACAACGTGTGTTTGCTAAATAGAAATAACTTTAAAGGAAATGATTCAGGTGCATAAATGTCCAAATAATTTTTTTTTAATGAAAAAATCTCAAACTGATTAAACACAGTTTGTCCGCCATAATGAGTGATTAACTGTCCGCCATAATGAATGATTAACAATCGACCAAACGATTTATTATTTTGGACTTTTGGTTATTACTTTTAGATTGCAGTTCTAAGTTCTTTCAATTTAACATTTTGCAAAACTACTTTACTTTTTGCTACGCACAATGTTATTGATAAATAATGACCGACTGTAACAAAGTAAACACGTACATATACCGTGAAGTTTGGATTATCACGGATGTATAAATCATTCTGCAAAAAATATCTTAAAGAGATAAGTTAAGATTAATTGAAAGTAAGACATTATCTTAACTACAGAAAAAAGTTATCATTTATGTGAAAAATATGCTTGAAACAAATAAATAATTTATGGAAACAACTTATGATTTGGAGTTGCAGTAGAGTCACATGTTAGAATTTGTGAAAGAGTTTGATAACTAACGAACTTTTAAATTAAATAAGAAACTTTGCTGCCGCTGTTATTTTTTTGTTATTTCTTTTCGTGTAATCTCGGTAAATGAAATGACAATGCGTTGCGAAATGGGAAAAGGTGAATTCGCTAGGTTAAGGGTTTCATTCGTTGCTAAAACTGTGGTAGTTAAATTGTTTAAATCTTGTGTTTATATTGGTCTTAATATCCAAATTGGTTTAAAGCCACGCCCACAAAATCGAACTTTTTTTGGCTGACATTTTTAAGGCCCTATACTCTTTAAAGAAAAGATGGGACCTTGTTCTAAATGTATTGCGTAGGCGCTGCCACGCCTAAAAATATTATGTTAGGGTTAGGTAGAACAGGCAGCCGGTAAAGGAAAGGGTACATGTCACTTGGGTCTGGGCAACTCGGTCCCTTTGTGCTGCCTTGAGAGGCATATAGGAATGGGTGGAGATAGCAGAAAAGAAGAAATTGAGAGAAGGAAAAGAGAGAAAAGTTGGATGACGCAGACTTACCAGGGTCTCTAGTGCGAATCGAACCCACAACCCCTAGACCGGTAAACTCGTGTATTTACCACTGATCTTCCAGAAAATATTAAAATCATAATTCAATTCCTTTTACCGCATTAGTTTTTATAAAATTACCTTTAACTTGTTTGTGGCGTTTAATGTCATATTTTCGGTGGCAAGGACCACGAAAAAAACTTTTTACTTTGGAACTTCTAATGATTCATGTCAAACAAGAAGTTGCTTAGCCCTAGGATATCATAGTGTTAAACAGACCACGATTTTTTGCATACATATGGGTTTCTAACGGAGCAGTTCTTTGTGTTTATGTACTATTCCATACACGCATGTATGGTCTAGGTCTATTAGCGTTATTTGTAGGGCAATTACAAGGACTTCTGCTACTTAAATTTTAAGAAATTTCGTTAATGTTTTCGGAGCTAAAAAACTTTTCACGAAAAAATAGGCAGCACCACGCCCATAAATAATAAATTCTCAATACAAATTCTTTTGCTCGATCGCTTTTAGTAGGCGGTGTCATGCCTAAGTGTTTAAATTCTATATACTGGGACTTCTACAGCATTGGTTTTTCTAATACTGTAAGCTTTTAGATAAAAAATGTAATAAGGTAGGTGGTGCCACGCCCGCAAAAAATTAAATCTCAATACAGAAACTCCTAACCCAGCGATTTGTATAAAAATTTGTACGCATATTAGTGGCATCTAACAATAAAATGAAATGCTGGGTGGTGCCACACCCGGTCTTTTAACCAGAATTTCTGCTGCACCAACCTTTGTAAAACTTTATGGGCACATAAGTGACTTCTAGCGTCCAAATCGAGGTGGAAAAAAATTGTGCGGTGACCCAGTTACAAGAACTTCTGCTATTCTAATTTTTTTATATTAACAGTAAACTGAATATTTATTTAACCTGTTGTAAATTGTAATATGCAAATATGCAGTAAATAAATAATATTAAACAACTGCTTTATAGCTTGTCTTTACGATTTTTATGAAATGTGAAGTGCAAGCACTTTTCGTCTCGTGAATTATATTTTAATTAATAGGCATGGAGTCACCTCCAATAAAAATTTTCATGGTGCTAATTTTACTTAGAATACCATTCGAGTAAAAAGTGGTCGTGGCATTTTCCGTACAACTAAACTTCATTTTCGTCATATAAAAATAAATATTTGTATCCAATAGCTCCAAATTTTTTTAATTTCTTTATTATTTTGACCCTGACCTAGGCTAGATTTTCTACTATATACTATTTCACTTTGATAAGCAAAAGGCTTGGTCCAGCGAAGCGGTCCGGGTAAAGCTAGTTTTAACGAAATTTTAATTTAATATAAAAATCTGTTAACAATCAAAATAATTAATCAGTATTAAGAATATTTCTGTATAAAATCTTTTATATTAGTTTTTAAAATTTTAAAATTTGTTTGTGTTTAAATGGCTTTTATGTTCACACCACACAGTTATTAAACCAACAATCTGAAACATATAAAAATTAGATTTTGGTCTTTTTTTAGAATTGTATATAATTGCTTATGAATTAATAACAGCATAACTAATAAAACAAATAATAATAAATATCTGAAATATTATAATGCCTTGAATAAGTTAAAAATTTATGAGACTTCAATATTTAGACTATTTTTGTACGACCAATTACGTTCAATGAATCGGTGTTTCTTAAAAATAAAAGTGAAGGCAGCACCTTAGAATACAACTGTTATATAATTAAAATTTCTTAAACGATAAATTCTTAAAGTTTTTAAAATTGTTAAAATATTTGTGGAAAAACTATTGATTTTTAATTAATTTCAACCATAATACAAAAGTAAATTATTTCAGCACTTAACAAAACCTGACTGACTGATTGAAACTGTTAGAAAAGTGTCAACAAACCAGTAACGGAATATTTTCATATATTTCAGAAAATTTGTGGCACTTAAAATAACTAAACTTTAAACTAATAAACAGAAAAATAAAAAAAAACTCACTTAAATCATTTAATCACTGGCGGCTAGAAAACTGTTTCAAATGTTTAAATGAATGTTTAATGATTGTTATTGCAAAACGTTTCCTGTTTAGTATAGAAAACAACAAAAAAAAGAATTAACCAATAATTAATTATTCCGTCAAAAACATTTATAGCAAGAATTTAGCAAATAAAATGAGAACTGTTATACTCATTAATAAAAGAAACTGCTATTGAATCATGTATGATTAAAAATGAGTAAAAGAAATAAGTTTTTAAGTAACTAAAGAAAAAAAAAATAAGTTTATTAATAACTGCCAATAGTTTTGGGCTCTAGAATTAGAAACTAAATTAACCAATGTTTTATTGGAAAGAAATTATTTTAGGTAATAATGGTTTAAAGCCAAAAATAAAATATATTTAAGCTTTTTGCCAACATTAGTTTAAAGAGGCTTAATATTTAACAAAATTAATGCTTCAAGTTTGGTTAAGTTTTATTTATATTTTTTTTTTTTTTTTTTCTTAAAAGAAATTATATTCAAAATAGCTAGATAGATTGTTTAGAGTATTATATAGAGTACTTTTTCATATTTTTGAATCTGTTTTAAAATTATGAGTTAAGATATATAAAATTAAGTACTATTGAGGGCAAAAGACAGCTCAGTTGGCAAAAAGCACTTTTTTTTTAAATTTTGGTTTTTTTTTTTTTAATACTTTTCATATATTCTGAGATTATGAGTCGCGAGTATGAGTCTAGCAATTTTAAATTAATGACTATTCCCCCAGACTGAGGACGAAGCTAATTTTATTTACGCTGAAGTGGGCAAAAATAATGATATAAAAAATTAATAAATACTTTACCTACAAATATGAAATTAATGACTTTTTATCAAAAAGAGGTTGAAAGTCAACTAAGTGGGCAAAAAGTACTTTTTTATAATTTTAGATTATGATTTTAGGTATATTTAATTAAAGATTAATAATTTACTATTCAAAATGTATAAATGAAAAAAAAAACAGGGCGACCAAAAATATACTCTTAAAAAAGGGTTCTATGTACACAAAATATGAGGTAAAAAAATGCTTCAACAAATTAAAAATATATGATTTAAAGGTCAGAATTGAAGGAACTTTGATCAAAAAATCTGAAAACGCAGCCTTAAAAATTAAGTAAACGAAATAAAGCATCAATACCGATAAAAAAATTCCGGTACAAAATAAAAAAAAGAACCAAAATGATATTAAAAAATGTTTAATTAAACAGTTTTAAAACTAATTGGGTATCGACTTTTTGCAAATGAAAACGGGCTTTAAAATAAATAAAAAAGCCAAAATATGCTGTTATATGCAAAATATGCAAAAATATGCCCTAAAACCCGATGCCATAATTTTAAAAAAGTTCTGAAACGGATGAATAACAACATAAGTTTATGCGACGCAAAGGAAAAAATATGATTTTGCATATTTTTGGTTTCCCTGTTAATAACCTATTGACCTAAGTCAAAAGTAAACTAAGTCGACTAAAGTATTTATTTTACATTTCAAATTCTAAATACTGACCTGCAAAAAATTTGGAAAACAACAAATTGACAAAAAAAAAAAAAAATTTAACTTATTATTATTATTATTGCGCTTTTTTGAAATCATGAGTCAAAAAATGTGATATTAGGGACTTTCTACCCATTTAGAGGTAGAAAATAGAAAAGAGGTAGAAATATTTTTTTTACACTTTTGCACTTTTTTAGATTATGAGTAGACTTTTATTATAATTTTTTTTTCTGCCAAACTCTTTACAAATAACTACGAATGAACTTTTTGGTGTATTGATACATAAAATATTTATACATTTGCTCATGCATGTTTGTTTTGTTCGTCTTTTTAAATATAAGGATTTTATTAAGGTCCCCCCATCTACAGTATTATTTTTAGTTTTATGAAAATTTAATATTAAAAAAATACTGTCGGTTATCATTATTATTATTTTTTCATATCTCTAATATTTTCCTTGAATGCATTTTTATCTATGTAATTAAAGATTTTAAAAAGTTATAGTTTATAGTATTACTTTAGCAATTAAAATAAAAAAATAAAAAATAATTATTTCGTAGCATTGTGGGAACCAACATAAATTGCATTTAAATAAACCAAGTGTTTTATTTAATGTTTTTTTTTTTTCATTTTAATAAAAGTTGCCATATATTTGAAATATTTAATCTAGAAATAATTTATATGGGTTTTAAACGAACATATTCATATATAAAATTCATTTATTTTTTAAAGTCTTTTCAACATGTGCGAAAACACCTTAACTTAAAGCAAAATCTTAACATATGGCAACTCTAATAATAATTATACCTTTAATCCGTGTTTTTAAAAATTTTTTTATTATAAAAAATTTTAAGTTAAATATTGTTTATTATATTTTTCATTTATATCATATAAGTGTGTCATGTTATGTTTAGTAGCATTTTCTATCTTCATTCATTCATAATAAAACAGGTGTGTCCCCATATTAAGACAAAAAAAACATGTTAGAAAAGCAATTCGTTACATTTATTTATTTAAAATGAATAATTTTTGAAGCCATACAATCACTCAGTCAATAATTAAGTCCTGAAAATATTTAGTTTTTAGCTAAATTATCAGGGGCTTAAAGAAATAAGTGGTCCACTTACACACTTTTTACAATTTAAAACTTTGGTTTTTATAAGTATTTTTTTATTTTATTTGGGTTAAAAATTAATTTTTAAATTGTTGGGACCACTTTTTGCTTAATATCAAGCTTACGATACTGACTAAAATTCATTTTCGCTCTATCTACCCGGTACTTTAAAACCATCAAGAAGAATTCCTGATTACGAAATGAATGAGAATCACTTTAAAGTTTAAAAAAACAAATTACAACATATTGTTGTTTAAATGTAGAAGAATTTGGTCAAGTAAACAACATAATTAAAATTTTTTCCTATTATGAACATACTAATGAAAAACACATTTTTTCGATTAATTGTCAACACTTACTGCTACAACTTTTGGCCAAAAAATTGACACCTGCTGAAAAAACACTAATATTATCATTGATTTGGCCTTAAACAATTATAGACATCATTTCACGTTAACCAGGCAGACATTTATACATACTTTAGACAGAAAGACTGACTAATAGCCAGTAGAGCAAAAACTTTATAAAGTTTAAATCAAATTTTTAGTCTTACGATCTCTTATTGTTACATTGTCTTTTGATCTACTTGCTTTAGTTGAAACAGACAACAAATTTGATATGTCAAATTGTAAACGAATTTGGCTTTGTCTTTATAACAAAAAATGTTTTACTTTGTAGAGTTTTTTCTTAAACTGTTGCGTATCTTTTTAAACTACATTTACTTTGAAATATATTGAAACAAAAACAGATAAATAATTCATGAGAAAAACACAAATAGTCGGAGCACTTAAAGAACAGCTAAAGGTAGAATAAGCCTTAATTTAACTTACGAGGGTAAATAATTAATTTTCTTAAATATTATTTAGCAGCACCCTTGGAACTTTTTTAAGTTTACACAAAGTTAGATTATAAAAATGAGATTCTGTGCAGAGATCACATTTTATTTTATTTTTTTAATATTATTTTCTCTTAAACCACGCATTTATACTCTTCATATAATGATAGGGGTACAATCAGTTTGTAATTTCATTTGTATTTACCAAAGTTTTAATTTGCGGCACCATAATATATAAATATTGGATCCTTACAAATGAGAAAGTCGATTAAGCCATGCTCATCCGTCCAACGTTTCGTTCATTGTTCCATCCGTCTGTTAAAATTATGTGTTCGGAGCCAAGTGAAACTTTATGGACCACGTTTTGGTGTCAAACTTTTTATCATAAACATCCTTAAGTAGCTCAATATTAACATCAGCAGGATTGGTTTAGTGCAAATCCAGATAAACAAAAAACTTAATACGATAAATTTGGCAGCAAGGTAGGTAGTAGCTTCCTTGTAATTGCCTTCATATTGGTTGATAAGTTGTATGATGGAAGAGGAGGGCCCCCGGGCAACTTTCCAGCAGCACAAGTGCCTAAGTCTACCTCCTCGTAGTATTAACCGGGTAACTTTCTGTTTACTGGAAGGCTAACAGACATGGCTTAATTAAAAACAATCAGTCTTGGGCTTAAAGGGATCAGTGGTTATTAACTTACGGGTCTGGCTTGAGGCAAGTTGTCCTTGTTGTTGCTGTGTCATGTACATCGCCATTAAGTGGCACAGCAATACAGGGTTCTAAGGGTACCAATACCTTATCTTTGCTAAATAGAAATTGGTAGGAAAGGAATTGTACGAAAGTAGATTTCCAAAGCTGACCAGAGTTCTATCTGGTACCACGGGAATCAGTTGGCCCCATGTGCTTACCAGTGCATGAACTGATTAATGGTGAGGTCTCCTTCGGGAGTTCATGTGGTGGCTGTGGTTATACCCAAGCGGGGCAACTGAGAACGAAAGTTGATATGCTGTGGTCCGTCTTGTGCGGGCCCCAGAGTGATCACGTAAGCGGTCTTATATGAACTTAAGTTTCGCAAGATAAAGTCTCTAGTTTTGGCGGATCTACCCAGGCACATGAGCAACTGATGAAGTAGGCTAATAGCTGAAAAGGTGTAAGTGTGTTTGGAAGTAGATGAATAGGGAAACTGACTACGGCTTGGGACCCTAGGATCTAAAACAAGATTCCGTCAGTGTCGGGGCAAATAATGAAATGGCCGGCATTGGCATGTTGAAGCATGTGCGTTATTTGGCTCTGACTGGCGGTGAGAAGATTATGAAGCGTTGATGAAAGTGGAGAAATTGATTTGTCTGAATATGAAAAGATCCTTCAAACAGAGCTGGGTGTCGAATTAGTTGGGTGCGACATTATAATCATAATCTTTCTTGCTTAAGGTTGGGTGCTAATTCACAAGCGTGTGGAAATGTGTCTTGTTGGCGCGTATCTATTTTGATTGGAAAAGGCGAGATCAAAACTAGAGACGCAATTTGGGTTAAGACAGCCCAATTTCTAAGCAAGGGGTCTGTTTTTAAACGCCAAACTAGAACAGCTTTCGGCTTTAAACCAACTACAAAGTAACAGCACTTCCTTACCTCATTAAAAACTAACTAATAGCTTCATAAACGAAATCTAAACGGAACAAATGGAAATTTCTAATACGATATATCTAGAAAACATTTACTACAGGTCATTTAAAGCCTGGAATAAAATATAACTCTAATCTATAAGCTGGAGCTACTTGACCGAATACGGGAACGGGTGAAGGTACTTATTGGTGACGTCAAGGTATCAATTTGTCTTGATTCGCTCTAGCACCGCCATAATATGAAATGTGTCTCACTGTTCTTTCGATACTATACTGAAATGTGGCCTTAAGAAATGAGGGAGATTGTTCCCGAAACCTGGGGCTTTGTGCGAGATGCGCTAAGATACGAGATACAAAGAGCACACCCATTTGTGACTGACTGGCCAGTGAACCGCACCACGCATTGCAGGGGGAATTCGTCCTTCAGTCCCATAGTTCGTTTGTGGAATAAGCTTCCTAGAGATAAATTTCCTGTCACGATCAATAACAAAAAAATTAAACCAAATGTTTAAAAGCAATACTACCTTTATTCTTCTTCCCATAACCTATTTTCCTAATACCAGCACAATGCAATGCATGTATAGGGGCCATCCCCTGAAAGCTGGTCATTATATAAAAGAAGCCTGCTACCAAGTAATTGCACTGTGTTTTTTGAAATAAATAAGTCAGAAAGAACCAAAGGGAGTAATAGCCCCCATAAATATGGACAATTCACAGCTATTGACTTAAAGCCTGCAACAAAGTGTATGAAGGGTATATAAGACACGGAACAGCTCAATGTATTTTAATTAAGTTTGACGGCTGCAATCTAGACTTTGTACATCAGAACATATTTCAACTAATTTTAATAACAATGTTTAAGTCGTCTTAAACACTTTCAAAATAAAAAAAAATTGCAAAAACTTAAAAATCTCCTCTCGCATTTTACCGCTTTTATATTTTTGCTTTTAGATTTATAGTTTCTTTCCTTAATGAAAGTCTTCTGGCAACTTGTCATGTGTCGACGCCCACACAAACAAATGCTCAATTGTTCATAATTTATAATAATTTTTCGTCAAACAGCCACTATAAATAATTCAAATTATGACATTTTTTGTCTATAGTGCCACACATCATTAAGTATTAGAAGAACAATATTAGGAAAAATATTTAATTTATAGGTGATCTTCATGGTAATTAGCTTTGTGACCATGTTCTAAGAAATTGTTATAATATTCTTGCTTTAATAAATTATGCTAAAGAGGTGCCGTAATATATGGTAAATATGAGGTAAATTGCTTTACTCTTGCAATAAATTAAATAAAAAATTTGATAATACTTAAATTCTATTAGAAACTTTTCAATTTTTATATGAAAAATTTGTAATATAAAAACTGATATTTTTAATTTAAATTTGCTTTAAATAGGACTAACATAAATGCAATTACTGAAATAGATGATTCTTAAAACTTTTTGTGTTAATAAAGAATGCATAGACATTAGCGCATAACTGAAGCCCGCTATTAACATAAACGTAAAATGAACGATCTCAAAGAGGTTCATAACAAAAACGTGAGAAATTGAAATTTTTAACAAAACAAGTTTATGCTGTTTTTCTTAACAAATTTGAAAAACACTGATGCAAATTAAAATTCTTATAGCACTTTAAAATGTAATAAATACTAAGGAAATAAAACAAAAATAAACGAAAAGACTAAATAAATTTAAATATATAATTCAATTTTAAAACGCATACAGACTTGATTAGTTAATAACTGCAACGGTGTTTAAAAGCTTATTGCCTTTGTTAAGACAATGTGTTTTATTATTTGCTTTAAATTTAAAGGCCTTATTTTATTAAGCGCAACATTAAAACATTAAAACAATTTTTTTAAAAACCCCTAAGCCTTAAGAATCTTTCAATGAAATAATTTTTGTGTTTAAACGATGTGTTTTATGACATTAAAAAATAAAGAGAATATATTTATATAACTAAAAATCCAGAAATGCATATTCTGTTCAAAAAAAACAACAATGTTTGCAAACAAAAGCCTTACTCGTTTCTGATCGAAAGCTTAAAAACATAAACATAAATGGTCATACAAACAGAAGACTTAAGACACAAACACGAATACTTCATATCAACTAGACATCTGCATGACTATATTCATTTAATTGCCTATACACAACAGAAACAATATTCATTCAAACATTTTTCATTCTATGGGAGATAAATAAAGTTAAGCCAGTAACAAAATAAGAAAGAATGTATTGTGTGTTACACTCAATGATACAAGAAGAACACATTCATTTTACAGTTTTCGTTTTGAATGTGTATAAAACACACTTGAAAATACAAAAACATAGCAAAGTCTCATTACAGTTAGAGTTTTTATAAAAACATTCAGGTGTTTTTTCGAGTTCATGAATGTTTAACAACAACAATAACGACAAATTTGCAAACACAAATGAATAATAATTTTTTACACCAATCATACAGCAATATTCACACATTCTATTCAGTATTTATTTATATGAATGTATGGGTACTATTTTGTTTTCGGTTGAAGTTGATTTTTATTTACTTTGGCTTGTAGGTTCATTCATTTAGTTTGTTTAACATTGAATGAAAAACAATATGTTGTTGAAAAACAAACGAATGTATTTAAACGGCATTTGGGTGTAGTCAAGCAGACCTCTAATATCAACAACTGTTTTTAACAGACAATGTTAACAGTAATGTAAAAGCTTCGTTGCTTTAAAAACGTAACATGCTTAACAAAAATTTAAGAAAAGCCTTAAAGTATACAACAAATAAATGAAATTTTCAAAAAATAGCCCATTTCACAATTTACTTATTTAACTGTAAAAAAATTTTATTAAATATTATTAAGTTTCAGAACATTTTACTGTAAATCTGTGTATATTGTTGTGTTTTTCGTTGTTGTTTTTGTCTTTAATTACTCTTTATTTTCTTTGTTTAAGCTTTTTTACACCAGACAACCAAAATACATTTTTTTTAATAAAAATGCAACAAAACCAATGTCATTAAGTTTGTAACAAGCAACTTAAGTAAACCAAACTTAAGTACTTAATTAAATGAGTAAATGAATGGGTATCTTGTTACGTGGGTAACCAAATTTTTTTAGTTTCTTTTCATTTGTTTTAGTTTTAAGTTATTTAAGCTTGTTACATGTTAATGAATGTCTTGTACTAATTAAATTTAAAGTTCGAAGTTAAAACTTGCTCAAGACTCTGTACACGTTTATGTTAAAACAATTTAATTTTTTGCTGTTTGGGAAGGTCAAGATTAATGTGAAATAAGCAAATAAGCCATTAAAGTTTTCAGTGACAATAAGGAAAAAAAGTTAGGAAGGAAATAGAAGAAATATTTTTAACTTTGTGAAAATTTTATATGACAGATTAAAATTATGGTTTTTGTATATAACTGCCAAATTCATAAATATTGGATTTTATAGGTTAAACAAGGTACTAACGATAAATAACGTAAAGACAATATATCTTTTCCAATGTTTCAACAACAAAAAAATAATTAAAATCAATAAGTTATGGTAAGTTACAACGCCTGTAGCTGCAAAATTGAACAAAGAGTGAAGCGCAGCTCACTGGTCTGTTACATCGTTCGTTTTGTGATGCCCGTTAATGTGAAAGAATAAAGAGGGAGACAAAAGGAGAAAGAAGGAGAGAAAATTTCATATATGGAAAATTTGAATGTTGAAGGAAGGAAGACTAGAAAACGTGGTTCGAAATATTTTCCTCGTTCTAGTCCTTTATCGCGAACGAACCACTACCCCCGATAAAGCTTGAAAGACTCGATAACCTAATGTTAGCCAAAGGCGACAGATTTTTCAGTCTGCTGGTTCCAAAGGTCTGACAATTTTAGTGCCCGTTATAAATATAAAAGACGGTGGGTATTCTAGTCCTTCTTTGTACTTTAACAGCTTCTGAAAATAATATAAATCCCAGGGTCTCCAGTCTTCGTCTAGATGAAGAAGACTTCTGGAAAGTTTTGCATTCAGCCTTGACCAGGTTATCCTCCGTTTAACCTCCTGTAGAGCGTAGAGCTTAAAAGGGTTTCGAAAATAATGCGTAGCTTCACTTACTCCCTTCCAGACACATGGGGATTGCTTCCAAGGCAGATCTTCCATGACCTCCTAAAAGATTTATAATTTCCCTCATTTTTCATGTTTTACTTGCGTAGTTTGTCAGAGTTCCTTTGATGCTAGTAGAAACCAAAAAGTGCTCAGCGGAATTTGAAATTCCTTTTTTTAACATGGGCGTAGGCTCCCTGAGAGCCTGCCATTACTGTCACTCTGGCCCACATTAATACTGCAGTCATCTCCTTGAACATATTCCCCGAAAAAGTAAGGTTGATTACTTTGGCTTAAACATAACAGTTTTTATAATATCATTGTCCATTGCCAACCTGCTCAAGGTTATCGGAGGTCGTATATCTTTTTAGTTGGTAACAAAAACAAAGAAGGATTCTGGGTTTTACCAAGTTAAAGACAAACAATTCCGTTACCTACTTTGTCAAATTTTAGACATATTGCTTGTTGCTCTGCGTCAAGATTAATCTGCCCACTCAAATGGTCCCAGCGAGTCTGCCAGTGAGCCCAATTATGTGAAGTTTGTAGAAGGGGAAGGTAGTGCTACAAAAGTGGTTAACCACCCAGGTGAAGTAAGGGACGTGATGACGGCTTGCATGTCAGCGGAAATACTAATTTTTTTTTTTAAATATCCTTTTGTACTGCAACATGAAAGCCACTTTGTCAATCGCTGGCGACTCAGCCTGCAATGCACTGCATTAATTGGGAAGTCTGAGTAAAATCACTCCTGTTTTTGTAACGTATATATCTCCTACATATATACAACACCTAGCTAGGAAGGTATCAGCTTCGCTCTTTGAGATATCGAATAAAAATTTTCTGCTAAGATTTTGGCGTCAATGAAATTGGGAATAAGATCAGCAATCCTAATAATCCCATATTCAAGACTTAATAGGCAAAGTGCTGCGCAAACTATAACTGAGCAAGAATTTTAGCTCTCGACGAAATAAGGTAACAGGCAATCAACGTGAGAAGAGACATCATATATGGCATATTTGCGCATCTTAAAGACTTTGACTATGCCCCGTAGCAATGTTTGCCAGCTCATAACTTCTTGGATGTGTCGGCATAACTTCAAACGATTACGAGAAACGCTGATCAATATCAAAAATACCAAAGTCCTATGCCTAAACAGCACCCACACCTCGAAGTTCAAAATAAATAATATCAAGCCCTAAAGCATTCAATATCCTTAACACAATTCGGCAGCATCATATTTATTACAAAAGGTCTTAGTTAAGATATAAAAACAGCATTCGAGAGGAAAACCAGGCTTTTGAGGCCCTTGAAAGAGATGGAGGTCCACACAAATCTACTTTTTTTTCTCCTCAAACTATGATACGTACTCCCCCAAGGATTTTGTTCATCGATCACTTTGACGAATGATCTACATGTCCCACCAGTGTTCATTAACCTGCTTTTCTGAAAAAAGTGGAGATTTTTGGGCGAATATGATTTTAAACATGGCATTATTAAAAAGAGCAAGCAAGGCTACAATTTGTAACCAAATAGCAGAAGGGAATTTAAGTTGATATTTACTAAGAAGACCAAATGGCAATATGGCAAACACAGCAAAACCATGAAATCCCAAGACAGCAGCAACAGAAGAGAGAGACCGGCTTTCATTTAATCAACAACCCTGTGCAACATGTTAAGAGTCATGTTTCACAGAAATGAAGTTAAGAAGTCCTTTTGCCTCCTGACTTGCTAATGAAAGCTTGTCCCCTCTCAGGTTTTCTTAAAAATTATTTTAATCAAAAAATATTTAACCGTAATATTTTGTGGCCAACGAAGGGCTTAAGCAAATTATTATTTTTTAAAATTTTTGTATAAAACAACTAAATATACAAGTCAAATATATTTCTTACATTAAAATTCTAACATTCTTACTTTCAACTTTATTTTACGCACCAAAAAAAAACTTACTCAATAATGTAAAACAACTAAATGGGTTTTAGTTAATTAAATGAGTTTAAGTCGTTTTTACAAAACACCCAATTAATATAAATATTTCCTACACAAAGAGCTTAAAGTAATTCACAGTTTTCTTAAAATACAAAAAACTACGCACAAATTAAGGGACGACAAACATTTAAAATATTTAAACTAGTTTCTAAATTTAAATTTTTTTTCAAAAAACAAAAAAGTAGTCAATTGTCTTAGAAACAAAAGCCGCCAAAACACACAATCAAACAAACAAAAGTGTTGAAGTCAGTTTATTTATGTTGATTAGAATTAATGTTTAACGATTTTGTTTGTTCGCACCAGCAGCAGCGCAAAAATATAAAGAATAAAAAGCATTATTTATGTGCTGTTTTTGGAACACAATTGAAAAAACGTCTTGGACGTTTTGTGTGTATATTGTTATTGTAGGAAAAACAAAATATATGCATAACATTCAAGACTATTAGTCAAATGTTTTCTAGAAACAGCATATTAGAAAATACTATTCATTGGTAGTTGTGATCTATAGAAGCGTTAACTGTGTATCATTTTTCTGCTCAAACTTATTATAAAACATTTAAACATTTATGTGTTGAGTAGATTTTTTGCTTTACAAATATATAAATTGAAATGTTTAAATAAATTAGCATAATATGGGAATAAAAGAAATAAAAAAACAAGTAAGGGCTCTATATTCGGTTGTGCCGAATCTAAGAAACCCTTCACATTGGACTTTCGAAACTTCAAACCTTTTTTTATTTTTATCCGTTTTTTTATTTATGGAATATTTCTAATTTTTAGATAGGGGTCGGTGTCATATTTTAACCCTCTTATGGTGATTAGGGCAGCTGCAGGGGGTTTTACCCTAATTTTCTTAAAATTTTGTATAAAGTTTTTTTTACAATTTTTTTTAAAATTTTGTATGGCAACCCTCTTGGGTGATGGGGATAGGGGGCAAGTATGTTCTGGGGATATTTTACGGAGGGAAAATTTATGGTGGTCTGTGATATATTTTATTCTTCTCGGGTCGACTTCGGGGAAGTAGAAAGGATTTTTACCTTATTTTTTTTAATTTTGTATGGCAACCCCCTTAGGGCTTGAATATAGGGGGTAAATATATTATAGGAATACGCTTGGGAGAAAAAACTAATGGGGGTTTGGGCTATATTTTATACCTTTAGAGGCGATTTCGGAGAAGTTCAAGGGGTTTTTACCATATTTTTTTAAATTTTGTATGGCAGCCATGTTAGGGGCTGAAGTTGGGGGGCAAGAATGTTGAAGGAATATGTTTGCGAGTAGAAACCAATGGGAGTCGGTAGTATATTTTATTACTCTAAGGCCGACTCTGTAGAATATATAAGCGTTTTAACATCATTTTTGTATGGCAACCCTCTTAGGTGACGGAGATAGGGGGTAAGTGTACTCTAGGAATACGTTTGGGAGGAAAAACTAATGCGGGTCTGTGATACATTTTATTCCTCTAGGGGCGACTCCGGAGAAGCTGTAGAGGTTTTTAGCATATTTTTAAAATTTTGTATGGCAACCATGTTAGGGGCTGAAGTTGGGGGGCAAGTATGTTGAAAGAATATGTTTGCGAGTAGAAACCAATAGGGGTCAGTGGTATATTTTATTTCTCTAAGGCCGACTCTGTAGAAGTTATGGGCGTTTTTACATTATTTTTGAAAATTTTGTATGGCAACCCTCTTAGGTGACGGAGATAGGAATACGTTTGGGAGTAAAAACGGGGGTCTGTAATACATTTTATTCCTTTAGAGGTGACTCCGGAGGTTTTTACCCTATTTTTTTTTAATTTTGTATGGCAACCCTGTTAGGGGCTGAGATAGGTTGTAAGTATGCTCCACAAAAATTTTTGCGAGGAAAAATTAATGAGAGTCGGTCTTACATTGCACTCGTGTAGGGGCAACTTCGGGTAAGTTTTAGTGGTTAAGAGGATCCAGAATATATACACTTTATGGGGTCACAAATGGATGATAAAGAAATTACAAACGGAATGACAATTTTATATATACCCTTATCACTTATGTGAAGGGTATAATAAATACTTTGGAGCAAAAAACTTTTTTTGTCTCTTTGCAACCAGGAAGTTAAGTTTTAGTTAAACAAATTATTATTATTATTAACGCAATATAACCGTAACGGGAGAAGATTTAGGGCGAAAAATTGTCTATTTTGTAACTGGTTGGGACAAGTACCCAATGGTTTTAAAGCTTAAATATAAAAAGAATTTGTCAAGGTAATAAGATGCTGTTAATTGGCAATTTTTAAAACAAATTAACTTAAAAAACTGGATCCCAAATTTTGCTTTAATTCAAGCAAAACTGAAAAAACAGCATATTAGCTGATAATTAACGGAAATCTTAAGGTTTTTAACATAAATATCTAAACAAGGCGGGTTATATTACTGTGTATCTTCATAAACCGTATAATCAGAATCTTAAAACACACATAATGTATTACTTACTTTATATATATATTTTTTATTTAATTTTAAAACTATAATTATGTTATTTTATGTTAAGTATAAAGGCATGTTCTGAAAATTCGTTTTTTCGAAAGTAATTTTAATTCACAAGAAACACTTTTTGAACTTTTTAAGGTTTTATAGCTTTAAACCGGCCAACTAAATGCCTGCAGATTTACCATCACTTGGTCATATTTTCCATAGCTTTAATTTAAATTTTGCAATAAATTAATTGAATGAATAACTTAAAATCAAAATTATGATTTTAGAATCCCAAGTTATTTGAAACCACGTGATTTTAGGATTTTCTAATCAATTTGCGAACTAAGTATGTGTTTTCTTTGAGTAGTGCCTAAAACAAATAACCCTCTTCTTTCTAAAAAGAAACGAACTTCATTCTGTCTGCTCATTCCTTTATAAACGTTTAAGTTATTTATGCAGCGAATTTTTAATTGTCTACATATTTAGTATTTTGTTAAGGGCTTTTACAAAATATGCAGCATGGTTAATGGAAACAATTTCCGCGAAGTGTAAACAATAACTTTATTATAATACTAAAAGCAAAAAAGGACGTTACGAGTTTTTACTTACCAAAAATCTTCGTGCACTGGCAATTTGTATAAAACAACCTGAGACACTGTTGCAACTTCTCTCTACGGCATTTAAGAGTGAAGTTAGCTGCAATAGAAAAAAAAACAAATTAGATCAAAATGCTGGTTTTCTAAAATTTATGTAAACATTTAATATTTTATTGTAATAATAATAATAATAATAATAATAATAATAATAATAATAATAATAATAATAATAATAATAATAATAATAATAATAATAATAATAATAATAATAATAATAATAATAATACTCGTAATACACAGTTCTTGCAAAACATACCAAAAAAGTATGCAATATTTTTTTGTCCATTTACACTGTGAAAAATGGCAAGAGTAATTACAAAAAAATATTTAACTATTAACTAAAACTATTGCAATTTTTTCGTTGAGCTAATTGCACCTTAAATTTTTTTTCAATTTCTCCATACTTTTTTACAATTTTCAAAAATCAAACTACGACGACTGGTAACAAAAACTATTAATTCTATTTACAAGTTGGTTGTTAGTATGACAATTAGTTTTTTTTTTCTGTGTAGTTCACTTTTGTTGTCAATCTGGGTCCATAGCCCTCTCACTTTCACAATTTTAGACTCATAGTAAAAAAAGTTACCAAAATATGTCAAAAAAATTACTTTTTTTATTTATTCGCTTTTCGATCTGGAAATGGGACTAAAAGCCTTTATTTATACACAGACGAAAATGGCAACAGATATCAAGTCAAATTTAAACAATTGATTAACGACGGCTGGTAACAAAAATATAATTTTTATTAACAATTTTAGTTGTTGGTGGCAATTAAACAATAAAAAATTAGTTTGTCGTAATATTTTTCTGTGTACATTTGTTGACTTTGGGACTATGATTAACGCAAAAAAATACAAAAGTATGTAAATAAGTTTCTGTCGTATATGTACTTAGCTGCCTTCCAACCACAACCTTGGATAAAAGTCCTTACGGTCGTTATATATAAAATCTAGATTGTAGACTTATAGTTCAAAAAAACCCAAAAATTTAAAAAAGTACGGTTCGACCTCATTTGGGGTCCTAGCCTTATAATACCAAATATTCACAAAAGTACCAAAAATTTTAAAATGTTCTAGTCCCAAGCAAATGCAAAAAGTACCAAATGTGGAAAAACGTACTTTTTCCACTTAGTTGCCTTTTGATTTTCAGGTTAATAGATTTATAGCCCATAATTTAATATTTCTAGATTAATAATCCAAAAAATAAAAAAAAAAAATTTTAAAAAATGAAAAAAGTACTTTTGTCCACCTAATTGCCTTTGATCAGAATATGGGTTAAATTTCCTTAATTTCATATTTCTAGACTCATGATCCCCAAAAAAATTTAAAAAGTACCAAAAGTGTAAAAAATTACTCTTTGAACACTTAATTGACCTCTACATATAAAGGGCAACAGTCTTTATTATTATATTATAAAAAAATTAAAAACGTCGTTATTAGTAGAAAACAGATTTTTTTTTGTCTAAAAAGTGCCCATAAATTTTAGAAAATAAGTTTTGGTCGGCTTAAAGGTTACGAAAAGGGGCTCAAATGTACCAAAGTATAATTGATATTTTCTTTTTTTATCACTAAGGGCCCAATATATTCAAAAAGTATCATCAATGTTGGCGTCTGTCTCTATCTTTTGAAAAAAATTTGAAATAAATTATATAGGTTAAGAACGTTATCCTTTATTTAAGACAAAAAAAGAATAAATGAGTAAATAACCCCTTACACCTTTAATATATTTTTTGTTACAAGAACTAAAATCTTTTGAGGTAAAAAATTTAAAAACTGCCAAAAAAGAAGCATATTTGGTTCTCACCTATAGATTTTCTTTAAACATTTCCAATTTCTATCAACATTCTTTAAAATTAAAAACTTGGTAGAACAGCTGTAAGTAGACGGGTCCAATACAGCAAAATTTATTTTAAAAATATCAGGTTTTTAAGCAAATTTTTTATCAAACAAAAACAAAAAAAAATCGTTTTAAATAATATTTAGAACTCACATTAAGAAAAAAAAACATTTTTAGTTACTTCCTTAAGTTGCGGTCAATCAATTTGATTTATTGAAAAAATGGTAAATATTTGTGTTTTCCTACGTAACAAATGGAAAAATGGGTGTGCAAATATTTAAATCAAAATTAAGGTAGTAAAAATTTTTGTTATTGCTGTAAAATATTTTTTTTATTGTTAAAAATAGTAAACAATGGCCCATATTTTTGCATTTAGCACAAATAACAACAATAAAGATAACATGATCTATTAACAAGACAAACAACCATATATTAAAGCAACGCTCGAACAGACAGACCGACAGACAGGCAGACAGACAGATGTATGAAAAGTTGGTCAGTAATGCCAAATGCCTTAAGAGTTTTCATTTTCATTTTGTTGTTTTGTTTTGTGGACAATGGGTAGCAACAGGGAAAATTAATGGAGGGAGTCAAATGGCCATAAATGATATAACAAAAACCAAATCAACAGAGAAATATGTTTTTTTTATTTATTTATTAACAAACCGGCCAAGCTGAATTATTTGTGTTTTGTATTTGTGTTTAAAAGCTCCTTTTTTAGTTTAAAATTTGTGTAGTTTGTTATGCGTTCTTTTGTGAAAACCTACCCAAGTGGAGCACATATTTTTTTAATGCAAATTAGTTGTGAACTAATCAGTCTATCTTTTTTTTATGAGGAAAAATCTTTAAAGTTCTGTTTTTTTCTGAAGATGGGTCAAGCCAAAAATGAAACATATAAAATGCTTCTCTTATTTTCTTTACAAATTAGTTCACAACTAACATTTAAACTTAACTTGGCGGCAGTTAAAACAATTCTTAGTGAAATATAAAAAAAATTCAAAAGGAAAATGTTGAAAATTGTAAGATTCATTATAAGTGCAAAAATAAAAAACCAAATATAAAAATACCAAAAAAGATATTTAAAAAGGATTTAAACTTAAACAAGTGAGAGCGCTATATTCGGCTGTGCCGAATCTTATATACCCTTCACATTGGTCTTTAAATATACCCAGCCGAGTTATTTTGTACTGCAAACAATATAATAAAAAACCTTGTGCGAGTTTTAAAGTTCATAGAAAAAATAACAAAATTTTAACGTTCGTATGAATAATAGAAATAGATGAAGAAGATTTGAGGTCGAGAGTTTTAAAAGTTTTCGACATTATTCATATTTAAAGGTTAATAAAACTTGTTAAATGTTCTAGTCCCCCTGCTCTTCTCCAACTTTTTCTCCAAAATGTATGAATTATTTGATTATTACTTTTTGTAGAATATTCGAAGTCGATAGCTGTAATAGTTTTCCAGAAGTAGCGTATCATAAATTTTATAAAAATTGTTAATTTGTATGAGAGCTACCGCTTCTTCACCCCCCATCCGAAAATTTTTTTCTTCAGAGCGTAGCCCTTGATGTCCAATCACTTTTTGTAGAACATTTGATTTCGATATCTGTTACAGTTTCCGAGTTATAGCGTATCGAAAATTTCATACAAATCGTTAATTTGTATGGGAGCTACCCCTTTTTTTGCCCCCACTCAAAAAATTTTTCATTTATAGCGTAGGCCTTCTTGCCCAATTACTTTTTGTTGAACATTTCATTTCGATATCTGTTATAGTTTCCGAGATATAGCGTATCGAATATTTCATAAAAATTGTCGATTTGTATGGGAGCTACCCCTTTTTTTGCTCCCACTAAAAAAATTTTTTCTTTAAAGTGTAGATCTTTGCGTACAATTACTTTTTGTAGCACATTTTAAGTCGATAGCTGTTATAGTTTACGAGATATAGCGCATAAAATATTTCACCACATTTGTGCAATTGTAGGAAAAATACCCCTTCCCCTGGTCCTATCTGAAAAAAATTTTTCCAATATTTAGGTCCCTTTTTTAGGAGTATCCGTGCCAAGTTTTGTGGCAAGAGTGACTATACTTACTGAGATATATAGGGATATATGCACCGATTTTGTCCTAAAAAAAAGGGGTTACTCTGGGTTTTCGCTTATATCTCGGTCAATAGTGAACCGATTTTGCTGATTTTAAATAGCGATTGTTAGCGGGATATTTCTGATCGTTTGACACCATTAACTGGTCTGTATCTTTTTATTTGACTCCGGAAACTTGATTTCAACAGACGGACAGACAGACACACAGACAGACAGACAGACGGACAGACGGACAGACGGACAGACGGACAACGCTAAATCGGCTTCCCTATCTATAAGGATCCAGAATATATATACTTTATGGGGTCGCAAATGAATAATAAAGAAATTACAAACGGAATGACAAAGTGATATATACCCTATCACTATGTGAAGGGTATAAAAAGTATTAATTAGATATATTCGACCATAACAGCCAAAATGACTTAACTCACAATAATTTTATATTATTTTTTATTTGACTTATCTAAGAAAATTTGAATTATAATGCATGAAACTGCTTTTAAACGCAGTATTTAAGCAACTGATGTTCTAGAGGTTGTGTAACAATGCTACATTAACTTTTTTTAAACATTGAGTAAAATCAAAAACATCTTAATCTTTAAATAAAAAAATAATTGTTGTGCTCGTCCCTAGAATATATTATAGGAAATAATTTAAAACGGCTTTTGAATTTGAGCCTTCTAAAAATTCAATATATAGTGTTAAAAAAATTAGTTTGTTGAGAGCAAGGGGAGATATAGTTCCCCTGCAATTATACCATTTTTATAAAATGTGTCTTACGTTTTATCTCAAAAACTGTTATGATATCAACTTGAACCTGCTACGAGGTATTTCTATTACAATAACTGCATCAAAAAGAAGTTATTTGAAAAGGCACAAGGGAAATGGTAGGCCCCTTACAAATGGCAAATTTTTATAGTCTCTGATACGCCATATCCCGAAAACTGTAACAACTTCAAGCCACCTAGAAAAATACTGCAATACAACATGGACATTTCAAATATAGTTGAAAAAGATGAGGGGGAATAACAGTCCCCTACAAGCGTACCATTTTCATATAATTTTTGACATTTTATATCTATCGACCTATTACCTCTATCGCCAAAAAAAAACTATTTGTACTACAATATCCTACGTTGAAAAACTTATTTGAATAGGAGCAAGGGGAATGATAGCCCCCAGACAAGGGGATCATTTTTGTGTGGCGCTTGTTCTCAGAAGCTGTAACAGCTATCAACTTCAAATTTTTTACAAAGTATTTGATCTGCTTTATCTATCGTTTCCAAAAGAAAATGGTTTTATAGGAGCAAGAGAAGCGGAAGCCCCGATGTAAATGCACCATTCTTTAGAGATTGAAGGTACGTTTTATCTCTATAACAGCTATAGAATCGAAACCTGCTTCAAATTAATTGTAGACAAATTCGCAGAATTTTAAAAATAATTATTTGGATGGAATCAAGGTAGTGGTAGGCCTCATATATATGAGGCCTCATATATGAGGCCTTCCACTGAGGACTGATTTTATAAAGTTTTCTATTTCAAAAATTGTAATAGCTGTCAACTCAAACCCTGTCACAAGATAATTTGCTAATAATATTTCTTTTTTGAAAACAAAGTAGCTGGTTGGGACCACTAGGCGTACGTAAAGAGCAATATTTAGGTTGTACAAGAATATCGAAATTTTTTTTATTTATTTATTTATTTATTTATTTATTTATTTAGTTTGATTCAATTTCCTGTACAACAAGACTGGGTCTTATGTTTACAGTACAGGAACGTATTACATCACAATAGGTAAACTAATTATACAATCAAGAAAACTTACATATGTATATACATAACAATAATTAAAAACAAAACAATTAACAAGACAAAAATTAATTTAAAAAATTTATCAAAAAAAAAAAAAAAAAAAAAAAGAGATACAAATTTTAAATTTAAAGTTAAAAGTATAAAAATTATTTAAAAAAATTAAACAAAAATGTTCTGAAACTATTAGCATTGCTATTTAACTGTTGGTTTAGTGGAAGAATATTCCAAAGACGAGCGGCATATACATAAAACTGCCATTCAGACACCAGACATTGGTGTCGAGGTATTATAATATTTCGATGCCGCGGCGATTGAAAAAAGCGTATGTTTTCAAATATATATTTAGGGGTTCTTGTGTTTATTATTTTATGCAAAAATGTCAAAGTCCGAATTTTTAAAATACTCTCCAGGGAGACTCCATAAAGGTTATTGGCAACAAGGGAAACATGATCATAGCGCCTCAATCTATACACATACCTAATAACATTGTTAAACAGTACATTAAGTTTCCTCTTACTGACTGAATCACAGCTTCCAAATAGCTCACAACCATAAAATAACGAAGGGAGCAGGTATGTCTTGGCAAGTAAAAGCCTTATCCTTAAAGGGGTAAAATATTGTGTGGACCAGAGAGCCCTCATCTTTGCATAAACTTGGCCAACCAATGAGTTGACGTGATCAGACCATGTCAAATTGCTATTGAAAATTATCCCAAGATTCTTCGCTGTGCTAACAATTTCAATTTTTTCACCATTCAAAACGATATCTTCGGAAATAAATGAAAGTAGGCTCCTTTTACATACAACAATGCATTTTGACTTGCGCGGGTTCAGGCATAGTCCATTGGCACTAGCCCAAAGATAGATTTTATTAAGGTCACTATTTAAATGAGATATGCCTAAAGCAATATCACGAGCTGGGATACTTAAAGTGAGCTGCACATCATCCGCATATAAATGAATTTTACACTCAGATACCTGCCCCGGCAGATCGTTGGCGTACAAGGAAAATAATAACGGCCCCAAGATAGAACCCTGTGGAACACCTCTACTAAGAGTCAGACTATCTGACCATACATTATTAACAAAAACCGACTGCGTCCGATTTGAAAGATATGACAAGATAAGTTTGGCTGATGTGTTCGTAAAATTAAAAAAGTGTCTCAGCTTTGAAATAAGTAAACCATGGTCCACCGTGTCAAATGCCTTAGAATGGTCTAGCAACACTAAATAACTAATATCCCCATCCTCCAAACCTTGTCTCAAATTTTCACTTACTTCCACAAGAGCGGTAACGCAGCTGTGATTCTGCCGGAATCCAGATTGAACATTGCAGAGCAAATTATGAGCCACGATATATGCATTGATTTGACCATACAAAAGTTTCTCCAGAATTTTCGATAAGAAACATAAGACTGCTATGGGTCGATATTCGCTATTGGACTTAGGTAATGGCACAATTTTAGCATATTTCCAGTTAACTGGGTATGTACTAGATGTTATAATAGCATTAAATAGGTATGTCACATACGGAAGGATTAAAGGCAGAAGTTGCCTAATAAATTTTGGGTGTAAACCATCAACACCCACTGCATTCGATGTAATCAATGAGCACATTGACATAACGTCATATTGAGTAACGCAAGAAAATTCAAATCGATTACCTGCATTATTGGATAGCCTTAATGGGGATTTAAATTTACGACGATGTGCTGCAACAGTTCTTAAAAACTGGTTCTTCTCATAAGGTGAATGGAACTTAATTACTATAGGTGGGTCATTGATATTACGGTGGTTCTTATAGTTTCTGACACGAAAAATTGATTTAAACGACGGCAGCGTAATATTGAGGGCATTACATATATGTTCAAAAATTTCATTTAAATTTTCACCATTATGAATAGGTATACCTGTTATACGCACATCAGGTGCTAACATAGAGTTCTCCTGATTTAAACATTTAATTTTAAGGCTTTCAATATCAGATTTCAGTTTAACCATTTCCATATTTTCAGCCTCTAATTTAGTTATTTTATCATTTAATTCTTTTACTTCGTTTTTCACCTCCCTCATAATTTCATTTTTCAAGTCGTTAAATTTATTATCAATCTCAGCTAATAAGCTTCTCTTGCTTTCTGCGATCATACTCTTTATTAGTTCAGATTGCTCTCGTATGTAATCATCTTGCTTTGTAAATTTAGTATCCAACCAATTCCACAAACGACTACGTGAGCAAGATTCATTTGGGTTTGGAAAGAGAAAATCGGCTGCTGCTGGCGTATTAAGAGAAGAACTAAACTCATTTTCATCTTCTATTCTCTTAACTTTGCGTGGTAATGTGCCTCTTTCTGCCGACAACGAGCATTGATCAGCTTGTGTTCTTTTTGTTCTTAAATTCGGCATAGTTATGTAGTAATGTATTTTGTTGTTGTTTTTTTTTTTTTTTTTTAATGTTTTGTTTTGTTTTGTTTGGTACAATTGAAAGTTCACTGAACTCTTGTTTATTGCAGAGAGGTGTAAAGGGTATTTATTAACACTCTAAGCTTTTTGTTTGTTTATATTTATGTATGAAGTTTGCCTTTATACTGTTTGTTTGTTTATTTTATTTATTTTTGGTAGAATTCTTTCGTTGTTTTGAGATTTAATATTTTGTATTTATTATATTAAAGCTTTTAATTTCAACGAATATTATTTATTTTTTTTTTTTTTTTTTTATTTTTTTTTTATCTCAGCTTAAAGAATCTATATTTATAAATCACAGTTTGCTTTTAAAAGTTAGTTAAAAGACCGGCAAAAAATAAAACAATTACAACCACCACAATAAATTTTTTAATTTTTATCTTTAAACTAACAATTTTATTTAGATTTTTCAATAAAATATTTTCTCTTCATTTTCATTTTTAGTTCGTTTTTTGCATGGTCATCTGTGCTGCCAAAGCTCGACCTGGCTATTTGCCCGCAGCCGTCTCCGTACCCAACTATCAACATTATGCCTACGAACCACACGTGGTGGGGCACACATACGCCCATTTGCCAACAGCTGTCTCACATCAAAGTCAAACAATTGTACATGAGAAACGTCCCTACCTCAGGCCCATTTTAAGTTATCAGCCAGCTGCAGCATTTGTTAAAGCCCATTATGTAGCACCGCATTCAAAATATGTGGCAACTGCTCCTGTTAGCTATGCACCTATTGCATATACATCACAATTGTATCCATCAGGTTGGGATTCAGATTTAGCATACACTAGAGGCTGGAATGGTTGGCCTCTTAAGTAAACAAATTAAAAACATTATGTAAAGTAAAAGCTGTTAATAAAACTATTTCGATTTTTTTAATTTTGTCTTGAATGATTATTACCATTTTTTTATTATTACTAAAATTTTATTACCTTAAAACTTTGTTGGAAAAACCAAAAAATGCATTAATTTTTGTAATGGATTAAGTAATTTTGTGATGTGAGTTAAAATCAATATTGCCAGATTGACAGTCGCGGTGGTACCCGGGCTTTTTTAAAGGTAGCACTAAATGATGCAACAGAATTTAGGCTTGAGGTTTTTTTTCTATTCAATTTGGCATAAAACCTCGGGGA
Organism: Melanophora roralis; assembly: GCA_963583895.1. NCBI lineage: Eukaryota > Metazoa > Arthropoda > Insecta > Diptera > Rhinophoridae > Melanophora > Melanophora roralis. The sequence goes on from OY757189.1 coordinate 13,923,228, forward strand.
TGAAAGCAGTCTCACTTTACGAAACAAATTCTCGCAACAATATTGCCACACTTTCCTTAAATTTCATACATTTTTTAAGAAGAGAAACAAAAAAAATAGAATATTAAAAAATTGTTTTAAATTTATCAATAATTGTTAAAAATTTATTGAAGATGTGCAAAAGAACGATTGCACATACAGTTTGCATCCGCTATTGTAACGAGATTTTTATAGAGGTATAGAGCTTTAAAATAAAACAATGTTCAATTGCCAAAGAAAAAAATGCAGTAACGTTCTGACCAGCATCGCTTTTAAAGAAGTATGGACCAGCGATTCCACCAGCTCATAAAGCACGGTGTGTGTAACAGTGCCGCAGCATACACTTGGGTTTATCACCACTTAAAATAAAGCAGTTTTGTTTATTGACGTATTCATTCATCGCTTTACAAAATCGGGATCAACGGCAATTTTGATTAGGCCCATTCACCAAATTTACGCCTTAATTGGTGATGGTGTGACTCCAATTGCTGCACAAATTTGTAAGCACGCAAATCAAGATCTTCCATCAAGTAGATGGGCACATACACTGTACGATGTCTCTGCGAATGCGTATTAACATTTAGACCGAACGTAGTGCGAAAATGTTCCGCAGTTAATTAAACTAAGTGATCCCATGGACTATTATGTTGACCGTAAAATGGACGCAGTGCGCGATACATATTTCGATAAGGACCATGATTTCCAAAAGAAATTATTACAATTTGGAAGCCTTGCTCTGGCGTTGGTCTATTTATATTGAAATTCCAAACCAAACTAAACATAAATCCCTCAACAGCTGACAAAATGGCCGACAGTTAAAATTTTTTTGCCAACTTAAGGTTTTATAACTCTGTGAAAATCCCCCTTTACAAACACTTTTATTTAAAAGAAGACTTGCAAATAAAAATTTTAAAATGTAGTCGGCATCGAAAGTGTGTGCAATTTGTGTTAAGTGACAGCTTGTAAACTCACAGCTGTTTCCTCTGAGTACCGTTTTTCCTAGAAATTGTGCTTAAAAAAACATGCCATTTGATAAATATTTAAAGAAAAATTTATTATTCGGACCTTAGGAAGGAATTCTGAAATCTTATAAAAATGTATTGTCTTACAGGTTTGTCGATCGGTGTTTTGTTGTTAACCTGCCTTCATTTGTTCACACATGAAATTTATATAAAAATGTACACATGTTCTATATATAAAAGTCATTGTTTATTCATTTATATTTCTATTGTATGTATTTTTTTTTTTTTGTTATTTAAATTCATAAATTTTAGTACTTGATTTGGTTACGCCATAACATGATTAAGTTAATTAATAAATCTGTTATTATTATCTGATGGTGTTTACACAGACATCTGCTTAGTTTTAAATATTTTTACAAAACATTTTGCATCATTTTTTTTTACTTCTAAATTACAAGTTTTTGTTCTTTATAATTCTAATAATTTTCAATAAATCAAATGTTTATGTTTAATAGATGTTCAAACACATGTAATTTTTTCACACTTTTTTTTAAGTTTTGACTTTTTTGGAAATTTTTATTAAATTGATACAATTTTTTTTAAATTTATGTTAATTCTTATTTCTATTTAATAATTTGACTTTACTAAATTCTTAATTTTTTATTTGAAATTTGCTGCCTTCTTATAAAATCTAGATCATTACATCAAGTAAAGTGAATCCAACTAAAATAAATTAAGACATTAAAGTCAATCGGTTTAATTAAACTAATAAAATAGGATTAAACAAATAGTTAGAATACAAAGTGTTATTAAATACTATTTAGGTGTTAACACCAACTAAAGAACTTTTTTTTACGAAAAATCAATATTTAACCACTATATATAGGCTGGAAATAACTAAGACAGCATCAAACGCATTTGAGTGGTTTTAATTAAAGAAGGGAAAAAAATACAACTCATTATTTTGAAAATGTTTAAATTGGTAAATTTGTTTTTGAAAGTCCTTTTTAATGAAATAAGAATAAAATTAAATATTTTTTTTTAATTTCCTTTTTAAGACCTTTTTGATTCTTGCTGCACTTGCTTCAATGGCTGCTGCCCATTCTGGCTGGTGGAATTCTGCAAACTCCTGGCAGTATCCTCAATATGGACGATCTATTATACAGGCTCCTGCATACTATGGTGCTCGTGCGTATCACCCTGGATATCGTACCGCTCCTGTTTATCGTACTGCTCCTCTATATCCTGCTGCTTCTGCATACCATGCTGCTCCCTTTTATCGTGGTGCTTCTGTATATCGCGGTGCCTCACTTGGGCACAATTACCATGGAGTTCATGCCGCTCCTTGGTATTCTTCCCAATATGCTTATCCAAATGCTAGGGGCTATGGTTCTTATTATGGTGCATGGAAAAAATAAACGAAATGCTACGAAAATTTATTGTGCTCAAAACAGTGTAAATTGAATAAATAATTAATTTTGCAAAAAAAAAGTCGCTTAGCTTTTGTTTAAAGGAGCCTTACGAGGGCCTTTGGTGGGACGCATTTATATATCTTGAAAAAAACAGAAGCCCATTTTCAAGAGCTTAGCATTCAAAACAGCTTTCAGTTAAAAACAAATAAAAGCTTGTGTTATTGAGTTATCCTCGTACTTACAGAAAACTGCCCATATATTTTTTAAAACAGCGTTTTACATTTCCATTTACAACTTTGGTGTCTTTGGCAACTCCCATTGAAATTTTTTGCAAAGATTTTTGTAATACTCCTTAACTCTTAAATGCCCCCTCAAGAAAGGAGCAAGAGAGTTCATACCTTCTTTAAAAGTGTCCTAATAATATTTCACAACACAACTCTGACAAATAATTTTTTTCAAAAATTAACTTACAATACTTTTTCATTTAGTATAATGCTCCTTTCGACCAAGAAATTAAAAAAGTTGACCAACTTTAAGGAACTCAGACCAGCTTGACTATAAATTTGTTCTAACTTTTAGAACTAAAAGATCGTCGATATTGGGATTGGTTGGAGGGTGTAATTGAGTAAAAAAAAAAATAAATGCGTGAGTTCTTTAGAATATTTAAGAGAAAAAAATCTTAAATTTGGAACTCTGTTCTATTCGCACCAGTCACAGTCTTTTATGGGCGACTACCTTTCTTTTCAATGTCTTCCTTATATTAAAATCTAAAAGTCCTTTGGAAGTTAAAGGCCCTTTATTAAAAAGTTATTATACTTTTTTACAAAAAAAAGGTGTAAGTAAATTAGGGATGCCCATCACATCGGATTTGGCCATATATTTTGGGTACTTCGTGACGTCGTAACATAATTACATTTCACTTATGATTAATCTTTCATTGTCTGGTCGTTACATTATTGCTGCATATATGATTACACATACATACAACTTCTTTAGGGGTTTTTAAAATTTTTAAAATATTTTGCTTAAATTATTTTTTCTTTTAGGAAATTTTTTTATTTCAAAATAATATTTTCTATAATTTCTACACTCAAAACAAATACTAATCAAGTAAAATAAATAGTTTAGAAAATATTCCACGCAAAGTTGTCAATTTAAAAACAAAAACAATTTAATGGTTTTTTTTTAAATAATTTGCTGGAATTTTAATTTTTAATTGATTCCAAACATAAGTTTTTATTTAAAAAAATCATATTTCTAATAGTTTTTCTTTATAAGAAGAATATTTCTCTTTCTATTAACACAAGAGAAATACATAAATATGGAAATTTAAAAGGCACCTATTAAATCTTGTTTTAATTATAAAATTCTATAAATGAGAGTTGATGAAAAATGTTGTTACCAAATTCGTGTAAGTCAATATTATGGGCCGGTTTTATGCCCTAAAATTAGCTACCTTTTACTAAAATGTAGATCATGGCAAGACACATTAAATTTAATTAAGTTAATAAAAAAAAACAGATTAAGAAATGTAGTAGGCCCCCTTTTCTTGTTTTATAAACAAGCAATTATAATACAAATTGCTATTAAACACCTTTAGAATGAAAAAAATCAAAGACAACAAAAGAAATTATTTTTACTTGACAATATTTAACTACTATAAATAGGCTGAAAATATCTTGGATATTATCAAACATATCCCATACTTAAGAGTGTTTATAGTAGAACAAGGAAACTTTAATAAAAAAACAACATTTCAAAATGTTTAAATTTGTAAGTTTGCCAATATTTTGAAAAAAGTCCTTTATATACAAAAAAGGATAACTTTTTTTTAAATAATTTTTTTTATTCTTTTTAAAGACTGTCTTAATCTTTGCTGCCTTCGCTGCCATGGCTGCTGCCCATCCTGGCTTATTGAAATCTGTTAATTTGGTTCAGGCTCACCACCAACCAATTATTCACGCTCACCATGCTGCTCCTGTACATCATATTGCTCCTGTACATCACATTGCTCCTGTACATCATATTGCTCCCGTACATCATGTTGCTCCTGCATATCATGCTGCTCCCATACATCATGTTGCTCCAATTATCCGTGCTGCTCCCGTTGTACATAGTGTTCGCACAGTGCATGCTGCTCCTGTCTACCACTCTCACCGTGCCTTGCCAATTGCTAGAGCCTATGGTTCCCATCATGGTGGATGGTAAAACTAAACAAACGAAACAAACAAAATATGTATTGCGTTAAACAAGTGTTCAATGAATAAATAGTTAACTTTGCAAAGAAATTTTGAAACATTGTGTTTTAAATTCTCTTCGAATTTCTTGAATGTATAAATTAAACTAAAACCACAATGTAGCGGGTTTGAAGAAGGTAGCTGATAAGGTTTCCAAATTACGCTTAAAAAATTGCTTAAACCTTAAACGTTTTTACAAAGTTTACAGGGTAAATTAAGCCTTCGTGCCAAATTGTTTGGCTACAATAACCATAGTTTGCTTTTAACCGGTCCCTTGGTAACCGATCTTGCTGATTCTAAATGACGATCTTCTAAGGAATATTTCTAAAGTTCAGTATTCATTTGATTTGTCCTTTGCAAAAGCTCAGCTATTGACACTCTTTGAAGCAATCACTTCTTTACGATATTTGTCAAGCATCAATTGGTAGGTCGGCATGAACAAAGGGCATCAAAAGGGTATTATTTTCAATAACCTGTTTGCCATTAACTTTATGTTAACTTGGCAACATCAGCTTGAAATGTATAAATCAGCCACCTGAATCTTAGTTATCGGGCTCGGCATCAAGCGTGCTGACTGACAAATGGAAGTCAGGGTAACTAAAACTCTCACGCCAACGCCGAAGTGACCTTTCATTTATCAACACAAGTAAAAATACCGGGGGCTGGCTGCCCATGGTTCAAATTAATGACTCTCTTAGGACACCAGTAAATGCAGGGTGCGATTAACTGGTCAGTCGACCGCAAATAGATGTGCTTTTTTAGAAGACATATATTACGCACAGAATCCCAGGCTTCAGAAACAAGTTCCCTATTTTGGTAGAACAGTAAAACACGTTCCACATTACGATGAAGCTCATGTAATTTAATTGGGCCCAATACCCCAACGTCTCCCATAAATACATGGTCAAGTAGATCCAAAACTTTTGATAATTCTAAGACCCTTAACAAAACCATGCTTAGAGCATAAATAAAAACAAATTTTGTTAGCTTTCTGCGGGGAATTTTTTTCAATTTTCCTAAAATATATTGTTGAGTACCATACTGAAACAATGGGAATATAATAACGTTTAAAGGATCACAGATTAATAGAAGACTTATCAAAGAACTGTGTTTTCGTGCTTAAAGTTTCAGCGAACCGCTCGACAGTGGGTTCGATGACACCGAAAGTGGCGATTAATTCATGGGAGCCGTAATTTAAATTTTTTTGAAATTTTTTTTCTCAAATCGTTATATATGCATAAAAAGGCATATTCTGAAAAAAAGATACACGGAAAAAAAAATTTTTGCGATTTTATACAAATTTTTATTTTTCGGAAAACTATAGTTTGTTTCAGAATTTTCTCCGTAATTTTAAAATGGAAAGTGATTTTTTTTTAAAAATAAGAAGCAAACAAAAGCTTATATTGTCTACTTTCCAAAAAATAAAATAATAAATATATATTTTGCTTAAATATGAATATAAGTCTGAATTTGGGTTTTAAAGGATTTCGAGAATTTTACAACTTTTTTAACAAAGAACGAAATAAATTTTTATAATTTTTTTTGTTTATCAATAATTGTCATACACTTATGTTAATCCTCATCTTCATTATTATAATCTTCGCTACCATTACTCTCACTTTCATGTATTTCTTGAAAAATAATAGGCGATAGCAAAAGCTGTATTTCGGAATTTGATAATTGTTGCTTTTCTTTCCGCTCATTTTGTTTATTAATACTAGATATGAATGGATCTGAACTGAGAAAAAAATCTATTTTATATATCTTCATTCGACTTTTCTCGGCTGCATTTGCGAGCAAAGTGTTCCCTATAATTTTTAAAATCCTTATTTCTGTCTTTCTGCGCTTCTTCTGAAAGTTCTCCAATCGGTAAAAGGGCATATTTTATGATTTCGGGACCATGAATTAAAAATTTATGTATTGTAGGAGTTATACAAAACCTTATTAACACTCTCACGAATAAAGATGACTGAAACTTGTTCACGCACCTATCTCCGACAACAATAACAACAATGGTAAGCATTGAACGAACGTTAGTTTTGTTAAATACATGACTTTGAAAAAACACGACTTCCAACAGAAAAATGTTAATAGCAAAAAATGGAGCAAATTTTCTTTTTTGTAATATCAAGCTAAGATTTTATTCTTTTAGAAAATATAAGATTTAAAACCCAACCTTAACTAACTTAAAAGTTATGGATCACGAAACATCAAAAATAGGCCAATTTTGGACCTTTTTTAAAAAAAACATCAAAAATATTTTCACACATATTTTCAAAACAACTACATCATTTTTGTACACTTAAATACCTGAAGTTGAAGGTTCTAGATTTAAAAAAACACTTTGTTAACGTTAAATTTGAAAATTACGGATTCGTTTAATGCAAAATTTTACTTTTTTCGCTTTTTAAAAAAATTGCAAAAAATGTTGTACTTTGGCACGTCACTACGGAGTCAGCTGACAATATAGATGCTTGAAAATTTACATAGTGATGTAGAATTTTATCTAGTTTTATCCGATGCCAAATATTAATACAAAAACTTAATTTAAAAAATTTAATTAAGCATCACTTTCGAACCATTTCAACCCAACGTGCGCTCTAGAAAAATGGTAGCAGTTACGTAATGGCATCAGGGAAGTTACTATACAATCTGACTATTTACAAGCAAATTTGAAAATAAAATTCTTTAACTTCAGCTCCAAATTAAAATAATGAGTTAAAATTTCAATACGCAAAAACAAAAACCAAACTATCATTTTACTATATATTTGGTAGAGACAGTTTTTGTTAGGTTTCCTCAAGTATTTTCTGCAACCAAACAATCCACTGCTTTTAAAATATAAAGTAAATCTATTAACAGTAAAAGTTTTTCAAATCCATACAAATATTTAGCAACTTCTTTGCAAAATTATTTCTTTATTTAATGAACACAATTTTTACACAATGAGTTTTAAGTAGGTTATCCTTTAGTTTTTCCATGGACCATAATTATAACCGTAGCTCCTAGTATTTGGATAAGCATATTGGGAAGAATACCAAGGAGAGGAGTGCACTCCATTATAATTGTACCCAAGTGGGGCACCGCGATATAAGGGAGCAGCATGGTATGCAGAAGCAGCAGGATATAGAGGAGCAGTACGGTAAGCAGGAGCGGTACGATATGCAGGGTGATATGCACGAGCACCATAGTAGGCAGGAGCCTGTATAATGGATCGGTCGTATTGAGGATACTGCCAGGAGTTTGCAGAATTCAACCAGCTGGGATGGGCAGCGGCCATGGCAGCAAGTGCAGCAATTATCAAAAGAGTCTTTGAAAAGAAATTAAATTAAATTTTATATATTTTTTCCTTATATTTTTTTAAAGGACTTAAAACACAAATTTACCAATTTAAACATTTCAAAAATATTGACTTGTACTTTTTCCCTTGTTCTATTTTAAGCACTCGAGTGAGTTTGATATTGTCTAACTTATTTCCAACGTATATATAGTGGTTAAATTTCGATTTTTTTCAATAATTTTAACAAAAGTGTTGTTTTTATCGTCTAAAAAGTGTTTGTATTCCAACTATTTATTTAATCCCATTTGAATGGTGGCAGTTTAATTAAACCGATTAACTTAAATGTCTCAATTTACTTTGGTTGAATTTACTTTGTTTGGCGTAATGATCTAGATTTTATTAGAAGATGGCAAACCTAAAATTAAATTCAAGAACTTGGTGAAGTCAAAAATTATTGAATTAAACAGGAATTTGTATAAAGATTTTTCAACAAAATAAATTTCTAAAAAAGACAAAATTCTTTAAAAGAGTGTGAAAAAATCAGATGTATTTTAACACCTTTGAAGCAGTAAATAAACATTTTATTATTTTATTTATTGAACAACTATAAGAATTATGAAAAATAATAGATTTTTAATAAATAGTTCTTTTATAAAAAGAATAATTTATGCAAAATATTTTTAAAAAATTTAAAAGCTAAGCAGGTGTGTTTATAATTATTTATGCAGCATTTATGTAATGACCAGATAATTACAGATTTATTACAAAACTTTATGTTGGCGCAAACATACATACATATGTAAATATTTATATTCGTATATAAGTACACACATACATATTTAAACTAAAAAAACCGCAAAAAAATTTAAAATTTATAAATAAATAAAAAGGTAATATTCTAAATGTCCATAACACTCAAAAGTAATAGCCTGAGACCCATCTGAAATTGAACTGATGGATTGAGAATCATCACTGAATTCCCTCCGTCCGTTTGGATGTCCATCTATTCTGATGATCCAGCTACAAGTTGCATTTTAAGATAGGATTTTGGTTTGGAGACAAATCCTATTACAAAAGTCCTTTGGGAATACGCTCCTAAGATATATCTGCTTTAAAAATGTCGCTTCATTTGCACTAAATTAAGCATATTTATAGGAACTAACTAGTGCCGTCGTTTTTTAATTATTTGTTTTTATATTTATTAATATTAATTAATGTTTATTTAATTTAATTATACAGTATCTATTATGTTAAATTTAAAATTAAATACACATTACAAGTCTCAATAACGACTCGAACCGTGTGCCATATAAATGCAAGGCGTACGCTTTACCCGCTCAGCCAACAAGACATTCTATTTTTTAAAGTATTAAACTTAGTTTTATTTACTTACCTCCACATTAAAAAATTCAACTACAGCAACTGAACTTGAGGTGAGCTTTGCATAAGCTTGCCTTTGCATAAGGCAAAATTTCAGCTTTTTTGAAGACTTTGTAAACAAAATTCATTGTTGGCATTAACTTTTCAGAAACAATTAAATTTTTAATTAAAAATTTTTTGGATAATTAGTTGACTTAACTTTAATAATCAAATCTTTTTTTATAAATATTAAATATTTATTATTAACTCCCCTGGTTTATTCTGTGGGAACTTTGTCACTCCTCTTCAAACTAGTGCGTTAGACTTGTTGTAAGATTTTTCAGGCAAGTGGTTGTTTCCAATTTATTGCCTTCCGTTCAACTAAAATTTCACATTAAACTAGCGAAACTTGAATATATTTAAAGATGTAAGTTTTTTAATGTACGAAAGGGCCAGTTTTCACTCAAAGGATTTTGATTTGTCGACGTTACCAATTACCCAATGAAGTTGAGCTACTTGCAGTTTCATTTGTGTCGATTTCGCATCAATATTCGACTTTCAGGTAAGAAATTCGACTTAAAGTGTTAAGGCACTATTTAAACAGAAAAAATTATTCGCATATTTTTTTAACAAACGCATTTATTGAAAAAAATCAACGAGTTGAATTAATAAATTAATTATCCCAATTAATAACTTAATTGTTTTTCAAAATTAAATACCAACAATAATACTTATTTACAAATATAAAAATAATAATTTTCAATAGAAGTTTTCTAAATCGACGCTTTAACACACCTCAGCCTAACAATCAGAGGGTGACCGGTCAATTCTAGACTGACTAGCTTGTTTAATTTTTTTTCGTTTTACTTATTGTTTTCGTTATTTTTTCTTGTTTCTTTTAATTCTCTTCTTGTACTTAGGTTTATACATCTTGACTTGAATTTTTTAATATTTTGTTTAACTTCTTAATTCAATTAAGTAATTAAATTGATTAAAGTTAGAATTTGTTTTATCCTTTCAGTTATCAAAAAAGTGTTTAATTTGGAAACCATTTTTTTTTAGTTTTATATTATTTTTCACTTTTAGGATAATGTTTATAAAATATATATTTATAAAAAAAAGTACTTTCTTATTTCAACATGGTGACGTGGCGCAAGGGTTAGAGCACTCGCACATCACACAAGCAGTCTGAGTTCTCACCTCTCAGCCAAGCGCAAACAACCTTAATTTATTTTTTTCTATTTTAACTTATTAGTTCCTTTAAGCTATTAAACTATTTTAAGTATGCTTTAATTTTAATCAGTTCAGTATTTTAAAATATTTAATTGGATAAAGAATTGCTATTTTCCAGTCTTTGCAGTTTGGGTAATTGATATAATCATTTTGGTAACATGTGCAAGTTTGAACATTTTATTGATTGAATCAATCATTTTGGTAATTGAAATCATTTTTAGTTTTTCTGCATGGGTTAAGCGTGTTCCTTTACAATAAGTAAAGGTTACGTGGGTGCATTTTTAATAATTTTTTTTATTCCTTCTTACTTGGAAAATTTCTCTGCTTGGGCATTATGATGCTGCAGTTGGTTCGAAGCCTATTATCAGTATCATCCTAAAGTGTCGAAGTGTGTATTTGACTGTTTATGGGCATAATTGCTGAGTTAAGATAGTACAGAGCTGATCCTAGAATACTAACTTAAGGAATGACAACCTTTATTGTTTGATTGCGACTTAAATAATCTGCCTCTTTTTCAATAAATTGTCTGTCAATTATGTACTTTTCTAAAAAATTGTGGGGACTAACTGGAAAGTTCAGCCTTTGTTTTCTTAGCAGGCCTTTATTGCCAACCATTTTTGAATCCTTCAAAGACATCAACAAAAAACGATAAACAATAATTTTTTTGCTCAACAGCAAGCTGGAAGCTATCTGTGGGTTTGTTTGATGGTAGTATATTGCGTCTTAGCCAAATTGGTGATTGGGTTGCAGTTATGTTCATGCAAGACCGGAGTCAGTTTTACTTTAAGCTTAAGCTTCGAAGAATGTATGCAGGCTTAGAAATTATCTTTATGAAGGGGATTACTTTTTGTTCCTTGCAGGGCAAGGCAGTCCTAAAGGCACTTTGTTGCTGACTCTCTTACAACAAAGAGCTTTTTTAACATTGAAATTATCAAAGGATGCCATAGAGATCCTGCAATTGGAATTGTTTTAATGCAGGTTGTCTAGCAATAACTGGTGGAAGTTCACTTAGTTCACGTTAGTGCATGTATTGGAACTGAGTACGTTTTTTTAAATAAAGGTGAGATATTAAATTTTTCTTCACCATTCTTTCTCCAGGATCCTCTTCAATTAAGCAGGGGCGATTTCCTAATCACGAATCTTCTAGAAACTTTGCTCATCATCATAGTAAGGAGTGGGAAAAGTCTAAATTGAAATAACATGGTGACAAAAAATCCTATAACCCATTAACTTACCTTTACTTTTGACCTTGACCCGTTTATCTAAACAAAAACCAAACGGTAAGTAATTTTTGGTTGAATTATTAATTTTTTAAACAACAAAAAATACTCAAAACCAATTAAGATATCAAAAACAGGTCGAAACAATTAAAAAACTTATTCGTATGTATTAATAAATTTTTTTGATAACAATTTAAATGTGATTTAATTAGAGCTTTTAGGCTGCATTCGTGATCATTCTCGATCATGAAAAAGAAATATATACAGTCAGTTAGTAAGGTATTTGTGGCTTAAGAAGAACTTTTTGACAGTTCTGCTAGTTTTTTTAAAATTTGTACAGTTCTCAAACCAGTTCTGAAAACAAAGGTGATGCATTTGGGTTATTTTAAGGAAGAACAAACATATGCTTCATATCAGTTAATTATAAAAATTTACACCAATTAAAATGTAAACATTTTGAATTAGAGACGGCGGCTGCAATTAAATAACTAATTATGTATCAATTGCCATCATAAGCTTCATACAACCACTTATTATAGGCTGCTGTGCTGACAAGCTTTAATTTAAACACTGTTGAAATTTTGATTAATAAATATTGATAGACCGTCTACATAATTAAGATAAAACTATTTTGTTTTTGTTCTTTATACTTTACCTGACGTTAAATGTTAAATATTGATATGACGTAGAAGCATAAAAATAACTTTTGAATTTTTTTAAATTTTAACAGGTCAAGGTCGAATTAGATTAAGCATAAATAATTATGTGATCAAACTTTGAATTTTAAAAGAATCTTTGCATTAAGAAAAATAATTTTATTGTTTTGTTGAAAATATTATTCAATTCCCTAAACATATTTATTTAAGGATCGCCAGGGCTTTTTTATATTTAACTGTATAAAAATTGTTCAACCGCAGATCCCAAGCCGATGCCTTTACATATAGAAAATATTTCCGATTGTTATCACCGTAACTGTAGCCCGTTGTGTTATTAAGTTGTGAAAAAGGTCTTTTTCGGTAATAGCTACTGAAATTAGTTTTGCAAACTTCAAACAAAATGACTGCTAAATAATTATAATTTTTGCAAGAGAAGTTTAAAAAAATTTTGAGCACAAGAACAATGTTGGCCACATTGTCCCCTAGAAGACGAATGCTATTCGGGTTTAACAAATTTAAAAAACGAGTACCAGCACTAAGACCTGTCGTATTGTATGTTTTAAATAAATTCAGTGAAAAAGCAAACATTTATTATTTTAAAGAATTTTTCTCCTTGGGTGCCAACATACAACCTTATCAAAGTAAATCATTAATTTCTTGTATGAGCGAAGACCACACTTAATTTTTAGTGCTAAAAAAGCACTTGTAATATTAGAAATCTTATTGTTTAAGTCATTGATAGGCATTCTGCAACGCCGCGAAAATTCTTAAATTTAAATTATACATTTCAATCTGTCTTAGATGAGCCTTTAGACAAAGTGATTATCGCTAACAACAATATGGAATAATTTTTATCAGAAAACTATCTAAAACTGTACAGGTACAAAAACAAATGTCATAGTATTAGTTGCCAATCGCTGGTTTAAGCTCATATAACAACCAATTTCGGGCGAAAAAATTAATAGTTATTTTAATTTTTATTTTTTAGTTGTTTTTAAAAAAAACCTTTATGAAGTGATGTTTTTAATTTTTCACATTTTAAAATTGTTCAGTTATCGCACGCGAAATCAACTTAACTCAAAATTAATTAATGTGCTGTTTTGGAAGCCGAATAGTGATCGTCTTGGAACGAATTATATGTATTTTGTTATTGTAAACAAAAACAAAATGCACGTAATTCGTCTTAAGACAATCACTACTCGGCTTCCAAAAAGAGCACATAAATCTTTCAGAGCAAACTTCTTATAGCAGGTTATAACGTTTGTACACTCTTTTTGATTACTACCTTGTACCGCTTATATTGATAAGGAGCAAATTTAAAACAGTAATATGTAATTTTATAATTTTTACTTTTTAACAAATGTAATTCTCATTTGGTTAAAAATACTTAAAGAAGGTTTTTCTATTAAGTTTTTATTGCCTTCGAGCATCAGCTATAGGTTTTTGTAATTTTTATAAAATATATGAACCATTGGTTTAATATATGTACTTTGTCTATGTCCCACAATCGATATTCTCTGTAGCCCCCATAGGTTGACAAGTGCAAGTACACAAGTGCCTAAGTCTACCTCCAAGCGGTATCAACTGGATAACTTCCGGCAGAGTGGTCGGAAGGCTAACAGACATGGCTAATAGAATGAAAACAATCTGTCTTGGGCTATAAAGGGATCAGTTTACTGGTCTTGTTCAAGGCAGGCTGTCCTTGTGGCGTTGTGCCATGAGCATCGCCATCAAGTGGTACAACAATACAAGGTTTATAAGGGCACCAATACCTTAACCGTGAACTTAAATATTGGGAGGAATGATATGGAAGTGGATATGAAAATTGAAGTGGAAGTGGATTTCCGAGGCTGACCAGAGTCCTATCTGGTACCACGGGAATCAGTTGGCCCCATGTGCTTACCCAGTGCATGAACTGATTAATGGTGAGGTCTCCTTCGGGAGTTCACGTGGTGGCTGTGGTTATCCCCAAGCGGGGCAACTATAGAACGAAAGTTGGTATACTGGGGTCCGTCCTGTACGGGCCCCAGAGTGACCGTGTAAAAGCGGTCTTATATGAACTAAAGGTTCAACAAGATAAAGTTTCTGGATTTGACGGATCTACCCAGGCACATGAGCAACTGTGGAAGTAGGCTATTAGCTGAAAAGGTGTAAGTGTGTTTGGAAGTAGATGAATAGGGAAACCAGCCACGGCTGGGGACTCTGGGATCTGAAATAAGGTCCCGCCCAAGTAGTAGCAAATAAATGAGAAGGCCGGCATGGCACTTCAAAGCATGTGCGTGATTCGGTCCTGACTGGCGGTGAGAAGATTATGGAGTGTTGATGATGTCGGACATAAATGATCCTAAGTTGGAATAAATGAATTAAATGATCCTTTAAACAGAGCTGGGGGTCGCATCCGTATTGGGTGCGGCTGGGAATCATAATCTTTCTTGCCTAAGGTTGGGTGCTGTTTCACAAGTGTGTGGAGAGGTGTCTTGTCGGCGCGGATCTGTTTTGATGATGAATAAGCGATATCAAATATAGAAACGCAAAAACCGGGTTTAGATAGCCCAACTCCTCACCAAGGGGTCTGTTGTGGCTGCACGGAGTCATAGCAGAGAATTGGTACCTAGGGTGGTCTGACCAACCATTCTAGGGGCGCTGGTGGGACGCATTGTATTTCACCAGTGTTAGGAGCACCGTGGGTATGCCTCACTGGCCGGTACCACGTAAAACCCTTAACGTCTGTAGCCCCCATAGAATGAAGATATACTTGCACAGCTGAGATTTTCTCAGTTTAAGCATTTCCTTACACTTATCCTAGTTTAAGAAGATTCACGTCAATCTGCCAACTATCTTACCGTTTCACAGTACCCTGTAGGCAGTTTCCGCTAACTCTTTTAACGCAGACTTTGTTAAAGCAAAGGTTTCGGGTTTCCCAGGTCGACTGGCTGTTGCTTTAGAGTCTTAGTCCCCTGACAACCCCACAATGTCCGAGATATTGGATTATCTGCCTTACCAATGCTAAGCGGTTTCAAAAGTTAGATAATATCGATAATTTGGCAAACTTTGTGTTAACCAAACAAGGTAATACATTACTTGTAATGAACTCTGTAAGCACTCTGTCATTTGTTTTCGTTTCACTAAAAGATGTTGTTCTGTCTGACTTTGTCAAACGTGGTTTTATTTGTCTTAGTTCCTATGAATATCATACAGATTTTTGTTTGACATGTCTGGGTATTTTAATGTACGATCTGACTGTAAGATTTTTGATATTTATAATCGATATCTTGTGCTTTGTTTCTGGTTTGGTTTATGTCTTCGCTCTTAAATCAAAAACTAATCAAAAGCAGTTTTTAATTACAAATTTTTAAGTTTAAGTTTTTTGAGTTTATTCCATTTTCTGTTAAAATTCTGGCCGACTTCTTCAATAATTCTGTAAGACATGTCGGCTTCGAATTCGCCCACGACATGCCTGTCAAGTTTGTCAATTTGTCAACAATTCTGTCAATTTGGTTGATACTTCTGTTAGGTATGTTGCAGAAGATTGGCCAATTTTGATGGCTGCAAAATTTAAGTCAGGGCATATCACATAACTAATGTATTCATTTCTGTACGAACAGTTTTAGGCAGTTACTTTACGACATCATGAAAGTCACTTCACCGCCTTCCTATCTGTAAACAGTCATTATGTGTGCCTACTTGTCCTTATTAACACCACCGTATGAAATTATTGAGTCAGAATTGCCCTTTTAAGTTAAAATGTCCTTTTTAAAAAAAATCATTATTTCAAAAACTTCCATGGAATCACAAAAAAAAACACTTTAAGAACACAAACATATGTTTCTTTGAAAAATTAAGTATTTATTAAGCGATCACTGTTATAACACAATAACTTTTCTGCAATTATAAGTTTACTTTTTCCAGTGACTATAATGGGGAGCATAGCTTCTTACAATTGGATAGGCATGGTGTGAGTGGTACAAAGGAGCGGGGTGAACTACACGATAACTGTGACTGTGCACTAAGGGAGCAGCATGATATATGGGAGCAGCATGATATGCAGGAGCAGCATGATATATTGGAGCAGCATGATAAACAGGAGCGGAATGATATACCGGAGCGTGTAAAATAGGTTGATCATAGTGAATAGGAGACTGGAGCAAGGAAGACAATAATCCAGGACGAGCAGCAGCCATGGATACGAGGGTAGCAACAATGAAGAAAGTCTTTAAAAAAAATTAAAAAATTTATTTAAAAGTTTATTTTTATTTAAAGGAACTTTTTTAAAGTTTTACCAATTTAAACATTTTAAATAATTGATTTGTTCTATTTTTTTAACTAAGTTTTATTCTAACCACTCTTAAGTATTGAATGTGTTTGATGGCATCCAACTGAATTTCAGCCTATATATAGTGGTAACATATCAATTTATTCTAATAAGTTCTTTTGTTGGCGTTTTAGTTCTAACATAATTAATGTATTTTTAAATTGTGTTTTAAGCCAGCATCTTGTGTTCTTTTTGTTTTATTTTTAAAACAAGAAAAGGCCAACTACATTTTTAATTCTTATTTGATGAGTAGCAGCTTTGTTTTAATCAATTTAATCGATGTTTTATTTAATTTTTGTTACGTTTGCTGTGCAGAGGAAACAGAAACTCAGGGTAATAATTAATGTAGATCGTAGTAAAAGACAGTGAACTCTTGAGTATTAAATTGGCATAAAGTTTTAAATTACAAAAGTTGTTCACAGTAATTTTTTTTTAAATATCGAGTTTTTTAAAAAAACAGAAATCAAGAACTTGTTGAAAACAAGATGCATGTAGGAACAAACTAATTCATCTAGAATGTTAAGTTACTTTTAAAATTCACCAAACATTTGCTTTAAAAATGGAAAACTTTTCAGTTAGGAAATATTTTTGTTATTTAGACAATTTATTAAAAATGTTAACAAATTTGATTTTTATTAAAAATTTAGTAGGGGAAAATTTATTTAAAAAAAATTTTTAAGTTTAAAAAATTTTGTATTAAAATTTTTAAAAACGTTGTACTGAAATTAAACCCTGCTTAGAACAATTTTTTTACAAATAAAAAATGTTGTTAAAATTGTATTTTATTTTTTTTTTAATTTTTTATACAAATTTTATTTATAAAAACGTTTTAAAGGAAAAAAAGTTTTTATTGAAAAAATTTCTTTGAATATAAGAAAAATATAGACAATAATAACCCTTAAAGAAATGTATTTTAATAAAGAAAATAATTTATGCAAAATATTCTAAGAAATAATATTTAGGAAGTGCGTGAAGAAATTTAAATACTTATTTACCATAAAACTTTAATAAAATCTTATGACGTTAAATATTTGCATAAACACGTAACATACAAACGCACAATACCTATATTGTTTTCAACAGATCTATTAGTTTTTAAATTTTAATTAATTTTTATTTTATAATTTTTTGTATGACGCCGTGTCTGAAATGGGACTTTATGTTATTTCAACTGGACAACCAACCTACTGGCCAACAGACCACAATAAAATTCCAGACGTAATTGATTTTGGCGTAGCAAAAGGTATACTCTTGGAGCTCATTGAGGCTCAAGCCTCCTTGGATTTATCTTCTGACCACTCACCCACAATAATCACTATTTGCAGTCCTCACCAAATAGCAGCTAGTGAGTTTTTCTTATCTAAAAGAATTAATTGGTTGAAATATAAAAAAAATATTAGTACCCACTGCGCGGAGAACCAACCGCTAAAAACTCCCGGAGACATAGATGATTGTCTGAGCGTCCTAAATGAAAACATTAAAAAAGCCGTTGAACATGCGTCTTCTACCTACCGCCAGGCTAGGTACAACAAAATTTTCTCTGAAGATGTGGAAAAGCTTGTATCTGAAAAAAGAAGAGCTCGCAGGGAATGGCAAAAACATAGATTGCCCCAACTTAAAACTAAGCTGAAAGAATGTACAACCCAATTAAAAAGCTTGTTGGAGGCTTACAGAATGGCATCACTGAAAGAGTACCTGGAAGGTCTAGACGTGACTCCTCAGACAAATTATTCCTTATGGCAATCAGCCAGACGTCTTATAAGACCTGTTATCGCAAAACCACCACTGCGCAATCTGAGAGGATCCTGGGCTAGAAATGATGTATAAAAATGCGATCTGTTCGCAAATCACTTCAAAAACGTATTCCCTCCCAATACATGCACTGACGTGAGGAAATTACCGCCTGTTGTTGCTAGACGTCCTTTAGAAATAAGTTTCCGATTTGCAGATGTTGTAGAGGCTATCGCTAACCTTAATGGTAAAAAAGCTCCTGGTGTTGACAAAAT
Organism: Melanophora roralis; assembly: GCA_963583895.1. NCBI lineage: Eukaryota > Metazoa > Arthropoda > Insecta > Diptera > Rhinophoridae > Melanophora > Melanophora roralis. The sequence continues at coordinate 13,941,923 of OY757189.1, forward strand.
AAGCAACAAAATGCTCGTAGAGCTGCCTCTTACTGTTAAAAGAATAATTCTTTTTATTTTTAACGCGATAATTCGGCTTGAACATTTTCCGCCTATATGGAAAGTTGCCTTAGTAAAGATGATTCCTAAGCCTGGCAAAGATCCCTCGAAGGTAGAATCTTATAGGCCCATAAGTTTGTTACCCAAAATGTTAAAATTGTTCGAAAAACTGTTCTTTGCGTAAAGTAAAAGTTACGTGGGTACATTTTTGTTCATTTATCTTTATTCCCCATAACTTTGCCCATTTCTCGACTTGGGTTACGTGTTGTTGCAGCTGGTTCGAAGCCTCTTTAGGGTCTTTGTGAATACTAAGAAAAGCAGTGTCGTCAGCAAATGTCGACGTGTGTGTGAAACTATTGGTTGGCATATCTGCCGTGTAAAGCAGGTACAAAATTGGACCTAGTATACTTCCTTGAGGGACACCAGCCTCTATTAGTTGGGAACAACTTATTTGGTTTCCCTCTTTGATCATAAATTGTCGGCCTGTTATGTATTTTTCTAAAAGGTTGAAAATATTAGCTGGAAGGTTGACCTTTAGTTTGTTTAACAGGCCTTCATACCATACTTTGTCGAAAGCTTGTGAGACATCGATAAAAAGCCCGGAGCAGTACTTCTTTTCCTCAAAAGCTTTTCTTATAACCTGTACCAACCTGTGAGTTTGTTCGACGGTACTATGTTGACTTCTAAAGCCAAACTGGTGATTTGGAATGCAGTTGTTGGCATTCAGGATCGGATTTAGCTTGTTTTTTAACAGTTTTTCGAACAATTTTGACATTGTGGGTAACAAACTTATGGGCCTATAAGATTCTACCTTCGAGGGATCTTTGCCAGGCTTAGGAATCATCTTTACTAAGGCAACTTTCCATATAGGCGGAAAATGTTCAAGCCGAATTATCGCGTTAAAAATAAAAAGAATGATTCTTTTAGCAGTAAGAGGCAGTTCTATGAGCATTTTGTTGCTTATTTTGTCAACGCCAGGAGCTTTTTTACCGTTAAGGTTAGCGATAGCCTCTACAACATCTGCAAATCGGAAACGTATTTCTAGAGGACGTCTTGCAACAACAGGCGGTAATTCCCTCACGTCAGTGCATGAATTGGGAGCGAATACGTTTTTGAAGTGATTTGCGAACAGATCGCATTTTTCTTCATCATTTCTAGCCCAGGATCCTCTCAGATTGCGCAGTGGTGGTTTTGCGATAACAGGTCTTTTAAGACGTCTGGCTGATCGCCATAAGGAATAATTTGTCTGAGGAGTCGCGTCTAGACCTTCCAGGTACTCTTTCAGTGATGCCGTTCTGTGAGCCTCCAACAAGCTTTTTAGTTGGGTTGTACATTCTTTCAGCTTAGTTTTAAGTTGGGGCGATCAGATATGCCAACCAATAGTTTCACACACACGTCGACATTTGCTGACGACACTGCTTTTCTTAGTATTCATAAAGACTCTAAAGAGGCTTCGAACTAAATGCAACAACACGTAACCCAAGTTAAGAAATGGGCAAAGTTATGGGGAATAAAGATAAATGAACAAAAATGTACCCACGTAACTTTTACTTTACGCAAAGAAACGTGCCCTCCAATCACTATCAACAACCAAAATGTGCCTCAACGATCTGAGACAAAATATCTTGGTATTCACCTAGATCGCCGCCTTACGTGGAAGCCTCATATAAATGCGAAGCTGACGCAAATGAAACTTAAAGCTGCTCGAATCCACTGGCTAATTGGTAGAAACTCTGTGCTACGTCTTGATTGTACGCTTCTACTCTACAACTTAATTTTAAAACCAATTTGGGGCTACTGAATACAATTATGGGGCACTGCTTCCGCATCCAACATAGAAAAAATTAACCGCAGGCAAAACAAAATCCTAAGAATGATAACTGGTGCTCCTTGGTATGTTAAAAACAGCAACATCCACAAGGATCTACAAGTTCCACTGGTTAAATGCGAAATCCTGAACTATGTGAGCAAATATTTAAATAAGCTGTAAATTCACCCAAATCCGCTCGCCCGAAACATCCTGCAACATAGTGGGCACCTCCGCCTGAAAAGGAGGGATACTATTGCTCTTAGATGAAACTTTTAAAATTCGTAATCCTTATTGTGAGAACTAAAATTTTAGTCTGGTACTGACTGGACTAGTATTAACTACTTAGTTTTAAGATTTGAATACTTATTGTTAGTTCGCTTAAGCGAAGATTCAATAATAAAATATATGAAAAAAAAAAGAAATTTTATGAATTTTTTGATACTCACACCACAGTCGCATTTTTTAAGCACAGATGAGTTTTGTGTCAATTTTTTTCTCCCGAAATAAATATTTCAAAATACAACTAGCTCAAATATTATTCCATTGCCACAAGATGTTGCATATTATGCCACCAAATGTTAAGTAAAATGGTCCCATAAAAGTTCAACTCCTGGAAATCACAATTGACATCTTCGTTTGTGCAGATGTTGGTAACGCCCAAAAATAATGGTCTGAGATCCACCCTTTAAGTATGCCGATCGATTCATAATCACTTCCTGAGTCGATTAAGGCATGTCCGTCGGTCCGGCCGTCTGCTTAGATATCCCTTTATACTTGGGAAAATGCTACAGGTCGCACTTTTTATGAAATTTAGAACATAAGTTTTGAAGGTGATCGGTTCACTTTTTGTCATAGCTTCCATACATATCCCCAACCGAAATAAGCGCTTTTTTAGCACCAGACTCCTTCTTAAACGTTACACTCACATTCGTATGCGCATTTCTCGAATTAAGCCAAGTGGGCAAAAATGTTCATAAAGCTATCATAAAGAAATAAACTATGATTCACATACTTTAATTGATAATTATCAATTATAATAAGAATTATTAATTTAAAATTATTTAATCGGAAAAGGATACCTGTTCTTTCCCTAAAACCTTAAAATAAAAATGGCCATAAAGCAAAGGAGAAATTTATAAAATTTTGTACTGGCATTTAATAAAACATGTTTCATAATCTATCTAAATTTCTTTCAACTCCAAGCAAAGTACGCCTACCAAATTTCCTTAAAAAAAAAGATAAAAAAGGTTTTTACCTTTTAAATTTGACACAAATACTTTAATCGGTTGAACACATTCAGACCAAAAATTTTATCAGTTAGGCTCTAAAGAAAAACGTCCTTCCCAGACATCCTTAAGATGAAAATTACCATAACGAGGAGGTCAAAATTATGTCTGTGAATTTTTTTAAGACATTTGCTAGAATATTCATTATCTGATCAAACTTCGTTAAATTCCAGCAAAAATAAGCCAAAAAAAATCCTTTTTAAATTTCGCATGCGTACCTCAAGTAATCAAAAATAATCAAAACATAAAATTTTATAACTTAATTTGAAGGATTCGTGTCCTTCCCATATATATATCCTTCAAATGAAAATTGCAATAAGGAGTAAGAAAAAGACCTGCTAAACGAAATTTCGTATGGATATAAGTCAGAAAATGCTTCATGACCCGCTCAAATTTCTTTCAATTGCGAGCTGGGAAGTGTCTTCCTCAGAAATGTCGTTTTAAAACAAAGTACAAAATGACTAACAAAATCCTTTTTAAGCTTGTCATACATATCTAAGATTATAATATATAATCAAAACATAAAATTTTATCGTTTATATATAGGATTTAGCCCTTCCCATACATCCTTAAAATAAAAATTTCCACAAGGACAGAAAAATATTGAGAGCTTAATTAAATTTTGCAGATATTAGTAATAATGTGCTTCATAAACTGCCTTAATTTGCACCAATCACGAGCCAGGACAAGCCTTCCTTAAAAATGTCCTTTTTTAAGGAAATTAGCCAACATTATTATTACAAAACAAATAACAAGGACTTGTTGATAGTGACATGCGAAGAAGTCTTTTGTTGTTATTTGTTTTAAGACAGTTTGTTATTATCGGTCAATAGTCATAATACTATGTTAACTATTTTGCTGCTGTTTAATAACTAGTTAATAAGTTCACATAAATAAAATAAATTTTTATGGAAGAGTCATAAGCTGTTGGATGTAGTTTATGTTTACGTTCAATATTACTTTCATACTTAAAATATCCTTACAGTATCGATGATTTTATTAAGACAATTATCTTTATGTTATAAAACTTGGGAAACAATAACAGCACCCTTTATATTTCCTTAAACAAACACTTAAAATTTTCTTCATTGCAAATAAAATTATTTATTTATTCATTCATTCATTTATTCTCTTAAAACTTTTTTGGTTTTTTCCTGTTAAATTTACATTTCTTAATGTCCATTAAAAGCGCTTTCGTTTGTCTGGTTCATAATTTATTACTTTTTGCACTAATTCAGTTGGTCAAAGGAATTGCGTGATGGGTGTGAGTATGTGAGTAGCTTCTAACTAAAGGAACTGCAGTCTCATGGCGGATGACTGGAGCAGCATGAACAACACGAACAGCAGGCTGAATAATGGTGGGAGTGTGAACTAAAGTTCTTACAACGGGTATAGTTCTAACAACAGGTCTCACAACATGGGAAGTGTAAACCACATGTGAAGGAGATGAAGCCAGCAAACCGGGATGGGCAGCAGCAATACCCAAAAGGGCGGCGAAGACCAAAACCAACTGTAAGAAAATTAAGAAAAATATTTACTTTATAGTTTTGCTTAACACGTTTAAGTTATTCTTACCAATTTGAACATTTTAAATAAGAGAGATTTAGTGTTTTCTATTAAATCAGCTGTAAGTGATTGATATGTGTAACAAACTTTTCTCAGGCTTTTATAGTAAATTTGGGAGTTGGAGAATTTGTGTAGGCATAGAAATATTCTACAAAATTTAAACATATGTAAGTACGTCTCAAGATTTAAAATATTGAAAAAACGAAAAAAAAATTAATTTTTGAATAAATTACAAATAATTAAACAGTATTTTAATCGATAGACTTTAGTTTTCATTTAATTAATATTAATTTTGCTTATGCTGATATCAGCAATAATTTACAACGTCGACGTTAATGTTTAAATATATTATCCAAACAAAAACTAATCAACATAAAATATCTTCAATAATATAAGCTAAGAAACTAAAAACAAAAATGATGAAATAAACATAGGAATATGGAAAAGAAAATGTTTTGTAATAAAAAACAGCAAAAGTTCCACGGTCGGTTGTGCCGAATCGCCAAAACTCTCGATTATTTAGAAAAAAAAATTAATACCAGAAATTAATTTTCTTATTTTAAGTAACTAACGACTTAGCAATTGAATTAAAAAATTTAAGTTAAGTTCATCAAAAAAATGGCGAAAAACATTTACCCACAAAATCGAAAAATTTGGAGACCCCTTACAACAGGATTTTTTATACAAACGTAATTAGTCCCTCAAACCAGCTTAAATGGCTAAACCGGATTTCAAACAATTTGAAGTGAAGGTAATGGAGACTACATAAAGGCTTAATATTTTTAAGGATTATGATAGAGCACGTGACACACGCCCTAATTAAACTAAGAATACGTTATACGTAGAATTCTAAGAGCTTTCAGTTAGAGCTCCTTAAGTTTAAAATATTGACCACAGGATCGGTATTGCTTTTGGTGTGTTGTGTATTGCTTAATAAGGTGCGCAGTTCAACCAAGTGGACGAAAAGTACTTTTTTAAATGTTTTTTTTTAATTTTTTAGACTATAATTCTGAAAAAAAGAGAGATTAAAGACGTATGACACATATATTTAAGTCAAAAACCTATGCAGGCAAAAAGTACCTTTTTACCATATTCAGTACTTTTGGGACTTTTTTTAATTAAGAGTCTATGAATCCAGACTTAAGGGCTTAAGAAATTAACTTAGTAAGTAAACAAAACGTACTTTTTCACAGTTTTGGTACTATTGAGTCAAATTCAGATCGGAAGTCAACGAAGTGGACGAAAAGTATTTTTGTTTTCAATTTTTTTGGATTATAAGTCTAGAAATATAAAATTGGCCCATATTAAAGTAGACGAAAAGTACTTTTTTACATTATTGGTAATTTTTTGCATTTTTCAAGATTATAAGTCTAGAAATATGCAATTTGGGACTATTGAACCATATGCAGGTCGCAAGACAACTAGGTGAGTTTAAAGCACTTTTTCCAATTTTTTGGCACTTTTTTGAATTTTTTGAGAAAAGCGTACAACTAAAAATTTTTGACTTAAAAAATGACAAAGTTATAAAAAAAATTTGAAATATGACATAAAATGTGTTTTATTTGTATGGGGCGTACCACGCCCACTAAACAATTTAAATTAAATAAAGCCTATGTCCGGTCAGAAGATATGTAAATAAAAATATTGGTTAAAAAATAATTTAAAGCGCAAATGTATTCTTAAGAAAAAAATCCAAACATACTATTTTATTGGTATACATTTGATCAAAAAAGCTTGACCGTCGAATATTCTAAAAGTTTTTTTAGGAAAAATATTGTTTTTTTTTTCTTGTAAAAAATTTGATAAAAATAATTAAAAACAATCGAGTTGTGCTAATTTCATTCTCTTAAATATTTTTCGAATTATAGCCATAATTTCATAAGCCTGCAGATCTTGAACTTATTTGTTTACATTTTTGACTGGTCCTTTTAAATAAAGTGTCAAGTTTTTGGAGTCATTGCCTTGTTTTACTAATAAAGAACTAACTAAAAACTAATAACTAAAAACTAAAAATTTTAGTTAAACAGTCACACCCCTTACCCTTTTATCTTTCTTTACTTTAACAATAAATTGCTTTAGGTGTTACACAGGGAATGGCAAACTGATGGGATCGATGTAAGTGGACTAGAGGAATTGAAAGGTTAAATAAATCAACTTTAAGAAAAAATAAAATTGGTATTATCCTTAAATATTAGTTTGTTTTTTGAAATACATATTGTCATTTTTTTTAAAAACTCTGCCGAATGTATTTCTTCTTCGTACACTTGTTTTTTTAATTTCACCCTGATGACAGCCCAACCCTTACACTAACAATACGAATTTTTATTACAAGCAAGTCTTTTTCACAAAATTTGAAGGACCGAAAGTCAATTCTCTATTTAAATAAATTTTATATTTCAAGGATATCAATTACTTTTCATAAGAGAGGTAACTAAATCTGAGAAGCCCTTTAAATCTTTCAAAAGTTAAACCGCCGGTTAAGCTTATCACTTTCCAGCCTAACTGTTAGTTACAATAAGTCATAAATAAAAAAAATTACAAATCAATTTAGCATTAATTTAAAAAGAAATTCAAATATTCACCCTTTATTCAAAAAAAAAAAAAATTTAAGCAGAGTTTAAAAGCTTCCAACAATTAAGTTAAAACTGGTAAATTGCAAACATGTTTTCAAACATTCGTTAAAGGCAGCCATTGTATTAATAGAAAATTTATTAAAATATATTCCAAATACAAAAAATTAAAAGAAAATTATGTGTTAATAAAGAATTTATTTAAATTAAAAAACAAATAGGGAATTTTATAAAAGCCTAACAAGTTTTACTTGCTTCATTATTTCATGCCATATATGTAAGAGTATTCAAAATTTACATTGATTTTAATAAAAATTGCGTCGTAATTTTAGGAAAAAAACATTGAATTATTGTTTTTTTTTTTGGCGCTTAATTGTCAACATACTCTTAACTCCGCAATTAACAACATTTCTAAAATTGATTTAAATTTCATATTAAAATGTAAATTATTTGTACAAATTACAAAGTAACATTCCTGCATAACTAAAACGATAAAACTGAAATGTTTAATTAAAACAAATAAGTAGTTTTTGAAATTCAAGTAGGTTTAATGTTGCCAAAATCGTATTCGTTTACAGACAGATTTCCGGGTCGCGCAAAATGTAAAAATTAAATTTTGAAAAACAAAACTAAAGTCGTTTAAAAAGTTTTATTTTCTATTTCAAATAGTTTATTAAATTTAAGTTACATTTAAAGATATTTTCTAGTTTAAAAAAAATAGCACATTTAAAAAGATTGTTCGGCAAAGGAATTACCAAAAGCTTTTTTTACTTAAACTAAGCGTCCTAATGGATATATAGTAAAGCAGGATTAAAATGTTAAAGTTTCTTAATTTAAGCCAAAACGAAATGTTTAAGAAAAAATTAATAAAAATCCAATTAAATTGTAAGATTTAAAAACTTTTTTTACAGAACATACTTGTAAAAAAAATTTAACAAATTTGTATTTTCCTTAAAAATATCATAATAACGGTATTTACAGTCTTGTGCAAATTATTTTGCATTTAACACTGCAAAGTGGTCAAATATAGTTTTGGTTTTCCAATACTGAATCAATCTTTAAAAAAAATATCTGTGAAAACGTTCAGATAAATAAGCCGACCAAAAAATTTCAAAATTTGTTTCAAAAAACCTCAGAAAAAAATACGAACAAGTCAAGTCGGTAAGCCGCGAAATGTCCAGACTTGGCCCTGAAAGCATCTTGTGTCATCACTGGGCCTCCAGTTTCAAATCACGAATTTCCGAAAATTTAAACTCATTAGTAATAACAGTGTTAAACTAAAATTTTCTGAGGAAGAGAACCGATGATACCGTCGGTACAAATGCTGTGTTACGCCAAAGTTGTTACTTTATGTAACAACTATTCGTCGATGACATACGATATCGAAAAAGCCACAATATGTTTCATATACATGTTGGTTCAAATAAAAATTATCTTTAAAGTTTTTGGTAAATTTTGATAGAAAAATTGTCCACTACACACAGTGTAAAATTTTTTGGGTTTGTCGTCCCGAAGTTAATATTAAGTATTTTCACTTCTTTCTTTCTCGGGAAACTAACTTTAAAGTCACAACAATTACTTTGAATCAGGCAAGAAAGTTATAGTGGAACAATCCTGGAAACGTTATTACCTACGCCATATGTTTTTTAGTTTCATCCTAAGAAACATATGCGGGATAAGGTTGTTTTAGGGAAAGGGACTTAAATGGGACCCTTGGTAATTAATGGAATTGTTTGACAATGGTTGACATTACTTCCAGGCAGTTATAGCCTAAATTCCCTATTTTGGGAGGACATTCTTATGGCAGTTAGTATAGAAATGGGCCGACCATTTAAAATATTTAAAACGGCGGTTAATAGTAACCGGTCTTACACATATGAAAAATAAAAATACATTGGCACTTAGTCAGACAGACCCACGGACAGACGGACTGGTATGCCTAAATTTACTCAAAGTCGATCGGTATCATTGAAGGTAGGTCTTTCACAAATACTTTCGGACAATTGCATACCCCTATTATGTGCGTACGGCGTTGTGGGTATAAAAAGCAATAAGACAGATATGGTGTTACATATATGGTGTGACAGATATGGTGTGACAGATATGGTGTGACAGATATTGTGCGATATTTTTTCTGATGTAGTACATGGCATCGACTAATTGAAAATTATCTAGAGTCATGAGGGAAATCTTCAGACTTTGATTTTTTTACCCCAAAAAAATTTTGTTGTTTACGCTGCATTTTAAAAAATTTTTCTTTACAATGACGCATGCAATTAAAAATAAAAGAAAACTGAGAGTTTTTGTTTCCTTCCAGCATAGATGTAAGGTTGCCGTTTCCATGTCTTTTAAAGACATGTTATTCTTGGGCTTCGCCTTGTTCTTCAAGTACTCTATGTCCAATCTAATTTCATTTAAGATTTCGGTTGGTTTCTGACCGACTGGACTGACTTTTCTCAACATTAAAAAAAATTAATTCAATTTCCTGCTCAAACGTTCTATACAGTTTAGATTGCGTGCAACAATGTCGATTTCAAGTGCGTATTTAATATGTTAAACCAAGCGACTGGTAATTATTCCAACAAAATAAAAATCAGAAAATTATTATTTTTTCTGCTGAAAAAAAATTCAAAAATAATTTTTGATTCTGCTAAATATTATATAAAAATTAACTATTTTTTCTAGTTTTTTGACCTTTTTAAAAATTCGTTAATATTATAATCGTTATTCGAAAAGCCAAAAGCTAATTTTAAAACCAAAATAACTAATTTAATATTTAACTGAAATAACCTCCTGATGATGCCACACAACGGAGTGGCGAAATATTGAAAAAATTTTGCAAAAAATAAACATATAAATAGACCTAAAGCTTAAAAAAATAGACTTACTTATTAACATTAAATCAGAAAAATATTATTGTTTCTGCAGAAACAAAAATAAAAATCAGAAATTAATTTGTTAACAAAATAATAAAAATTAGAAAGACCTAATAATTTATGTATATTTATCGTGCTTGGCCTATCTTTGGTCAATTCGCTCAAAATCAATCAATATTAAGTCCTCTCCAACATATTATTGCAATACTTTTTTTTACCTTTTTTGTTACTACCCTTAAAAGGGTTTGGAAATTGCAATAATTTCTAACATTTTATTTACAACCAAACAAAAACAGCATAAACTTGGGGAGTTAAAAACAAACAAAAAAAAATAATTTGTATTAAATTTTAGATTTATTCGACCGAAATATTTTCATTCATAAAAATGACATATTCTTTTAAAATTTATGGTAATTGCATGTAATAAATAAAATAAACCGAATAAATTTATTTACATCAATCATCTGTGTCGTTAACAGTTTTACTTTCAGCGTTATTTGATTAATTTTATATCTTTAACCTTGAATATTTCTCTTTTATTTTAGTTTACATTAGCTGTTGTGGTTGTAAAATTTAAAAAAAAAATAATCAAATATATTAAAACAAAACTATATATAAATAGCGGTTAACCCTTCGAAAAAAAAACCCAAATTAAAAATATTTAAATTATATCAACCTGTTAAGACGTAAAAGATTACTTAATTTAATAAATATTTTAAAACTGGTCTAACTAAGCGACTTACACGTTTTAGTTACAAACATTGGGTTTTAGCTAAATAACTCATTCAGAATGTTTGTTTAAACAAATGTAGTTTAAATAAATAACTAAATATGTTTTTTAATTCGAAAACGAAATTGTTTTTATTTTGGTTAAAACGTGTATAAATAAGTCAAAACTTTAAAACCTTTTAAGAGATTTTTAAAAGTGGGTGGTATTTCATATGATCTAGAAGTTATTATAGGAATTTTAATTACAATAAAAGTAATTTGAAATAACTTTGGTTACTAAAAAATTTCATAATTTTAAAAAGCAAAACAATTGGGTATGAGTTTAAGGTCTTGTCGCAGATAAATAATAATTTTAGGAAGGGGCCCAGTATAGACCAAAAACCTAACTTTTACATTCTAAATTGACAGCTGACTGTTGACAAAAACAAACAATGTTAAAAATATTAAAACCAAATAAAACCAGTAACAGTTCTATATTTGATCTATCCAAGTTGTTTTTGAACCACAAGTATTATAATAAAAGTACTTTGCACAGGGTTTGAAGCCAATAGCTTTACAAAACTTCAAAAAATTTGACGTTTGTATGGGCGATGCTACTTCTCAGGCTACTATCTATCATTTTTTTATAAAAGAATCAAAATAGAAATACCTTGCTAAAGGTTTGAGGTTGATAGCTCTAAAAGTTTTTATTGGGGCTTCATTTTCCCGGATCCTATTCAAGGAATTTTTCTTCAAAAATACAAGCATTGTTGTACAATAACTGTTTGTAGGACATTTTAAGTCGATAGCTGTTATAAATTTCAAGATAAAGAGTATCAAAAATATCATAAAAATTGTGTACTTGTAGGGGGGATACCACTGTCCCTGCTCTTATTAAAGCCTTTTGCCCTTTTTTCTTGGCTTAAGGCTCTTTCTTTACATCTTGTGAGTCTTATAACTCGTTTTTCTTTTTAACTTAATATCTTTAATACTTTACGCATGGGCTTTCAAGGAAAGAATGTCAAGAGGATGTCTTTATCATCTTTCTTAACCTTCGTAAACTAAGATATACAAGTAAAAGTTAAAAGGAAAACACTTGTGCTAAGACATACACTTGTGCTAAGACATACAAGATTCTTATTTAAATTTATTTACATCAGTAAGAAGCGGATATTTTAGTTTCCAAATTTCATTTAAGTTCTCTTTTGTATTAACATAATCTTAAACATTTTAGCATTTTGTTATTTTGGCTTGAGTTTATTTTTAATTTTATTTCTTTCTGCTAGAAATAAACCAGATACGGATTTAATTTGGCCGTAAACATCACTTATTTAACTTACATGTTATCCAGAAAGGCAAACGAAATTTTTTAAGTTAGAACAAAGTTTATTTCACTTATTATCTTAAACAAAATAACAAAAACTGCACCAAGAAAATCTTTTATAATTTTGTTATAAAAAAAAATAAAAAATAACTTCAAATGAAAATAATTTTTTTTGTGTAGTTGTTTGTGTTAATAACTGTTCAAACCAGTTAAAGTTTTTCTAATACTTCTTAAACGACTTCATAATTTTTTGGGTGTATAAGACCATCAATGAATAAAAGAATTTGCTTGGGTTTTAAAACCAAGCAAGGCGGGCAGATATAGTTTTAAAAAAATATGTTTGCAGCAATAGAGATGTTTTCAATTATTTAAGAGGTTAACTATTTAGAACGGTTTTTAAAAATGGTTTTTACTTTTGGGACATGAATTGAAAAAATTTCCCAAAACTTTCGTATGTGACAAAATGTAAAATTTCTTTGTAGATAAATATATCTTTTAAAAGTAATTATTTCATAGCTCTGGCTATTTCAACGTTAGTTGATATAGAATTTCAAGTCTTAGATTAGATAAAACTAATTTCTTATGCAAATGTTTATACCTCTCGCGTGAAAGAGGTACTACGGCCTTGTCGTTTCGCGGTTTGTTAAGACGATTAAAAAATTGGGCTTCCGTCCGTCTCGCCCGGTAGGCAAGAGTTCTTGTAATTAAGGTTCAGCGTGCTTTTTAACGATAATTGGATCGAAGCTAAAGCCTCAAGTATTTTCTATTTCCACAAATTATTTTATTATTAAGGATCTTTGCCACTACCTGTTATATTGATTTTTTTGTTGGGATTTGTCCCATATAATAGATCTGCATATAATTTTTACAGAACTTTTAATAATAAAATACGGGCTTCACAGACTTTAAATTTCTTGATTTTTTAATGTTGGGTGTTAAGGCTTAAAAAACATTTCTGCAGAATTTATTCTCAATGAATAAAACATTTTTCTTTTAAAAAAATAAAAACAATTTTTATTTAAATAAGATAATTTTGATTTTTATTAACACATATCATTTTTTGTGTTGTATTATGTTCATCAATTGCACCAAAGTCCAGTTAAGCTCAATCAGTCCTTAAATTATTGATTTCAGTTTTGTGCTGCGCTCTACCAAACACCAGTTGCAGTATATGCCAAGGGTGAGGAAGCAGCATAAGCAGTTAAGGGGGCAGCATAAGAATTAAACAGAGGAGCGGCAGCAGCATAAGTATGTGCATAAGGTGCAGTAGCAACAAATGTCTGTACAAGAGGAGCAGCATGAGCTGAAGTTAAAGCATAACTTTGAACAACCGGAGAAGCCAAAGTTTTAGTTGTGTAGGAGGAGGTTTTAACAGCTGGGGCCACAATATCCTGAACAGTATGAGCTGTGCCATGAACTACTGTATTGCTATGATGAGAGATGGCTGATGGAATACTTCGGACAACGTGACCAACATGAGCTAGACCGGGCTCTTGTACGGCAAGAGTAGCAGGAGCAGAGTAAACCAAAGGAGTTTCTAAGTGACTTGGACGAGCAGCAGCCACGGCAAAGAAAACAGACAATACCACCTGGGAAATTGAAGGCAAAAATGGATTAATTAAAAAACGCAATAATTATAATATAATTTTTTTGATGTTTTTTAATTATAAATTGAACGCTTTCCCGTTGTGTATTTTTTTTTTTAATAATTTCAATAACCTACTTCTTATACTATAAATTAAAATGCTAAACAAATTATGTAATTCTTTTTTTAATTCTATTTTTTTGAACTAGCAAACAGGTTTAGACAAATTATGGACAATTTTTTTGTTGAAATAGATTGTAGGGCCATGATGTCATTGCTCTTTTAAAAATTAGCATTTCATTTATAATTAAAATGATGATACAGAAATATACTTCTATTAGTTACAATTTATGTAAGAATAACTAATGCTTTAGGCAGGTTTAAAATTATTTCGTTATATTTAGAAACATTTTAAAAATTTTAACAACAGCGGTTTTTAAGAATAAAATATTTCGATGTCGGCTGTGAAGTTTGGCTATAACCATCGTAGTTGACGTATTGACCGTTAAATATTTGATATATTTGAGATAAGAAAAAATTTTAAATTATGTGTTTAATGTTAAATTATATTTAAATTGAACAGTAATTTAAAACTTACGAAAAACTCTTTATTTATTTATAGGGTTTGCTGTAGGTTAAGTTTGTCAATATGCATTTCATTGGTTCTTACCAAATCATCAGTAGACTTTAACCAAATTTTTGAAAAACCTCGCGAATATTTTCTGCCTTTATATGTTTACCTCAACAAACTTATTAATAATTACTATAAACACACCAAAACGCTCAAGAGTTTCTTTAAGAACCCAACAAACCATTTTTCGCTATGAGCTGCTTTGATTTTCTTTTTCCCTTTTACATTTGAATAGCCCTCGGCTATTACTAAATGTATTGTAAGGGATATTTAAAACAAAACTTTAATGTATTACAACAATTTCCAAAGGCAATTCAGGAATTGATCCCAATTTTGTGTTTATTTATAGGGTTTGTTGTAGGTTAAGTTTGTCTATATGCATTTCGTTAATTCTTACAACAAATCATCAGTAGACTTCAACGTTTTGGTTCGCTTATAGTAATTCTCAATAAGTTTATTGGGGTTTATTGATATAAAGGCAGAAAATATTCATGAGTTTTTTAAGAAATTGATTGAAGTCTACTGATGATTTGGGGATAGAACCAATGAAATGCACATAGACAAACTTAACCCAACACAAACCCTATAAATAAATAAAGAAAATTGGGATAAAATTCCAAATAACCTTTGGAAAATGTTTTAAAAAATCGTAAAAAAATATTTTTTTTTTTCATTTTTATTAAAAAAAACCCACGCAAAAACATTTGTGGATCACTGTACTTTGAATTTAAACTGAATATAAATTGTACGTACTAATATATGACATTTTTTGGTGTTTCCCATTTTTGTAATACTAATTTTTCGAACACAACTTTAGGTTTTTAATTTTTCTTGATCTTTAACTTGAAACCCCTCAAGTTTTATACTACAAATTTGCTGGATTTTCCTTAATTTTTGCTTTTTAAACTTTTAATATCTTATTGCTTATTTTCAATTATTTATTTCTTTATTTGAATTCACTCACCAACTTAAACATTTTAATATTATTTGCGTAAAATTTTCGCAGAAGGTCTGTATTGCTGATAATTGCGTAATTAAGAACTAATGCCATTGCTATCATTAACAGACATTTTTATACCAAAACCACAAAATATTTTAAACAAGAAAAAAACCAATAACAAAATAAATTGTCAGCCAATTAACCAAAAAAAAATATTTGTGATTGGGTAATGGTAACAATAATTGAACTTGGCCTTGTAAGAAGATTAAGCCAAAGAGAATTATTGAAACTTCTAAAGAATAACCAGGGAAAGAAACACACGTGTCAGTCAAAAGCAACAAAAGTCAATAAAGAAAAATATACAATTACAAGTAGAAGAGCTATTGTCGGCTGTGCCGAATCTTATGTTCCCTTCACATTAGTATTTCGTTATCCCCAGTTAATCCCAGTAAATCAAAAAAGTCAATTTTTTTAATTATAATTTATAAACAAAATTAATTATTAAGCAGGTTGAGGTATAATAAAATTTTCAGTTTGCATTGGGGCTACCATTCCCCTTGCTTATATTCAAATAAATTTTTTTTTAAATGTCCGCCTCCAACATAGAGAAAATTCAATGTCGTCAAAACAATATCTTAAGAATGAAAACTTTTGCTCCTTGGTACATTAAAAACAGCAACACCCCCAGGGAATTACACGTTCCACTAGTTCAGTGCGAAATCCTTAGCTATGTGGGTAAGTATTTAAATAAGCTGGAAGCACATCCGAATCCGCTCGCTCAATATATCTTACAATGTGGCGGGCACACTCGTTTGAAAAAGAAGGGCAATGCTACCCTTAGATGAAACAATTCGAATTTAATAACTTAAATTTGAAAACATAAATTTTAGTTGTGGCTCTGGGTGGACAAATATTAAATGTTTAGTTTTAAGATTTGAATACTTATTGTTAGTTCATAGAAGGGAAGATTCAATAATAAAATAAAAATGATTAACAATATATACAAATCACACCAGAATTACTTTTTTGCAGGTTTAAAGTCGATAAAGTCACCGACTAACAACACCAATTTAAAAGCAGATACTGCCTTTCATTTAAGCCATTGATAAGCAAAAAACGTCACGCGGCGCTTATTCCTTTTTTTAAGTTTTACCCGTACAGGATCACTCTTGGACAAGCTTTGAAACAAGGCGGATGATTGCAATTTGTTTGTTTAATTACACTAATAACACTGGAACTAACATTACGTGAAACAGCACAAACACAAAAAAGTAAGATAGTTGGTTGCCTATCCCTGCTTTATACCCAGGCCAAACTGTATCCGGAGAGATATTTTAATTCTGTACATCGTTATTGCAACCTCGGCGTACCCTTTACGCGGACCATATTTATTGTAGTACCCACTCCGGGCGACACTAGACGTCATTTTCCACATGATAATTTTTGAGTACCGGTTGATGAAATTCACGACAAAAAGCTGGGACAGACTCAGCAAGTCAGGACTAGAAAAAATTTTCAATATTGGCCACACTAAAATATTATGTGAATTTTGTATTGAGGGTATAAGCATAACCCGGGGATCTTAGAGGGGATATATAGTCACAGATGTCAGTTTTGAGGGTCTTTATCATGGGAAAAATTATTGAACTCTCCCAAAGCCTATGTGATTAGTTTAGAGTGTCTCAGGTGAAGATTCTGCCATTTAAAGGGAAACACATCTTTAAGTGGGACACATTCCAATTGATAGTGTGGTCACTTTTTATGTTAACAGTCAGGCAGCCCTTTTTGTATTGACATTCAGGCACTGTTAAGGCCTTGAAGATTCAATAGGTCAAGTCTAGGTAGAAGAGGCATTTCAAAAAGGCCCTTATGAGAATAATGGTTTCCCGGACACTGCAACAAAGTTGGCAATAAAATTGCCAACAAGCTCGCTCGTAGTGGCTCAGCTCTTAGTCTGACATGTAAGGAGGACGCTGAGAGACCACCAAGAGGTCACTTTTATCGGAAAATCAAAGCATGGATGTTTACCAGGACGAACCTGCAGTTGGGAAACGATACACTGAAAAAACTATCTTACATAATTATAACGAACCACGTTTATTGATTTTAATTCCTTATTACTTCCCTTTATTTAGTGTATCATACATTGTTTCAAGCAAAATATTAATTAAAATAAGATATGCTAAAAAAAACCAAACGTTGAACCCGTTCATTGATTCTTAATGAACTTTTTTCTTTACTTTAACGTACAGATTCGTTAAGTCAAGTAGTAAATTCGTTATTATTAATGTATTGGTTAATTAAAGCAGCGATCATTTTTTTACAATTAACGTGTAAGTTCAGGTGGGGTCGCGGCACCCCAGATTTTTTTAGGACCTGTGAAGATGAGGAGAACTTAGAGACCATTGAACATGTTATCTATGACCATTCACAAAAACAAATCCATTGGGCCAAGTGGATAGGTAAAAAATCTTAAAAAAACTAGGTAATGTTTCGCAGTGTACACTAAAAAACATATTTGGGTTTATCATAGGAATGAGGTAAACAGGCCGTAGGAAGGGGGTCATTTTAGGCTTTCTGTTTTCTGCTTAAAAGTCTTACAACTTACATTCTTCCTAACTTCATGCCTTACTTTTCCTATTTTTTTCCTTAAAGGGACACACACACAATTGAACAAGAAATTTTCCGGTGCTGATATACAAGAGGGTGTACCTTTTTTGAAACCTAGCCTCTGTTACGGGAACTATGACTTCCAATTGGTGATATACAACTCGTTTTTTTCCATAGCATATGCTGATGTGAAATTATAAAAAAATCCAACAACTCACATATGCGACTATACCTTGATCACAAGGTTTACATGGACTCCCAGCCTTACAGCCGGATGACCATATCTAAATTGCCTTATTGCCTCAGAGAATGATGTTACATCGATTACAATTCTTTAAAGCGGATGTTATTCGACCTTAAATTTTTGGAGCTACAAACATGAGGATAAACGCATTATATCCTTCTCGCCTAAATAAGTGGTGTAGGGTATTAAAACATATGAAGGAGGAGAATAAGAGTAGAATAAGAAATACATGTACATACGCCCAAAGTGCGTGTAACCGGACTTAAAGCTTAATAGGAATTTTATTGTTTGTGAATTAAAATGTTTGCGTCCATGTTGTTTGAGCCCACATAAATTTAAATTGTAAATTACAACAAAAAAAATTCAACACCTGAAGTTGGTGTCAGTTGAGGGTTAAGGCTTTTGATTTTATCATGCAATAATTTTCTTTATTTTTGAAAATTAAAAACTATTTTTTTTTCTTTGCCTGCATTACTTGCAGTTAAAATTGCTTCTGTTTTTGGTTTTTGAAATATTTTTTTATCTTTTGTGGTTTGAACGCATAATTTCAGGGCCAAGTTTATTAACACATAAATGCTACACTTGCTGGTTAAAAACAATTTTACTTAAATTTGCTCTATTATCACTGATTTCTTTGGTAGTTTAGTTTTTTTTTTTTGTAACAATTACAAAAATCAGCAACTTTAATTGAATTTGTGAAGTAAAGCTTAATAACTTAGTACAGTTTACTATATAAACTCTACCTAAACTTTACTTTACTAACAGTTTCATCAACTTCTGTCATATAAACAGCACAGATCTTCCTGACAAAAATAAAAAAACTAAAAACAAAATGTTTAAATTGGTAAGTAAATTGCTAAAATACACAAATTTTTCTTTTTTTTTTTTAAGAACAAAATCTTTTTATTGTGATCCAAAGGTGGTGTTGTCTGCTCTATTTGCCATTGCATTAGCTCGTCCTGGTCTTTACGAATCCGATGTATATTCCGTACCTAATTATGCAACCGTGGCGGTACATGAACCCGCTTACGCCCATGTTGGTGCTATTGTTAAGTCTGTGCCTTCAGCTGTTTCCCATCAGAGTCATTCGATTGTCCATAGTTCAGCCCATGTCGTTGAAGATGTTCTGGCTCCCGCTGTTAAGAGCACCTCGTACACTACAAAATCTTTAGTTGCTCCAATTGCTCAGTCATATGCTGCACCCACTTATGTTAAAACCATTACCACTCCATTTGTTTATAAGTCTTATTCAGATGTAACTCCTTTCATTTACAAATCCTGGTAAATATTGTATAAGGAAAAACTCTAGATTTTGTTAATAATATAATTAATTTTAAACAAAAATGTGTTTTAAGATAATTGCAAATAAAATTTTTTTATTAAAACATTTAATATCTTTATATTCGGCGGTGCCAAATCTTATATGCGAAAAATAAAAGATTTCGTACAATGTACGAACAAAGATGTTCATACGTTGCATGGATTTTCTAAGTGCAATTATTCGATCCAGCTAAGATGTTTTCAAAGTGCAAACATTAAAATAGATTTAGTTTGGTTTAAAATCGATAGCTGTTATACTTTTGAAACGAGCTGAAATATATTTGAACATGTTTATTTCTAATGGAAAACCCCCTGCTTTTATCTTAGAGCATTTCTCCAAACTTTCTTGCGGTCTTCAAAGTCTCCGTACCGAATTCTGCGGCAACACTGGCCATAGTCACTGAAAAAGCCACGTAGGGACAAATGCATTCATTTTATTCTAAAAACTCAGTTCTCCGATGTTTTGCTTATATCTCAGCCCCTAATGAACCCATCTCGCTGAATTCAAATGGCAATCACCTTAGGAATGTCGTTTACAGTCACTGATCCGTTTGGTTTTAAGTGGTTCTGGACTAAGTTGAATTTCCTATCTATAATAATCTATGGGAACTCAGAGGCTTATTACAAAACTTCCAATAGAAATAACAAATTAAGAGCCCTTTACCTTGCTTTGTGATACCGGTGGCAGAGATGGAGGGAGGGAGAGAGAGAGAGAAATGTTTATTATAAAAACCTAATGGTCCAACGCAATCGCCCTATCCTGGCCTCTATTTTCACACCAACCACTTTCCCTGGTTATGAGTAACAGACTAGATGAGCCACATCTGATAAGAGAAGAAAAAAAGGTCACAGAACTGTTGAGTTGCTTCCTCGCCCATTCTCCTAACATTCTTCGCCAGAGCATCAGTAGTACAGTTGTATGTATGTATATATCTGAAGTCCCCGCACTAAAACAGGAATGATATAAGAATGCATCGCCATTAAATTCGAGGATATCCAGCATTTGCGAACAACTACTTATGTGGAATATACAGCAGAGAGGGACATAATAGTGGCTTAGATGTAGGCGTAGGTTTTAATGTTTTGAAAATATATTCAAAGTACCGCAGACAGTTAAACATGTAGTGCGGAACATTTATTGAAAAGTCGAAAGGAAAATTCGAGCTTCTATTTGTGCAATAGAAGCTTCTTTAGTACCAGTTATTCCCTTAAAGAGCTGTTCGTGTATTCTCCAGATCGATAGGTCTTCAGGTGGTGATTTCATATGCCTCTGACCTTTATGATATCAAAGAAGAACTCATTGTACAGTTACTATGTTGATCCTAATTCATCTAAATAAGAACTAAATGGTCACGTCAAATTATTTTAAGTTTAACTTCTTTTTTATTACGGGACCTTTGAAGGTCCTAAAAAAAAATACAAAATAACGGCGCAGAATTTAATTTAAAAACAGACTTAGTAACGTATAGTTTACACTGTTGAACGACATTGGCATATGGTTTTTGTGACCAAATGCCTCAGAATTATATGAAGAATATTAAAGATCAGCAAAAAGACAAAGTCACCCAAAATATCGTTGAAGGTGGAAAACCGAGTATGTTTTACTCCCTTCCCTAGGGCGTTCTCTTGAAAGCCCTATGCTGCCATTAGGGGTAATAAATATTGTTTTTTATTTTTTTTTAATTTTGTGTTTTTTTACAATTGCAATTTTTTAAAAGCAGAGCAACGTTCTTAAATAATGTTGGCCGTTTAAAATATAATAAGAAAATTTTAACGTTTATATTTCTTTAATTGCTAAAGGCACAATTTCATTTACAAACAAAAAACTTTAACCGAATTAACTGTATAAACTTTAATTACCACACAACCGTTGAGAGTTGTATGTCATTCACAACCAAATTCCTCCTTCTTTGTAAATTATTTTTTGCTGTTGTCTTATAACTATGTTTTACTGTTATTGTTACTGTTAATCTTGGTCACAATTAAATATTTTGAGTTCAAGTTCAAGGTCGTTTGCCATGCGATTTGTTGCACTTCTCATGGTTATGCTCAGAGTGTACGATGTGCAGTTAATGACCAAAGTAAACATATGATAAATTCCCAGTGGGATTATAAAGATGGAAAATTATAAAAATTTATATTTGAAAACATGAACATCATCACGTCTATTGCAGCAATAATTATAAAGAAATACAATAACAAAACACAAAGAGAAACTTAATCCCACTACAATTATTTGTTTATACTTTTAATGTTGCAAATAAAAATCATTCAAACGAATATTAAATCATTAAATAAATATAAAGTAAAAATACTTAGAGATAGTATTATAATGCAATGTTATATAAAAAAACAGAAAAAAAGCCAACGACTGTGGGATATAAAAGGGTGATTTGAAAATACAATCCCCGTTCTACTCAGCAGGTTGCAATAAAATCAGCGGCATTGTTTCTAGGTTTATATGCATATGGGCAATTCCATGTCCACTGACTCGGTCATTTTGTTATATTGTACAAAAGAAAGAGAATTATAGATAAGATATTTTGAAAAAAGTGCAGGGTCAAAGTCGCAGTTAGGCCACATCCAACAAACTTTCCAGTCTGCTTATACTAAAGCGTCTAACTGAAACATTGTTTAGTGCCAGACAGAAGTAGATGAGGTGGTCTCCTCTTCCTTCCATTTTAATAACTCCTATTCAAAAAAACACATTATAAAACTAAGAATTTTATTTTGAAATTTTTAGTAAAATTTATACAATTTTTAAGTACGACTCGTATTCGAAGTACGACTCGTATTTTGTTTTTTTAAAATCAAGTCTGTTCGGATTACTTCAAAAAGTCAAGCAGAAAAAAACTAGTTGTTTTTATAAATATTTTAACATTATAATAACAAAGTGACTCGGTGGCCTGGATAGTAGTGCGCTAGTGTTACAGTTCGAAGAGTCACAGGTTCAAATCTCAGCTACGTCAAGTACAGAAAAGAATTTCGGTTTTGCTCTAAAATTAATCCCTTTTTGGCTTTAATGTGGCTAAAAGTGAGAAGTCGTAGTACATAAATTGTACTTGGTTTAAGAAAATCCGTACTTGGTTTATGAAAGTCCGTACTTACAATTCTTTTGACACTGGTACGGCTCGATTTAAGTAAAGGTTACTTGATTTATTTTTTGTGGGTATAAAAGTCCCATTTACCTGACGTGGTTGCAAAATTGACAGAAACCAGCAATTGTAATCAATGGTGTCCCAGCCTTAGGTTAGGTAGAACAGGCAGCCGTTGAAGGAAGGGATGGATACAGCTCACTTGGGTCCCTTTGTGTTACCTTGGAATAGGTTGAGATGGAAAAAAAGAAGATATTTAGACAAGGATAAGAAATCACAGAAGAATAAATCAGACTTACCAGGGTCTCTGGTGGGAAGCCAACCCACAATCCAACCCCCCCCCCCCCCCCCCGGGATAACCCAGCCTTTATCTGTGTAAACTTAAAAGCAGTTACAATGTCTTGGATCCAACCTCGGCCATGCTATCCCTGTGAATTTGCACATATGTAGGTCCATTAGGTCGTCTATTGTGAGCAAGTTTGCCTTCAGAATTTTTGGAAGAATATGGGGATGTCACATAGGTGATCATCAAGCTTCCTAACGCCGTTTTTTAGTAAAAGAATGTCTTGCATTTGCGTTTAAGTATACGTTCCCGGTGGATCTTAGACTATAACTATATCCACCTGAAAAGAGTTGTTATTACCAACCCTTAATCCTGCATATATTTTTTTATTAAGTTTGTGAGATAACGCTACCAACTGTCATTACACCATCAAATCTCTAATAATTCTTATTGGGTTTATAACTTGTTTGAAATAAAGCGAACAATTTGTTTACACAGAAAGGAGCAGCTACCAATCCACTTACTTAAACGGAAAAACGCGATTGTGTTTACTTTTCATTCAAATTTTTCTTCCATAATTGTTTACAAAAATATTTTTCCCTTTTATAAAAATTGCATTTATCAGTCAATTTTTGTTTATTTAAGAGTACTTGTTGAAACAAATTGTGTACAGTAAAATATTGTAAAGTCATAAGAAAAATTTTTACATATAAACACATGAGTTGAATAAATTAAATACAAAAACTTTAAAAAGCATGAACTTATTAAAAAATGAATAACAGTCATAATTTATATAAAACAATTTAGAAAATAAAATCAGGAAATCAGAAAAGAATTTAGAAAAATTATAAATTTTAAACAAAGTATCAGGACTGGGAAACCTGCAAACTTAACGATCTAGAATCTAAATCCAAATATTCATATATTAGTATTTAATCTTTACTTATTTCAGCATCTTAAATGTAGGTTGTGACAAGGCCTTAATTTACCAGGATGGCAAATGAAGACCGTGAGCATATGAAATGGCAGGAGCAGCATAAGTCTTGTAGATGGGAGCTGCATGCAAAATTGGTGCAGCCGCAATGGTTGTCTTCACAACAGGAGCAACGATGGGCTGCACAACATGAGCAGAACTATGCACCTGAGAAATGGATTGATGCGACACGGCAGTGGGTATGGATTTCAAAATGGCACCGACTTTAGCATAAGCTGGTTCGTGGATCACAGTTGCAGGGGCGGAATAAACAATAGGGCCATGAGCCGACGGGTAACCAGGACGAGCAGCAGCTACGACAAAAAGAGCAGACAACACCACCTGCACACGAGAAAAAAATAAATTATAATAAGCAAAAAAAAAACATATGTACAAAAGGATCAAATCTTTTTGACTCCTGAGGAACTTACCAATTTGAACATTATGTTGTTTAATATTTTCTATTAGGTTTGTTAAAAAAAAGGAAAAATAGTTCACTAGATGTCTGTGTTACGACTAAGAAACTCTTTTGAAGTCCAAACTGATTATGTTTTGATCTTGGTTTATGCGGCGCTTTATATACAAAAAGCTAATTTTTTTAAACTTAACAATACCAGCATTCGTAACAAAAAATTCCCAAATGTGTACTACATATAAAGCCATAAAAATGCACACAACTATAACAACAATTATAGTTATATTAAAAGCAAAAACAATTACCAACAATCTGAATACACTGGAACATTCGCAAACAATGAGAATTTGAAACATTAAATGTAAAATAGTACAGACACATACACACCCACACATACACAAAGGCAACTCAGCAACATAATAATGGTAAATGGACGATCAGACGGACATGCTTTTCTTACATATGTTTATTGTTATTTGTTGGCTTAACTTTTTTGTTTTATTACCAAATTGTTTTGATATTTAATTTTATTATTGTCAAACTAGTAATCTAAAAAAAGGCACAAAAGTACCAGAAATATAAAAACGTTCCTTTTTCCACATAGTTCAATAATCTTTATTCTCATATTCAAGAATGATAATCTCGAAATATTACCAGAAAAAAGTACCAATAGCCGAAAACTATTTTTAGTTCACTTTCTTGACTTTCGCCCTCTCTATATGTATCACATTTTAGACTGATAATCTCAAAAAATGCAAAAAGGTTACCAGACAAAAAGTAAACAAAAACCAGTCTTACTAATTCGATGTTTTGAAATCCAGGATGCTCCGCACTCTCTTGGCAAATGCCAGCAGCCATTTCTTACCATCCTCGGATATTTCCTCTAGGCCTTGGAGCAAATAAGATCCTAGACAATTTGGTCTAGAGCGCACGAACAATGGACAGTGGCACAAAATATGCTCAATAGTCTCCCTATTCCCGGGTACACCACAGGACCTACACTCATTGCTGGATAGTCGCCCTGCTCTTTTGGTAAAACCGCTGTCCAACAATGGGCTGTTATGATCCCTACTAGGAGTCTACAATCACTCCATCGCATGGACAGAAGAAACCTTGCCCCTCCCTCCCCCCGGGCAATAAAATATTCCCACTTCAACCTGGAGACTCTACACGAAGTGGTATTTTTAAAGACCTCCATGATTCTCACTCACCGTGGAGCCTTTACCCCTATTGTAAAACTGAAGTGGAGCACGAACTTCCATTGGCTTCTCTATAGGCAGATAGACCCCTTGCTTCGCCAGCTCACTTGCCATCACACTCTCCTCAATATCCCTGTATCCCGAACCCAGTAGATGTGCCCTTGTCTCTCGGCACACCAATGGAGTTCTGGCACGCGTTAACAATTGAGGTGTGGGTAGGGTTTGCGAAGATTACCTTGATCACCGCATGACTATCAATAAATATGTTCACGTGAAAATTCTCACTTTGAGAGGACAAGGCAAGATCAGCGGCCTGGTACCCAGCTTTCGGCAGACAACAAGTTTTTTTTTTAGTTTTGGTCGATCGGATTACTGGAGATACAAACCAAGCCAATGTGCCACGCTGTTACCTATTTAAACTAACTATTTCACAAAACTCGCTTTTTGATTCTTTACAAAAGAATAAAATAAAACTTAAAAAGAATTTAAAAATAATTTTTTTACCCTGTCAGGAAGAATTTCTTTAGACGATCCTGTTGTACTAAATATATACTTTGTATTAACAGGAATAAACTTGTCAAAAAGAGGTATTTTGCAATAATTGCTTCCTAAATTAAGCTAAATCCATTCAAAAAGATATTTGAACAAACAAAAAGCCATTCAAGCCCCAAAAATAATCTTTAAATATCTAAAACATAATTTTAAACAAAAAGATCTATTTTGAAAATTTGTTCATGTAACATGTGTTAGAATAAGCGAATGGGTGCTACTTTAAAATTAAACTGTCTTAATGTCGTTTTTAACTATTGTGGTGGGTTTTAAAAATCCATTTAGCTACAGCAATTGTTGTAACAATAATAGTTAAAATAACATAGATAACAACAATAACAATAACAAGTACATATTATTACACATTACAACACATTTCACATGTTCAGAAGCATAAAAAAAATTTAAATAAAACGATATGGTGAGAGAAAATTAAACTACAGTCCAGTTAAAATTGTGTAACAAAGAAATACTTTTTTTGTTACAAAATCTAGTTTTAACATTAACTGACTGCAGCAGTTAGAATAGGATTTTAATATCAGCAGCAACAGCTAATTTCAACTAACACATACTTCACTTATAAACAAAACAAAAAGACCAAAAAGCAAGTTCTACCTTATCATGACGTTTGTTTTCAGCAGTTGGCTTAAATCATAAGATCTTTTTAGTAAAACATATTTCAACAGTTGTCTAATTTTTTGTCTGTAATGCTTTTTTCTTTGTTTCAAACAATTTATAAAAGATAATGTAAAATTCATTAAATAAACTTTCTAAAGTTTTAAAGAAATAAATCGTGCCTAACAGCGGATAGATTAAAAAACAACATGACAATGTGACAAAATTTTGTTGTAGCAAAAGTACACTGATAAAATTTTTCTACTCTATTGTGGTTGGCGTTTTATCTTTTTGATATTGTGTAACAAATACGTTAATGCTTAACTAATAGTATTCTTGTCATTTTAATGTTCAATTTGTCGAGAATTGGCACGACAAAATCTCTAAATTGTACACAGAAAAAAAATTCAATATGTACCAAGTAAAAAGTTTAACAACTTGTTAAAAAGTTAAAAAATTTGTTATATGTATATGACAACTGGCAGTTTCTGAAAACAAAAATAAAATGATTTAAATAACAAAATTGGTTGCTAATGTCTTTTCAAAAGGTCTCAAAAAATTGATTTTTGATACTTTTAATAATTTCTTGAGATTATGAGTTCAGAAATATTAAATTGGAGACAAAAAGTACTTTTCCAGCATATCTGATACTTAATCTAATTTTTAGAATCATAAGTAAAAGAGAAATTAGAAGCTGTTGGCCCATATAATGGTCGAGAGTCAACTAGGCAGACGAAAAGATCTTTTTTACATTTTTTGTACTTCTTTGCCTTTTATCAGGCCTGTGGATTCGGAAATATAAAAAGTGAACTTAAAATACTTTTCTTACATTTTTGTAATTTTTTTGAATTTAAGATGATATATGGTGGTTAGAAGGAAAATAGGTAGAGAAAAAGTAGTTTTCAAGTTTTTGTTTTTTTTTTTTAATTTTGTGTCTAGAGATATTAAAATTAGAAAAAAAGTACTTTTTTTAATTTTTGGTACTTTTTTGCATTTTACGAGTCTAGAAATAGAAATTTAGGACTACTGACCTATATAAAGGTGAACAAATGGGCAAAATGGAATTTTTTCACATATTTGGTACTTATTTTCCCTTTTAAAGTATATAAGTCCAGAAATAAAAAATTTAGGTTCAAAGTCAACAAGCTGGACAAAAGTTTTTTTTCCTATTCTTATACCTTTTAGAAATAGGAAACTATAGATTCTGTTCTAGGATTGTATAAAAAACTCTGTTAGTTAAACTTTTTAGTGTTTACATTAATTCTTGGCATTTATTACTTTGTTTTAAAAAAATAATTGAAACTGCGCTGGCGAAGAAGCAGGTTAATTGCAATTTAATTTTTAAAATATTTGATATAAGTTTTAACAAACATTTTATATGAAAACTCGTTTTTCTTTTTTTAGTTCATTATGTTAGATAAAATGGAAGCGTAAATTATATCACATTTAAACAAAACTCCATAACGCTTAGGTATGCTTGTTACGATAGATATATATGACTCATACGCTTTACGGACAAATGGCATAAAATATGTTGCTAAAAATTTATTTATTTTTTTTCATATTTTTATTATTGAATCTTCACTTTTGCGAACTAACAATAAGTATTCAAATCTTAAAACTAAGTAATTTATATTAGTCCAATCAGTACCAGACCAAAATTTAAGTTCTCATAACATAGTAAATTAATTTAAACAGTTTCATCTAAGTTCAATAGTGTCCCTTCTTTTCAGACGAGTGTGTCCACTATGTTGCAAGATGTTTCGAGCGAGCGGATTTGGATGCGTTTCCAGCTAAAAATAGCTAAAAATTTTTGATTGATATAAATACAAAATACAATGTACAATATCAATGCCTTATAAAAAATATAATATTAAAAAATAATTTAAATGAGAATACATATAAAAATAAATACTCCCTTCTTTCTTTCAGTGTAGAAAATCACACAAAACCGCCACTGACCCCTCAATATTGTTTGTGGTTTGTTTTGGTCTCAACAAGATCGCTGCGGTTTTTAAAGTACCCATATTTGCGTTTATCTGTGTATGTTTGTTCACAGATATGTATTAAAAATATTTATAAGACCATGATGTGTTTTTACCAAGTTTATGCTTTATTTTATCTCCTTTTTGCCAAATGTTTACTTGTTACGGTAATTATTACTACCTGTTTCTATACGTAATTGACTTTTGCATTCAATTACGTACATTTTTACACGCACACAAGACGCAAATTGATGGTTCAAGTTTGTTTTGCACATTTTTTTGGCCAAATAATTGTGTGGGTCAAGTTCATGAACGCATTTGCTAATTAGGTGAATGGCAGTGTTTTTAGGAAATTAAAGTTTTTTAATGACAGAAGTAAATAAGTAAATATAATTTTATGATAAATTTGGCATTGTTGATAAAAATTACATTAATTCAGTCATCCTTGTAATGTATGTATGTAGCTTTAATGCAAAAGGGTTGCGTATATTGGCGAAAAAATATGCCAAAAACTTTTACTAGTTTAAATTAAAATAAAATTAAAATAAACAAAACAAATAAATGAATAAGAATTTGAAAAAAATTATATGAACTCGGTAAGGAAGACTGCATATACCGGTGATCGTTAAAATATGACGAATATGGTATTAAAAAAAATTAAATTTATTTACAAAAAAAAAATACAAAAACGCTTATTTGTCATAAATTTAATCAAACTATTTTTAAGCATTCGAACTTTGCACAGAAAATTTTTTAGAATTATTTGCGATTTTAGTTAAAAATTATATTAATTTCAACAAATACACAGTTAACATTTAATTGTTATTTAATAAATTATTTAAATAATTATAGCTTAAATATTTTTGAAAAAAATTTATTTAATTTTTTTGATTTTTTTTTTTAACTTCTATCGATTTCTTTAAAAATTTAATTAGAAATTCAATTTAAGAATTTTAACTGAAATATTTATGAAAATATTTTTTTTTTGTATTTTTTAAAAAAAATTAATTTTTTTTTATTTATTTGTCATGTTATTTTTTTTATACGTTGTGATAAATTAAATTTACAAATTGAATTTAATTTTATTCTACATTGCATGACCTTTCCACGCCCCCGAAACCGGGACTTTTTTAATTGCAAGGCTTATATTTTATCATCCACTTAACTAATGAGGTATTTTTGTTTTGCGAACTCAGCATTAAGCAAGAAAACAAGAAAAAAAGAACAGAACAAAACAGAAAAAACAAATTTGCAATGTTCAGCCCCGGCCAATGTTTTAGTTTATATTTACTTTAGCGTTCACGTTCTTTGTATATTTTTTAATACACAACTTATAATGTTTTGCTTCTAACAAAACCTATTGTACAAAGGCGATAGAAAACATAGATTTTCTTTCAAATAGTTGCCTTTTTAAAAAAATTTTAGACAAGAACCACTGCTAGGTCTTATTTAAAAAGTTATTAAATATTTGATTGAGGCAATTAATGTTTTGTTTAAGCTAATTAAGAAGTAATTCTATACCGATCTGTATAAGTGAAGTTGGATCCAGAGCCATAATTTTTGGCTGTTAAAATACGCAAATTAGCACTTTATACCATTTTCTTGTAAGTAGCATAGAGGCAACAATTTTTGATTTTATGTGTGGCTTTGAGGAACGCTTGCTGTTCTACAAGGTTCTTTTTTTCAGCTAGGGCCGTTAGTAACTTACCATTGGCATCGAAACTATTTGTAACAAGAATGCTAAACCACTTTTACTTTTTTATCAATTTATATTTTCCATGTTCTCTTTTAGCTTCAATAAATAACTCTTTTTTCTTTTTCTATCTAATAATAAATTTGCATTAATATTAATTTTTTCAATTGTTTCATAAACGACAAACATCGCATTTTTGTCATGTTTAGTAGTTTACCTTCATGAAAGTTTAGCACAATAAAAAATATCGATTACAAAATCATAAGGAAAAGAAACTTGTAGCATTTTTTAATTACATATTTTAAATCGATCTGTTTAAATCATAAAACTGTGACGACTAAAAATATATAAAGAGTAGATATACAAAATGCATGTGTTATGAGGTATTTTGATAAAACATATATTTTAAAACATTGATTTGGTTTTACTATTTAGCTTAAAGAAAGTCTAAACTTTTTAAAATATGTTAGGTTATGTTGGGTAAAACAGGCAGTCGTTTAAGGCTTCAGCTTACTTGAATCCGCCTAACTCGGTCCCTTTGTGTTACTTATTTCCTATTTGTCTACCGGGGATCCCAAAAGAAAATATGCTATTGTAATGCAATTGCAATTAAAATTCCAAAAACAATTCTTTTATAAAAAGCGCAGTTTTTGTTATTTAAAAATTATTTTAATATTATTTTAGAGTTCGTTGCTTTTAAAAACTACCCAGCAAAAACTGGCATTGCTTTGTAATGAGTTAAGATCCAAAAAACTCTTACTAATCAGCATTTTAACCCATTATTTTAACACGGCGATGACATTGAAGGCAAGTACTTACCATTCTGGCTTACAAAGAGGGAGATAAAAAAGTACTTACCATGCTCGCTTACAAAGAGGAGCTTACAAGAGCTATTATTTTATTGGCATTGAAATAACCTTTTCCCGGGGACCCCAGTTACGCATTGTTGCATTTAAAGTTTTTTCTTTGATGTTTTGGTTAAAACTGGCCTAAAACCTTGAGCTAGAATAAAAAAAATTGTCAAACTGAATTTTAGTTAAGAAATAACTCATTATCTAACAACTGCTAAGAAACACAGACGGTATGTAATAGTAGTTGAAAAGTAAGAAATTTGTAATGACTAATCACTTCCAAGTTTTTGCTGAGTATTGCTTTGTTTTTAGGGCAGTAGCCATTGTTTATATTATGAAGTTTAGTTAATTATTTTTTTTTTCGTTTATAGTTAATATCAAAGATTTATATGCGTATGAACATCAAAAATATTTCGACAAAATTTTAATCCTCCTGGGTTTTAAAATTATTTAAAGAAACAGACGTAAACACTAACGCTAAAATCTGATAACTCCTTTACCGGATGTTAAGCGTAAAATTCGTTCCGTTATTATTTTGCTTTAAGCCTCAAGACATTAAGAACATAAAACACAAAAAATATTTATTACCCAAAAAAATATTTTCTAACAATTGCTATTTGTTGTTAAGGCTCTAGTTAATAATCTCAACAATTGCTTTTTAATTTAATTTACAATAGATCATTAAGAGACGACAATGGCCGTTTTATAAGTCATCGAAACGTCAAAGTTTAATAACTGAATACAATACCCCAAATGTGGACACAAAAAATATTTTTTTATATAATTATGCATGTATGGGGTATGGGTGTATGTAGTGGAATACACGGAACTTATTTATAACAATTTTAAGGGAAGGTATACCATTGAACATAATCTGTTTAACAAAGTAATCTTAGAAATAAAACATATTTGAACACTAGCAATTTACCTGCTGCTTGGTAAGCACAGCTTTAATTACCTTTTAAATCAGAGTAATAAACGCGAATTATCATTGTTTCCTATACAATCTTAATCCAGAATCTCTTCTTTTTAACTTTTAATAAATATATTTATGGTTTGTCTTACTCTATGACTTTTAGCTCAAGATTCTTTAAAAAAAATTATTTCATACTTTATAGACATAAACAGAAAAATGTAAAAAAGGTCTCACAATGAAAAAGGTCCGTATTGTCTTCTTCTATGATTCTACAATTGAATCCATGTCAAGAGTTCACGATTTTTTCAAAATATAAAAAAAAAGCATCAAAAATACAAAAAAACTAATTTTTTACACCAAATTAATTCCCCCCTATGAAAGTCAATAACCTTTTTTTTGGGATAACAGTTCTAAATTTCTAGACCTTAAATCTGAAAAAAAAATATAAAAAGGTACTAAAAACTTACAAAAAAACTATTTTAAGGCAATTAGTTTACCTCAGACCTCCACAGTGGTCAATAGTTCTTAATTTAAAAAGTCTAAGCTCATAATCTCAAAAAAGGCCAAAATGTACCATAACTGTGAAAAAATTTCTTTTCGTTCACTTAGTTGACTTCCGGCCTCTAGATGAGTCCTTATTATATTTATATTATTTATATTTTCGACTCATATTCTCAAAAAATACAAAAAAGTACCAAAAACTTACAAAAAGTACTTTTTGGACTACTGAATAGTCCTCAATTGAACAGTCCTCAGTTTTATACTTCTTGACTTAAAATCTTAAAAAAGTACCAAAAATTTAAAAAACCCTTTCGCCCACTTAGTAGCCTTTAAACCTACATATTTACGGGGCAATCGTCCTTAATTACTTACTTCAAGACTTCTAATCTCACAGTTAACTTAGTTTACTCTCAACCTCTATATGATTCAATAGTCCTTAATTTCATTTATATGAACTTATAATTGCCAAAAATCAAAAATACTTTTTATCCACTTAGTTGACAAAAAAAGTACCAGCGACCAGAAAAAAGTACTTTTCGGTCGATTATTTGACTTCTCGACTTTATACGGGTAAATAGTCCTTAACTTCATATTTTTAAACCCCAAAAATTTAGAAATGTTAAAAACTGGGTGGGTTAAAAGTATCCTTATTGGTTTTAAATTTAAGTTTATGTACAAAAATTGGCCAAAAATTTTAAAGGTTAAGTTTTGTCTGCATATTCCGTTTTTAAACGTTTGGGTTCTATAGCTGTTGACTAAAATTTAAATTTTGTTTTTATCCTTATTGGTTTTAAATTTAAGTTAAAGTAAAAAAATAGTTTTAACCCCCTTTTACCGCCTAGGCCCAGTAATATGCAAAAAGTATCAACATTTTTGTTTTATTTTCGAAACCAGACGAACGCAATTTTAATTACATTTCTGTCTTTATAGGTCTACAAGTTACAAACCTTAGCAAGAAAGTACTAAAATATAATTTTTCCCTGTTTTACGCCCTGTTTTTTTATTTTAATTTTTTTTCTAAGCAGAACCCGATTTTTTTATAAATTTTGTTTCTATCATATGTGGTTAAGGAGATAGCAGGCTACCGATTTTTCCCTTTTGACTTATTTTGACCTCATTAGGGCAAAAACTTCTCGAAGCACCGTCTTAGTGAATACATACATCTGAAGAGGCACCTGTAGTTCGTATCTCATGTCTCGTGCCAAGCTTTACGTATTTGGGCTGGACGAAGATGATTAAGTCCGTCAGTCAGTAACACTGTTCCTTTATAAACAAAAAATTATTTGAACGGAAAATATCTTTTCAAAACATTTTATATATAAATGTATAACAATATGACATCATATCGTCCCTTTGTAATCAGCCAACCAAAGGTTTATCATGGCTTTCATATCAACTCGAAATTTTTTCTTAAAATTTAAAATTTTTCTAGCTTTTATGTAAAATTTTTTCTTAAATTGCTTTTACAAATAAGACTAAGTTCAACAATTTTTTAATTGGTATTTGGAATACCTTCCCATCACAAAGAACATTTGTAACTTTATTTCAGTTTTGCTTTTGTTCTGCTAATTCTTAACAGTTGTTAAATTAAAAAAATTTATCATTATTTTGCCACTTTAATGTTTGTTACGATTTGAATAGTTGTAAGAAAAACTTTTTAAAATAGATAAGATCTGCTAAGTCACTAACAGCATATCAGTATGCTGGAGGACGCTAACTTATCTTAGGAAGTCGGTTAAAGTTTCATGCTGACTAAATGTTGAGAGTTCACATTAGAGATGAGTGATATTTCCGTACCTGTGATTTTATACCTGTTACTTGCAAATCACTGGTAACGACAGTGACATAAACTGTGAAGTAACTGCTACTGCTACTTTTAAGTTATTGTGTTATTTAAATAACATTTTGACATGTAACGACAGTGACATAAACCGTGAAGTAACTGTTTCTACTATAGTGTTACTTTTAATTTATTATGTTACTAAAAGTAACATTTTTAAATATTGTGCAGTAATTTTACCTGCGATGTTACTCTTATTATGTTAAACTTTGCAAAATGTAAAGTAACATTTTTGTGCTTCATGTTTACATTTGGTCATAGCTAACAAATCATGTTGCTGCTTTTGTTCTTTAAAAGAAGTTAAGGGCTTATGTGTTTGTATGTGTGTTTGTCAAAGTGCTGTTAAAAACTTTACAACAGAGGTGCCGTCAGAGACCAGCGCCGAGCATTGTTTGTCCGCGACGGCGGATTAAATTCAGATATGAGCCGGCTAAAGAATTAATATTCAAAAACAGATTTAAGTAAACACACATTTATTTTAAACACATATCGTAACCTAAAATGAAAAAAGCACAGCTAACAAAAATAGAACTTTACATGATAAGCGAAAATCTTTGTGAAGGTACAACAAAAATATTTCGAAAAAAATGCGTATAAAGTTTTAAGTTTGCTCGCATTATGTATGTATATAGAAACGAATAATAACATTTTTTTACACGTTATAAGTAGAAACATTTTTAATATGAAATTTATATACGACATTAAACATAGCATAACAAACAATTCTGAATCGTTAACGCCAAAAATGCATTTCTAGAATTACGACATTTGAGTAAATAAGCGATATATATAAATCGTAAGCTGAAATGAAATTTTAAGTAATATGTTCAGGGTTTTTGGACTTAATTTTCAATTATCAAGAAATAAAAATATTTTTGATTGGTGAAGTAAAAAATAATAAAAATATCAAAATCTTCTCAAATAGCTCAAAAAAATTTTTGTGCATTAGGATCGCCAGTCCATGCGAAAGAATATTTTCAAAAGATGGACAAGTCCTTAATGACCGACGAACGCGTTTGAACGAGAAAAAGCACAAATGTTATATTATACTTAGTTGTGTTATGTACATATACAGCTTAATTTGTGTTATTTGTTTTTTTTAGGTTTTTGTTTTTGTTACAATGGATTTCAACTACATATTTTTATATATTTTTATGTTTGAAATCTATTCAACAAGAATTTTAAGCTGCTTTTCTAAATTAAAGCTTTATCTCAATGCTCCATTGGAGCTTAAAAACTTATCTTAAAAGGTATAAGTTTAAATTTTGTATCAAAATTTTGTTTAAAATAAATTTAAAATATTAATATAAATATGGGATATTATTGAAAATTGATATTTCTTATTCATAAATATGTATTTTGAATTTTTATTTATCATTTATATTATTTTTCCAATGCGTTGTTCAGGAGTTCATTAAAAATAACTAAAATCGCATAATCACTGCTTAAAATAACATTATGTATAATAAATTAACAGAGATTAAAATAACTCTTTTACAAGAAGTGAAAAATGCTAAACAGTGATCACTGTCACTGTTTAAATAACCGGTGATTTTAAAATCGCATTCACTATTAACGATATTCCCTAAAAATCACGGGATCGCTCACCTCTAGTTCACATACATATATTAACTTTTAAATAGAAAAAAAAACAATTAAAATATAGAGCCGTATTACATACTATATAGTTTACTTAAGAAACTTCAGAGCTAATAGTTATTTGGCCAACATATAGAACCAATATTTTTTCTTATATGTAAATCAGGTCAACCTTTTGTAACAACAAACGACAAACAATAGCCGCAAAAATTATACTGCAACTACCCAACAAACCCAAAGTCTAAGTCTTAAACTGCAAAATAATAAACCAACAACAAGACTGCTACACTTGGTTCTTCCAAATCATATATACCCTTTACCAATGCGTCAGCTTATTGGTGCCTTTTCTCCGAAACGCTCTGATACTTATGTCATTTGAAACTTCAGACTACCTTAAAGGCTAAATGAGGACGTGAGAAGGTCAAAGGTGCAGGCCTTAGAGCTTTTGTCCCAGAACAACATTCGGAGTTATAAGACCGTGATAAAATGGATGGATTCTTTTCCACGGATTTGTAGTCTGGTGAAAGGCTTTTACGGACTCTGATGAATAAAACTGTATTTCAAAAATTTTTGTAGAAATTATCCAGATTCAGGAGGGAAGAAAAATAACCAGCAACTCTTTTTATAATATTTTCCGGCCCTGAACGATGCCCATATCAGATAGTGTGGCGTCAGCACACTAGAACATTTGTCGGTTATGGCAAACATTTGCCTATTACGCTACGTCTTGACTACTTAAAAATTAGTCAAGACAAAAACATGACGTCGGCAGAATAACTGTTAAAAATTTTTTAACGTTTTTGGCGGGGACAGAACGTACTTATGTTTATGTTGTGTCGATTCATAGTTTATTTATTTGATAGTGTTAAATATTAATCAAGTAGTATTCTCTTTGCAGCTAAAGTTTCACTTGTCAGTTTTAAATGTCAAAATTCGAATTAGAAAAATGTAAATAATTGAGTCACCCTAAAACTATTACCAACTTGATATTGAATGTTGGCGTTTGATGGCAGACATGGCTGAGCAAACATTTTCCCTGACAGCGATAAGTGAACAAGAACAAAACATCGACATGAACGGTCCAGACGAGAAAAAAAGGTTTTGCAAACAAAACTTGTGTTTTTGGAAGCCAAGTAGTGGTCGTCTTGGGACGAAGTCGAACGTTCGTTCGAGATGACTGAAGAAGAACAAAGACAAACAGAGACAAACCGATGAGCGAACAAAATTTTGTGCTGTTTTTGGAAGCTGAGTAGTGATCGTCTTGGGACGAAATCAAGCTTTCGTTCGAGATTTTAAAATCAAAAACAAATTTTTGTTTCATATATAAATACTCACTCACTCGTTCCATTTTTTCTATAAGTGAAAGTATAAGTTTCAAACAATTTTTTTTTTACTTTTAACTTTCCACTTTGTGTTTACTGAAGGGTTTTTATTATTTAGAAATCTTTTTTAAATCTATTGTGTCAGACTTTGCTGGCAAACCTCCTAATGGCTTCAAACATCCAATAGAACATGTGTAAATTTATGTTGGTTGTAATTTTTATAACGTTGGCCGGCCACAACCACTATGCAGCAGCAGTAGGATTATTGTGTAATTTTATCAGGTTTTTTTTCCTTAAGGAGGAATTTTGTTTTAAGTTTTATTAACTTTTTTAAATATTCACTATAGGTACATGTGTCTGTTTAAATAAAAAGTTTTAAAATTGATTTGAACATGAAGTAGATAAGAACAAAAGGAGGTTGAATGCAAAAATTCATGCAAATATTGCTACAAATTTGGTAATTGAATAAGCTTTAAAAAAATTGGTGGGCGCGAACCATTTAGAGAAGTTTTACAAAAATATATTTAATTTTTTATTCCTCAAATGGAAGTTGTAAAACTAATTTTATGGATATTACATTACCACTAGTGGCCAAAATTAAATTGCAATTTATAATGTTTTTACAACTTTATGACGTTTAAGAAAAATAATTCATTTTTTAGCAGTTTATAAAATTTAAAAATGTTAAAAAATTGTTTGAGCTTAATTAGAGAAGTTGTCGTAATTCATATTTATCCATCTATCAGTAAGATTATTAAAAAGCCAATCTAGTTCAGTATAATGCTTCCGACCACAAACTGAATTGATTGCCAGGAATTTGTTATTTTTAAACCCATAATCTAAAAAAATTAAAAAAAAAGTACTATTTAAATGCAAAATATTTTTTGTTCTTTGAGTTGACTTTCCGCTTAAACATGAGTCTATAATTCCATATGTTTAGACTCATAATCTGAAAAAAGAAAAAATAGTACCAAAAATGTCAAAAGACACCTTTTTCCTATTTAGTTGACTTTCAAACTCAATCTGGTTCATTATTTCATATTTCCAATCTCATAATCTCAAAAAATACAAAAAAGGACCAAAAATCAAATAAAGTACTTTTTCAACTACATGATTTCCAACCTCATCTTCATCTTAAGAAATGCTAAAATGTGTAAAATGTACTTTTTGTCCATTAAGTTAAGTTTTGACTTTAATTTGGATAAACTTTTAAATTTTTTTTTAATTCTAGACCCATAATCTCAAACTAAGTACAGAAAATATGAAAATAGTCCTTTTTGTCAACTTAATTGACTTCCGGCCTCAATCAGGGTCAATAGCCCTTTAGCTCGGGGCCAATATTATAACTTTATACCTTTAGACACATAATCTCAACCAAAACTGAAAAGTACTTTTTTTTAAATAGTTCACAACCGACCTGTACATGAATCAAGAGTCCTTAGTTTTATATTTTTAAATCAAAAAACAAATACCAAGATTAAAATAGTATATGTTATCTACCTAGTTGACTTTTGACCTCAATGTGGATCAATAGTTCACTTAAACTAAAACAAAATACAAAAAGTACTTTTTGTCTACTTAGTTGACTTTCGAGTTCAATTTGAGTTAAAAGTATTTAGTTTAATTTTTGTTTTTCTATTCGCTTTTAATCTCAAAAAATCCAAAAAATTCCCAGAAATTTTAAAAAATTCTTTTTACCTGTCTATACGATTTAATATGTACATCAGTCGGGTTCTGCAACCCCTTAATTTATATTCATAGATCTACAAGCTCAAACAAATTTAAAAGATGGCCAAATAAGTTTTATTTTCCCGTTTTTCTCCCTCTAATAAGACTAAGATAAAGTTTAATTTTTTTAAGTGTTTGCACTCTACAAAAATGTGGCAACGTTACAAAAACTAAAGCATAAACAAAACAATGGAAAACGCTGTTAAAATGATATGGTTATAATATGAGACCTTATATAAATTTATTTTAAAAGCCATACATTTAGGCACTTAAGCTGTTATTTAATTACCCTTTATCTTCTTATGATTGAAAAATAATTTTCTTTGCCTACCCTATAACATACAAAAGCCATTATGGTTAAAAAAAACTTGCATAATTTCATTTTCAATATCAGCAGACGTAACATTTATTTCGTAACCAAGAAATCGATTAAGCAAATAAGAACTACCTTTGTCATTTGAATTTTTATCAATGACTACAAAAGAATTACTGCACAAAGAAAGATGCTGTCTTAAACATTGGTTGCAAAAAAACAGGGTGTTATAATATTGGCAGTTTGAAGATTTTAAACACATTAAAGTTATTAAAAACAATTGGTGAATTCACAAGGTCTTGTGAAATCATATATTGTAAAATAATAGAACCAAAAAATATGACCGTTGTGAACAACTCTTCGTATATTTGTAGGTGTCGTATTTAAAATCTAAATCAGCTGATACGACCAAACGATAAAAAAACAAACACATGTGTATGTACATAAATCAGGTGCTGCTCTTGGCTTAACTTAATATTTTGTAGAAATTAGACCCATGAAAACACAAAATGGTCTATATCTAACCTGGTTAGAATCTCTAAAATCCATTAAAATAAGCAAAGTTTGAATAAAAAATCACAAGAATTTTGTTATTTTTTACGTAAACAAAAAACAGCTGATGTGTCAGAGAGCAGTGCCGGCTATTTTTGCCGGCGGAGGCGGCTTAAGGAATCTTCTTTGGCGGTTTTGCCTAAGTTTTTAGTATAGACATTTTTAACGGGTGCGAGTGCAAGCGGCTCTTAAAATTAAATTAAAAAACTCGCCGTTTCGTTTAAGGCGCTTGGCGCATGACTTTGTATATAATACGACATCACAATAAACATATCAAACAAAGTTGTATTGTTTCACAACAAGTTTCGTATGAAAAGCAACAACAAAATTTTTATGCTATTGTGAAATTATATGAC
Organism: Melanophora roralis; assembly: GCA_963583895.1. Taxonomy (NCBI): domain Eukaryota; kingdom Metazoa; phylum Arthropoda; class Insecta; order Diptera; family Rhinophoridae; genus Melanophora; species Melanophora roralis. The sequence continues at coordinate 13,982,217 of OY757189.1, forward strand.
AATAATACAATATGCTATTGTATCGTACCTTGTGAATTTGCCAAATATGTTGAGAACTGATTGTAGCATATTAGTTAAATATATTAAAACATAAACAAAGTTTTATATTTTTATGTTTTTTTTTTTAATTTTAACAGTTTCCGTTCCTGTTTAGACAAAAAAATTTTAATATTATTATATGTCATTATTTTGTTTTTTTTTTTTTGTCTTTTAAAATTTCAACATTTTTCAAATGAATGACCTTCAAAAACAAACCAGCAAAAACTCGCTTAACAGTAATGACTAAATGTTGCAAAAAATCTTTTTTTATGTTTCCAAATGCTTTAATAGGAACTTTAGGTGCTAAGAAAAGCAAACAAAATTTTCAAAGAAAATTTTTTAAAGGCCATTGATCTCAGCTAATTAAAGTTTTGTAAAATTCTTGTTTTTTGCTAAATTATTTTTTGTTAAATCTTTTAATTAAATACAAACAACGGAAGTAAGTTGTTGGTTTTTTTTTGTCTTTGAAATATTTTAATTATTTGCCATTTCGTTTTTTTTTTTTTTTGTATAAAACTTTATTTGCCTTAAAATATTTTTAGTTTCTCGTTAGAAAAAGTCCATAAATATTTGAGTACTTAAATGTGGATAAGAAAAGTGACAGGGGTAGACTATTAATATGAACCAATGACCCAGACTTAGTTCAAAAGTCAACTTTGTGAATTACGAGTAATTTTTTATATTCTTGGTACTTCTTTTAATTTTTTCAGTTTATGAGTCTAAAAATGCGAAATTAAGAATTTTGACCCAGATTGAGATAAGGGACCAACCAAGTCAACAAAACGTACATTTTTTACATTTTTGGTATGGTTTCGCATTTTTTTTTTTTTTTTTAACTTATGACTCTTAATTCATGAAATTAAAGACTATTGGCCCAGATTGAGTTGAAAAGTCAACAACCAAGTTAAGAAAAAGTACTTTTTTAAAATTTGATATTTAAAAGATATTATCAGAGAAGAGAGAAAAAAACAAAAAAAAAATAAACAAATATCAAAATCAAACAAGCGCGTTATATTCGGCTGTGCCGAATCTTATATACCCTTCACATTGGTCTTAAAATATACCCAGCCGAGTGATTTTGTACTGCAAATAATATAATAAAAAACCTTGTGCGAGTTTTAAAGCCCATAGAAAAAATAACAAAATTTTAACGTTCGTATGAATAATAGAAATAGACAAGGAACGTTTGAGGTCGACAGTAATGCAAGTTTTTGACATTATTTATAATAAAAGGTTAATAATATGGGATGTTCTAGTCCCCCTGCTCCTCTCCAACTTTTTTTTCCAAAATGAATGAATTATTTGATTATTACTTTTTGTGGAATATTCGAAATCGATAGTTGTTATAGTTTTCCAGATGTGGCGTATCGCAAATTTCATAAAAATTCTTAGTTTATATTAGAGCTACCCCTTCCCACGCCCCTGCCCAAAAAAACTTTTTTTTGAATGTAGGGGTTATCCTGTTACTTTTTGCAAAACATTTGAAGTCAATTTCTGTTATAGTTTCCTAAATTTAGCATATCGAAAATTTCATAAAATTGTTAATTTATATGGGAGATCCCAAAAAATTTTTTCTTTAAAGCGTAGCCCTTATTGTCCAATTACTTTATGTAGAACATTTCATTTCGATATCTGTTATAGTTTCCGAGATATAGCGTATCGAATATTTCATAAAAATCATTAATTTGTATGGGAGCACCCCTTTTTTTGCCCCCACCCAAAAAATTTTTTCTTTAAAGTGTAGCCCTTAGCGTACAATTTCTTTTTGTAGAACATTTTAAGTCGATAGCTGTTATAGTTTACGAGATATAGCGCATAAAATAGTTCACCAAATTTGTGCAATTGTAGGAAAGATACCCCTTTCCCTGGTCCTATATGAAAAAAGTTTTTCCGTTATTTAGGTCCCTTCTTAAGGAGTATCCGTGCCAAGTTTTGTGGCAAGAGTGACTATACTTACTGGGTTTTAGCTTATATCTCGGTCAATAGTGAACCGATTTTGCTGATTTTGAGTAGCGATTGTTAGCGGGATATTTCCAATAGTTTGACACCATTAACTGGTCTGTATCTTTTCATTTCACTCCGGAAACTTGATTTCAACAGACGGACAGACAGACGGACAGACGGACATGGCTATATATATCAACTTCCCTATCTATAAGGATTCAGAATATATATAATTTATGGGGTTGCAAATGAATAATAAAGAAATTACAAACGGAATGACAAACTGATATATACCCTTATCACTATGTGAATAAGAATAGGAACATAATTTAAATTGGGTGCGACAGGCCTTACAAATATTAGTACGTCTTTTAGTTATTGGACCCTAAGAAAAGGGGTAAAGTTATGTTTTAGTACTTTTTGTAACTTTAAAACCAAATAAAACCAATTAATTAGAAACATAATTTAAATTTCATTCGTCAGGTTACCAAAATATGTTCATATGTTTTTAGTATATTTTTTCAATTTTGGCCCTTAGCGCCAAAGGATTAGAATTATAATTTGGTACTTATAATTTGTTCCAACTTATGTGGGGCAACCAGTTAATTAAAAAATACATACCTAAATGCTTTTGTTTACACACCGGGGCTTAGCTAGTTTATTTATAAAAATAATTTTTTTTTAATGCAAAATCTACGATAAAATTTTAATGTAAAGGTCGAAAGTCATTTAAGGAGTCAAAAAATCCTTTTTTACATTTGTGGTATTTTTAGATTATGAGTCTAGGTATATGATCTTAGAGCAAGTAGGAAGTAGTTTTAACCATTTTTTAATGTCGGTTACAAAACTTAATTGTCTATTAAAAGTATCAGACGAATATGCAATTTTAATTTTGTAAGTTGACAGAGGAAAAAATTCCTGTAATGAAATTAATTATTTATTGAAAATACTGCGTTTAAGTAAGTGTGAAGCACAATTTTTGTATTAAAATGCTGACTTTAAGTTAGTTTAAGAGTTTTTTTATTTTGCTTAAACAACCTGTAAAATATTTTAAGCTTTACATTGTATGCGTTTTTAACATTTAAATGTTAACAAAAGTCCTTGTAGATGGATCACAACGTCTTTAAGATTTTGAAATAAAAAAAAGACATTTTCAATTATTTTTCTTATTCTAACAACATGCAAACACTTTGCAACCTTGTCTGAAACTGTAGCAGAAGCCTTCTTGCAAGAAGCACGTGCATATGTAAGTAAATATTTTAGATAAATATTTTTTCAAATTGTTAGTTATTGTCATAGTTTTATAAAGTTCATCACGGACAAGTTGCTCTGTTGTTTTTAAAACAAGCAAAGAATTGTTATTATTGATTTTTTTAATAAAAAATTACGTTTTCAAAGATCTGAACATTTAAGTTTTAAGGTAGCTTCTTTTAAAGATCATGCAGTTCAATTGTGCAAATCTGTTTAAAAAGTTTGCTAGATTTTTTACAAATAAAGGACAGAATACAGTCAATAATATCTACTTATTCGATAGACAATTTTTTCATAATATCTAACGCTGCATTTAACTAAATCGATCTTTAGTATTTCAAGCCATTTTAATTTAATTAATGAAAACATAGTTCACCTGTTGCAAAAAGAGCTCAAATCACTTTAAATATTCATACGTAAAAATGGTAAAAACGGAAACAAAAGAATTTAAATGGAATCATTGCACGTAATTAAATGGCAAAACAATGTCGACTTCACATTCATAAGTTTTAAGATAAAAATGCATAGTGGAGTCGAATGCAAATGTAATTGAGCAAAAAATATTTTTTAATAAATTTACAATTTGTGGAAAAATATCACATTAAATGTAAGTTTTTTTTTTTAAAGATTAAACTTAATGAAACAAAAAAATATTTTTCCAAAAAAAGTGGTCTCTTCCATCTAATTCCTTTACATATAATCAACAATTTTAGTTTGTTGATGTTAAAATCATTCATGGCAGCCTTCTATCTAAAAACTATAAAAGGTAAATTTTTTTTTTAAATACTTCTTATTTATCTAAATTTTATATTTTAGGTTTAAAATGTTAAAAAATCCAAAAAGGTACCAAAAATTTAAAAAATGTACTATTTGTCCAAGAAGTTAACTTTTGAATTTCCGTCTCAAAATCTTAAAAAAGGAAAAAAATAACAAAGTGTAACAAAAACTTTTTGTCAGCTCATTTGGCGTCCGACCTCAGTGAGGGTAAAAGTCCTTGATATTTTAAAAATATATAACTTTTGCGCACTAAGTTCACCTTCGGTCTCTGTAAGTCCTTAATTGAAGTTTTAATATAATTTTAGTTTTAAAAAAGTACCATAATACAGATAAGTTTTACCTTCTTTTACCCCTAAGGGTTCAAAATTTCAAAAGGGTACCAAAAAATTTTTTTTTTAACGTATATTTTCTAAACCTGTCGAAGGCCATTTGATTTATGTTCTGCCTTTTTTAATTTTGAAGTTACAAAAATGGTCCAAAAAGTACCGAAATATAAATTAAATCCTTGTTGTAGAAGTTCAACATGAACCTAGAAAGGGCTTAAGGATAACTTTTACCCCTTTTTACAGCTTAAAGTTTAAATTTTGGAAAAAGTTTTAGGAACGCATTCCTCTTACGTTTAAGTTAGAATGCGATACTTTTTAAATTTTTGATTCTATTAAATTTAGCTTAGGAGATGGCAAAACACCGATAAAAGCATATTTTTATAAGACTTTTATTCAATGTTTTACACTGTCTTCTTAATTTTTAATTGGAACATACATACATACATATGTCAAATGCATGGTAAAACAAACAAATCTTTGTGTCTACAACTTGCTAGAAACCCAAACATAAACTGAACATATAATTAGACCCCAAAAACAACAAAAATATACAAACGACAAAATACAATTAACAATCAACAAAAATTACCATTGTCGGCAAGTGTTGCCATATATTTATAAAATGCAAAAATTTATTTTAAAAACCGTGATTTGTGGCAAAATCATATTTATTTTAATAAAAAAAAAACTAAAAATGGTTTTATAAATTCCTGGCAGCACTGCTGTGGAGATACTTTTTCAAAAAGAAGTTAAATATTCTCAGACAAATTTCAAACAAAAATAGTGGCAGAAAAAAATTTTGCATAAAACTATAATTAATGTTTGGCACATATTTAAAAGCAAAAATTTCAACACTTTTATAATTACTTCTTTGCCTCTAATGTTTGTTTAATAAAATGTATCTCCCAAAAAAGTTAAACGTTTGCATTTGAAAAGCTTCCAAAGAATTTTTTTGCTTTTTTATATTCCTAGCGAGCTTAACCCACTTCGTCCAAAGTTAATATATAAACAGGTGTATGCAAACAAATTTTACTTACTTAAATAGTTAAACGCCCGATTGAATAGAATTCAAGTAGAGTAAATAGAGTAAATGTTCCTTAAACGAATTAACGCTTTCACAAAGCACTCTAGTAACAACAACTAGATAATTCAAAGCGAAGATGCAAGTAGCGCAGTTACTAGGAAGTACTTTTAAGGTTCATCTAACACAATCTAAAACTTATAATTTTATGCAAATTACTAAACCTTTTAAATTTTAAAACTTAAACTCTAATTAAGAATTTAGTTTTAAGGCAACACTATACCCAAAACCTAAGACAAAATAAACACAGTTAAAATATTAATGAATCTTTATAGAGGGAATGTAAAGGAATTAGTTCTACAAAAGCATAAATAGTAAAAACGTATTTTTTTCCTCTTTTAACGTTTTTATAACAGATTCTGTATGAGAATTTTGTGTTATTATACCCTTCATATAAGTGATAAGGGTATATATATATGTTTGTCATTCCGTTTGTAATTTCTTTATTATCCGTTTGCGACCCTATAAAGTATATATATTCTGGATCCTTATAGATAGGGAAGTCGATTTAGCCATGTCCGTCTGTCTGTGTTATGTCGCAAAGACCCATAATGATCTCAAACTATCAAAAAATATCTGCGAGAAAATCGCTATTGAAATCCAGCCAACCAAGACTACCTCTGTTTATTTCTTTAAAATTTTTACATAAAAACCTCTACAACTGTCCCGGAGTCGCCCCGTACAGTGTGCAATGTAACACGGATTGCTACAAATTTTTTCCCACGAGAATTTTTTTGAAACATACTTACACCCTATCTCCGCCCTCTATCAGGGTTGCCATACAAAGTTTTATTTTTTGAAAATTTTTTCGAAATCGCTTCCATAGCTTTCAGGGTTCTCCTACAAAGGTAAAATGTAAGACCGATTCCAATTAACTAATCCTCCGAAACATTTTTTCGAAACATACTTACCCTCTATCTCTACGCCGTAAGAGGGTTGCCATACAAAATTTAAAAAAATAGGGTTAAAACTTCTTCAAATTCCCGGAGTCGCCCATAGAGAAATTAAATGTATCACAGTTTTTCCTCCCAAACGTTTTCCCCATTTCCTAATGGGGTTGCCATACAAAATTTACAAAAGTGACGTAAAAACGCCCATCACTTCCCCGGAGTCGGCCTTAGAAAAATAAAGTTTACGACCGACCCCCATTAGTTTCTACTCGCAAACATATTCCTAGAACATACTTGCCCCCTATCTCCAGCCCCTAACATGGTTGCCATACAAAATTTAAAAAAATAGTGTGAAAACCCCTACGACTTCTCCGGATTCGTTCCAAAAGAAATGAAATGTATCACATGCCCCATTCGTTTTCCCTCCCAAACATGTTCCTAAAACATAGTTACTTCCTATCACCTAACAGGGTTGCCACACAAAATTTACAAAAAAATGATGAAAAAATGCCCAAAACTTAGTCAGAGTCGGCCTTAGAGAAATTAAGTTTACGACTGACTCACATTATTTTCCCCTCCCAAACATATATCAGACCATACTTACCCCCTATCTCCACATTCTTAGGGGGAATTAAACCCAAAATTGTTAATTTATTCAATTTTTGCTAAAAGTTCAAACCCACGAGTTCAAAACTGAAAACTGATTTTAGAAGCCCAAGTTCTTACTTCTCAAATTGGTAAAGTATTTTATTAGCCCTAACCCAGTTGTGGCGTTAAGGTAAAAATACTCAAATCAAAGGGAATTTAAGGATTTTTGTAAGGTTTTTGGTAATTGTGGGATTTTGCTCTTTTTATTTTTTATTTTTATTTATTTTTTATTTTATTTTTTTCCAGTAAAAATATAAAAATATGAATTAAATTTAGGGAATATTTTTACTATTTAACGTTTTGTGGCAAATTTCATATTTGTGGTTTCTCTTAAAACATAAATTTTTAACAAAACTTGGGATAATCTCCAGATATCTATCGGTTAGATTAATGCACCTTCGCAAAAGAGTGCCCCGACATTCCAAGCGCAGATCTGTAACTTATGGTCCTTAAATCGCTTGCAACGATCGTCAACATAAAGGGCGACGTTTTTCCATTCAATTGTTTTTTATTGTAAAAGTTGCCTTCGGGAGGAGATTACCAGTTTACCGCCCTGGTTCTTACGGCATATGCTAGCTTACTCCTTCAACAAGTGTAAAAGACAGCTTCGCATGTGATAACTCGGCAGGAATGTGTCCAGTTGAGGTCAAGGATGACCAAGATTGATGCAAGATTTTGCCATATTGAAGCCGATCAGAGTCATTGCTTGGTAGCCCCTACACCACCCCAAATAATAAAACTCTGTGTTATAAATAGCAATTGCTATTAAAAATAAATATTTTGCAAAGCTTTGTGGGCATAAAAGAATATTCGAAGCAATTTAAGCCTGTTTATTTCGGAAGGAAATTTGGATGAAAACGAACTTTACTAGTTTTAACACGTTTGGTCCCTTAACAGGGTTTCCTGTCTGTTAAGACCAAAAACACTAATTGAGCCGAAAAGTGTTTAATAGTTTTTGGAAACAGAAATTGTATGTCTTAAAACATTTTCCGAAGCGTTTTTAATGTTTTATTCATTTAATTAGTTAAGGAAGTTTTCTTTATTTTACCACAAATTATATAAAAGGTTTGATTCTTTTAAAGTGCTGGGCTTCTTCTTCACCAGGTGGCATTGAGATGGCAAAGAATAGAAGCAAGTTTGTTTTAGGCAAATTAAAGCATCTTTTTCTTCAGATAAACTGCTTCGAAATGGACTGAGACAAAAAAACACAAATTGTTTGCAATGTTACAGCAACATTTAATATCAGCTTCAACTGAGCAAAGTAGCAGGCACCAGCAGAAGTTGCAAAAATTACAGCAGCTGGTAATTTTTTTTTTAAAGATAACTACTGTTTTCAAAAACTAACAACAAGTTGCAACAAACAAAAACAACAAAAAATCAAACATAGAATCTGACAAATACACAATGTTACTCAAGGCATTATGCAGTTAAAGACGTTTTTATGTTGTCTTTTTCAATGTAATTTAGTCGCAGTTGTTGTTGTTGTTTTTGTTACTTCTTTCACATGTCAGAGTGGATGCTTTGTTTGTTTGTTTGTTGAACTTAATTGTTTTACTATCAAATTTTGAATAAGAATCTTTAATCTTAGAAAATATAAAAGTCGTGGCATTGTTAACATCGTACATCAGTTAAAGTTGTCTAACACAACGCGGAGTAACAAAAAACAAGCGGATTTAAATTAAACTAAATAACAAACATACATAAATAAAGGAAATGTTAACAAAAGTGGTAGGAATTTTTTGTTAAGTCCTTAAAAAAAATAATCGCAGCAAATAAAAAAGGATTTTTTTTCTCCTTTTTTAGACTTTAATTTTGTGTCTGGCCTTGGTGGCCTTAAGCTCTGCCCGTCCTGGCTATTTGCATGGTCACCATCATCATCATGCCCATTTGGATTATCCTTTGTTGCATCATGAGCCTTTACATTTTGCCAAATATGTTCATGTGCCAGCTGCAATATCGCATCAAAGCTCCACCGTTATACATAGTGCTCCCATAATAAAACCAATTGTTGTGCCAGTAGTCAAACATGTTGTGCCGATAGTAAAAACTTATCATCCGGCTCCTATTATCAAGACAATACATTCGGCTCCTTTGCATTATGATCCTTTCTATCATCATCACTTTGATCATCATGGTTTTCATCCTTATCATTAAGTGATTTATATTTTCTTTGTGGATTTATTTAGCAAAATCTAAACTCTAAAATGATTCAACGGACATCAAAATACACCCACAAATAAGTCGTTTATAAATATTTACAAAAGTCGGAAACTTTTTTTTTTTTAATATAAAGTAGGAGTAAAAACAAAAATCATTTGTTATATTTTATGTTTTGTTTTTGAATTTTTTTATTTGTTTTTTGTGTTTTTGCTTAATGAAAAAAAAGGAAATAAAAATCTAGAGCAAAGTTGTTGTGCTACAAAAAAGTGCTCCAAAAAATACAAAAATATATTTTTTTTATTGTAATATAGTGAATTGGTGTACCAAAAAGTTATTGATTTAAATAAAATGCAAAGGAATATGAAAAGATTAATATCAATCATTCGCCATATGGGATAAAAATTATTTTTGAAAAAGTTCTTTGAAGAGGGATTTTGTGCGCGCGTGGCCGGCCCTAAAAGTATCAAATTCATTTTGTTTTTTTTTTTTCTAAACCAACAAATTAACGCCTAAGAGAGAATTAGGACTATCAGAATATAAAAAAAATCGGTAAATATTTTATTTTAATTTTATCTCACAAGAGTTTAAAATGGACATAATCGGCTTTTCCTTTTGACGAAAATGTCACATCCGCAACAATTTCAAAAAAGTTTTTGCTAAAGAAAAATTGTAAAAAAAACAAAGTATCAAAAACGATTAAAAACACTTTAAGCCCCCTTTTCAAAAATGTTTGGCACAACACGATCCTTAAGTCAAAGTTTTTTAAAATTTATATTAAAAGGGCACACCTGTCACAGTCTTTTAGTAGTCTATATGAGCAGAAAATGTGTTTCCGCAGTGTTAATCTACTATTGGATGCTTAAAAACATATTGTTCTTGGAGATCATATCGTTTTTTTTTTTATTAAAATTTTGCAATGTTTGGGCAAAAAGCAAAAATGAAAATAAAATGGTCACACCCGACACAATGAAACTGCCTTACTTAGAAAAAAACACACACATACATAAGATTCTAAAAAGAACAAATATTTTTATCTATTTTGTTGTACTTAAAAACAAGTAACAATGCTTAATCGGACTGTTAAAATAGAATATACCTGGCGCTCAATAAAAACTTTAATTCGACGATTTGCCTCGATATTTGGGACTTAAGAAATTCGATGCAAATCAAAATGGCGCTAACTTAAAAATTACGTAAATTCGCATTTGTTTTTATTTGGTAACTTTCGTGCCTGATTTCTTTATATAAAGACAAGTAAGAGCTCCACTCCGTTGGCCTATTTGTATTACTTATCGTCCCATTGGTATCGATCCAGCTAAGTTGTTTCAAAATTGTAAACATAAAGACAAAATTACTTTGTAGCAGTAACAATAAAGAATGTTGTATGCCACTGCCCGAGATTGCAGTGCAAAAGGGTCAAGTCGTTGGGTAAAAGGATCCACAAAGAAGTAGACGATGTATCGCAGGGTGAACTACAAAAAACATTATTACAATCTTACTGCTTTGTTCCTGTTTACTGATGTATTATTTTTTCCTTGAATAGAAAAACAATAGGCCTGGGAGGTCTCTTTTTATCATTCTTTGAAAACTAACATAACCTAAGTAGGATAGTGGTTCAATAAAGCTACGCTAGGGCAAAAAGGTCATCCCGCTTGTTACCAATATATTCCATATAGCCGATCATCTAGAGAAGTATTAACCTATTATTTGTACTAAGTTCAGCACTAATACTGATATCATCTAAAATATAGTCAGGAACATAGACGGCGAAGTCTTTTGATAGTTCAGACGGATTATTTCTGCTTCGAACTTACCATTCTTCTGCTAAAAGCCATCCTCAGTCCAACCCTGATCGAATTACTTATTTCCTTTAGCTTGGTTTGCATATTGGCTGCTTTCAGAAACGCTGACCTCAAAGCTTCACAAGGTCGGGTTGTATTTTATTCTTGACTATTATACATGGGACACTTGCAAGTGGGCCCAAAATCGCATCAAACCTTCTAGTTCCATGCTATAGACTTCCGTTAGCTTAAGTGTGCTTTCACACCCAAATCATGTGTAAAATAGGTTTTTATATAACCCGTGATTGCGATATATACTGAAGATCTTTTCTGCTTTTGGTTACCGCACTTTTGCAGTATACGTCAGAATCGGATTTGTTAGATTCTCAAAAGATATTAAGTTCCGCACAGTGATCGGCTTGTTTACGAAAATTCCATGACACAGACGAATTTCTCTTAGGTTTCCCATTTTACACATCTCAAGTGAAAGTTTAATTGATCAATTGAGTTGTCAGTACTTTTGGTGTAGAATCCTAAGAAATATTATTCAATTTCAGTTCGAATCGAATGCCGTAATTTGCCTCTAGAAGCTATCGAGTACCTTTTGCACACTATTTTTGATAACAGCCACTAGCTGTCCAACCTAAAATTTTAGTTACTTCTGAAAAAGAACTGTTGACAAATCTTTGGCAAAGAGGAATTAGTGCTTGGGCCGACTTCAGTAAAAACCAACGAGAGTCTACGAGAAACCACAGACAAATGTTCTGAGTTTTTAAATAAAAAAAATTACTTTCTGCGCATCTTTTTTCAATTTTGCACATGAGCAAGTTTTTCAATATCTTGTTTGAAAAACGTGCTTGAATGTTTGATATCAAAAAGTGGAAGGATGGATTTCTAAAACAAGAGATTAACAAAGGAAAGTGATTGCCCTAATTGGAATGGGAATAAATGTTTCAACTTTTAATTTCTCCCCTACAAAACAAAATATATATAGAACTTGCTCCTTATTGCCATATTGATAGTAATTTTATATTTAAAAAACATTATTCTATGATTTTTTATATTACTTTTATTCTTCGCCAATATTGGCATCAGTTAATGTTTGCTTAATAGTCTTTTGTTTAGTTTTTAATATTTGATTTACATATTTTATAGGTTTTCCTTTTTGTATAAAAAATTGTTTTGGTCGAATGTTTTAAAAAAAAGTTGCTTAATTAACGGCAAAGACAGATATGGTCATTTCCACGAAAAGCGGTTTAAAAAAAGGAAAAAAAATATTTCTTTTTTAAAAGTATCGATAAAATATAAAAACAGATAATTTTTAATTTTTATTTATTTGACAAGAGTTTAAGATTATCACATACTGAACAGTCGGATTTTTTTTTAAATTTTTACAAGGAGTTCCTCCAAGTCTAAAAGGAACAATAGGCTTCTTTTTTTTGCTGCCACGCCCAGACATCGCCTATTTGTGCGTGAAGGTCAGATTATGAATTGCCTAACAAAATTACCCAAAGCCTAAATACCTGAAATTTATAACACGTGTTAAGCCTTCCATGTTTGTTTAAATACAGATAAGTTTTTAGAAATTCGGCCCGTGAAGGGATAAAAAGGGGGCAAAAAGGGAAAAATCTGTAACATACTATCTTCTGGAGTATATAAGATAAAAACAAAATTTAAAAAGTTTTGCGTTTTCCTTAAGAAATAAACAGACAGGTATCTGGTGTCTTTTTTTTAATTTTGGACCGAAAGGGGGAAACGGGTTAAAATATATTTTGGTACTTTTTGTTATTTTAAACCAATAAAGATAGAAGCATTATTTAAATTGCTTTCGATTGGTCTTAAAAACATATGATTACGTTTTTCGTACTTTTTTTCAATTTTGTACCCAAAGAGGGGGTTTTAAGGCGTTTTTTTTTTTTACTTTTAAACCAATAAAATTATTCAAATTAGGTGCGATAGACCTATAAAATATGAATTCAGTTTTGGGGTCCTTTTTTAATTATTGGACCCTAAAGGGAAAAAAGGATTAAAATTATGTTTAAGTACTTTTTGTAACTTTAAAACCAATAAAGATAGAAAAATTATTTAAATTGCATTCGTCAGGTTACCAAAACACGCTAATATGTTAATAAAGGGGTAGAACTATATAAAAAGATTATAAAAGAATTTTTGCTAACTAAAGCTTTCTGAATATCTCCAAAACTATAAAACTGGTTGGAACTTATGTGGGGCAACCAGTAAATTAAAAAATGTATAAATGGTTTTGTTTACATATTTTGGTAATTTTACTATGATTGGGGTAGCGAAGCACACCGGGGCTTAGCTAGTATTTTATATAAAACGGTTAAAGTTCTTTAAAATTCCCAGTCTTCTAGTGACCATTATAAGCAGTAACAATGTTCTTTCAGTGTCTGCTTACTGTTTAACGTTTTAAAAACATTTTATCCTCGGAAACCAAAGCATCTTTTTAAAAAGTTTTTAACTGCTTGAGTTCAAAACAAAATTGGAAGTAAAATGGTCACTTCCGCCACAATGGAATTGCCCATATGTAATGTTATTATACAAATTAGTGTTTGTCTAAAAGTGACAAACTAACAACTAGTTTTGTATGATTTAAGGTGCGGTCCAGAACGTTTGTCAAGTTCAATTTCTTTAATGTTTTATTTCCTTTATAAAAAATACTGTTTTATAATAAAAAAAATTACATATTTGCTTAATTACGTATTTTGTATTTTGTATGTACCAGAACGAAAACTTTATTATTCAGGTTATTTAAAAGCATTTGCTTGTTACAAACATTTTTTAAAATGAATTTTATTAAATAACTCAAGTTAAATTGATTAATTGATTGTTTTTTTTTTGTCTTAACGCACATCAATAAAATTTAAATAAAATAAATTTTTAGACTAAAAATAAATAAATTTTAAGTATGTCGTAAAATATAATAAAGTTTTATGAGATAAACAAAATTAATTTAAATTTATAACCAATAATTATTGACAAAGGTTCTATAATAAAGTTTTTTAGGAATTAAACTTATAATTAAGTTATTAAAATAGCAAATAACATAACCTTTAGGAAGTGACATAATTTAGCGATTATTTTTAAAATGTATTTATTACCCAGAAAAAATCAATTTATTTAAGGATTATAAAAGGCATAAAGCGATAGACTAAAATATTAATTTTTTTTCTCATTTATTTTAAATTGTGCAAAAAATATTTTTTGCTAAAAAATTTTATTAAAAAAATTTTAATTTTTTTTCTGCTGCATTTGTTTTTTTTTTAAATAAAAGATGGACAGTATAAAGATTATTTTCAGGCTTAAATAATATATTAAACATCAAAAGGAGTTAGTAAAAAAGCAGCAGCTGCCGCTTCTATATTTGCTATACCACACCAAACAGCAAGACTAATGATTACTCTTCCACTATAGAACCAGAAGCAAAGAAAGAAGTGGCGCTTGTTAGCAACAAACAAAAAAAATGATTTAAATCAAAATGATAACACAAAGGTACATCAAAAAGCCAATAAAAAACAGGTTAGATTATCATAGTCGGTGAAGCCCAATATACATATATAAAAGCCTTTTAAGCTTTAAAATTAAGAAATCATAAAATGAAAAAATTCACAAAATTTGTGTACCAGACAGACAGAAAAACAGCCAGACAGACACGGCCAAACTTTATAGGATCGGAAAGCAATATTGTAGAAGCGACAAACTAATAAATTTGTACCCTATGTAAGGTATATGAAATAAACCGTATTCTACCGTGTCTGGTCCTTTTTCGAAACTTTAGACCCTAAGGGGTTATTATTAAGGGGGTTACAATATTTGGTCCTCCTTAGGTACAGTTTGCTGCTTTTAAACCAAGCAAGACAGAACCATGATTTAAACTGCCTTAAAAAGATCTTTAAAACATATGGTAATCATTTTAGTCCTTTTTTTGAATATTTGGTCCTAAGGGGGAGAATAAATATTAGGGTACCTTCAGCTAGTTGATATTAGAAAATATAACCTGTGTGAGGATAAATTTCACCCCTTGGTCCTAATTATAATCCATATGAGTGTAAACAAAGACTTGGCCAAATATACCCAAAATCCATAATTTTACCAATAGTGAAATTTTCAAAAAATTTAAAAAAAATCTCCCAAATGCAATTCAGACATACGAATTACATAATTCAATAGAGCACTCTTCGGCCTTCATTTTCGATGCAGTCTATATGAGTCACAAAGAGCCACTTAGCCAAATATGCCCAAAATCCTTTAAGGACACTATAATTTTTCCAAAAGTGAAATTTTCAAAAATTTAAAAAAAAATATCCCAAATTTAATTTAGACATACGAGTTACATAGCTTAAGAGAGCACTCTGCGGCCTACATTTTCCATACAGTCTATATAAGCGACACAGAACCACTTGGCCAAATATGCTCAAGATCCTTCAAGGATAACACAATTTTACACATAATTAAATTTTCAAAAAATTTTGAAAAAAATCTTCCAAACACAATTCAGACATACAAGTTACAGAACTTAGTAGGGCGCTACTTGGCCTTCATTTTCTGTTCCATATTTGGCCATTTTTGTAGTTCATCTTACGAAGTGTTTCTCATAAAAAATATCTATTATTAAACTCATCTAAAATACTGCCCAAGAATATATAAGATATTGTGATATCTGGTTTCAATAAGAAACCTTTGGAACCCGTTTTCACTTGGTAGAGTCTAGAAACTAAGGTTTATTTCCTTTTACTGACCTGTTTGGAAAAAAAAATAGTTGGGCCTAGAACCCCCATACAAATTAACAACTTTTATTAAACTTTTAATACGAAAAATGTAGAAAACTTTTGAAACTCTCAACCTTAAACCTTCTACATGACATTTCTATTATTCATACGAACGTTAAAATTTTTTAAAGTTTTCTATTTCGAAAACTAGGATATCTATGGACTTTAAACCTGGCACAAGGTATTTTTTTTTATAATATTGGCAGTGCAAAATAACTCGGCTAGAAAAAATGGCTGGGTATGTAAAAAGACCAATGTGAAGGGTTTATGAAATTCCGCACAGCCGAATATAGCGCTCTAACTTGTTAGAACTCATTGTACTCCCTCGCCCCGAGGTAGTAGTTTAATTGCTAATTAGAAATAAAAAATTATAAAAATGCAGTTGTAACTCATATGGTAATTTAATATAATTTATTACAGCAAAGAAAAAAATATATTAAAATGGATAAAATCAGCACGTTTTAAAAAAATTGTTTCGCTGTTTGATTTGTTGCTTTAGATAACGAAGGGAGAAGGAAAGCGGTAGAACAGCATATCAACAAGTACTTAGTGAAACACTGTAACTAAGAAAAGCACCATTAAACAGAAAGCAAAAAACTTGATACATTCAATGATTAAAGTGCGACAAGCACAAGCATGAGGGTGAAATAAATGTTGTTCTCTAGTTTCAGGTTTAAGAGCATAAACTAAAGGTACAACAAATCACATGTCATACGCCAACAATTGTAACAAAAAAATATTACCATTTACAGTGAATAATTGTAAATGTGTCAGCTTAGTTGCTTATCAGTCTAACAGTTGTTAACTAGTTTCTTTAAAATCATAGAATTAAATATGTAGATAATTCCAGGCAACTTGAACCCTAGAAACTACATTGCAATTAAATTGGCTGATGTAAACTTAAAACAAAGTGCAACAATATTTTGGTTTTAATTGCTGTTTTAATACTTATATAAACTGTGGCATAATTCACAGCAAACATCAAACAGCTATCAACCCTTTGAGTGTTAACAATAGTTTGTCATCGAAATAAAACTTTACTTTTCAAAAATGTTCAAATACGTAAGTGTTTTTATTATAAAGTAGAAGTAGAAAGGAATTTCTTATATTCATAAAATTTTTATTTACAGATCGTTGTTGTCCTGGCTATGTTATTGGGTTTGGCTTTTGCTGTCCCTAATCCAGCTCCTGTTGCCAGCCCTAATCCTGATCCCAGTATTGTGCCATTGCATCTTACCCTACCACTAGGCCCAGTTGTTGTAGCTGGTCCCAGAATTTTACATGGTCCAGTAGTCCTTGGTCCTTATGGTCCAGTCGTTTTTGGCTAAGCTATTTTAACTGATCGATAAGGACTTTTGCCATGCAGGTCCATACAAATTGCCACTCAATTAAAATTAATTTTTCAAAATCATTTGCTCCCCACTTTATATTCATTACAAGTTACATAAAAATACCAAAAACCACACAAACACACAAATTTGAAAAGTCTAAATAAAAAAAAACTCAGATTAACTCTTGAAGAAAAATTAAAATTAGATTTTTTTTATTTTTTAAAATGGATTAAAAACATCGATCAAGGGCTTTAATCTTGCCAAAAAATTTAATTTTAAATTAGTTTTTTTTAAAAAGCAAGTAAAACAACAAAACTTTGCGGAGAGCTTGTGAATTGGAAATAAAAATGTTTTGTAAATGTTTAAGGTGCCTAAAAGTATGCTTACTAAAATAAAAAACAAAAATCTTATATTTACAGTGTAACCGTCAATATTTAGTACAAGTTTGTATTGGTTGAATAAAAAGCAGAGACCGGCAAAATTATTATTGATTTTGAAAAAAAATATTATTTGTAAAAAAAAATTAATATTAAAATAATTCTTTTAATATTTTTGCAAAATAATTTTTTTGAATTTTTTGACGTTAAAACTAAAACTGAAATAAATTTTGAGACGGACCCCAGCCATACATGAAAGTAGTATTCCGTTTTCGACCAAATACACTAGGCAACAGCCATTTTGTTATTTGTTTCTAGCATACTTTTTCTCATGGATTTGGACCTACTGAACACGAAAATGAATTTTAAAAATTTTTCTGTCGATTGGTTTGCGAGATACAAATTTTTTAATTTTTTTTTTTTAATTTTTGGAGGTACACTTACTATTTTGAGCATATCTTTAGTCTTCTTTGACCTATTTTATCCTACTACTACTCAAATTAAAGACAATTGAGCCGTCTACAACTTATTCTCAGAAAATTTTCAAATCGGGTTAGTAGTTTTGATGTTGGCGGCTTAAAAAGGTTAAAAAACTGGGTTTTTTTAGTAAAAATGTGGCTGAAAAATTCATATAAAAATTCATATAAAATATAAAACGCGATGTTAACAGCGATTTTAATTTTTTTACGTATAGCTGACACTTTTCCAAAGAAAATAAGCCCTTACTTAACAAAATCTGATGACAAATGGCCGACTTATTATTTTTTTGGTAAACGACCGAAATTCCGCTATTTTACGATTTTTTGATTTTCATTATTTGCACAGCTTACCTACCCAACGCAAACGAATAAATACATTTGAACTTAATTTAAAATAAACAAATTAGTCTTCGTATATTATTTTTTAATTTATTTGAGTAAAAACAAAGATATAAGTGTACATTTTATGCCATGTGGAAAAACTGCTGACTTCTTCTTTGTTTTTTGTATTCGCTGCAATCGGTCTCACGTATTAGGGTCCAAATATAGTCACCCATCATAGCCGTGTCATAGATGCCCTGATAGCGTCGTTCCATAGCCTTCAATTCCTGATGAAAGCGCTCGCCGTGTTCGTCGCTCACGTCTCCTAAATTCTCAGGGAAAAAATCCAAATGAGAATGCAGAAAGTGTATTTTAAGTGACATGTGCACTCCCATGGCTTCATAGTTCTTTACCAGATCCTCAACTATGTCCTTATAATTCGGGCTTTTGTTGTTTCCTAAAAAGTTTTCCACAACAAGCCTGAAGGAATTCCATGATGCGGCTTCGATGGGTGATAACAGCTTTGGGAATTTTTCATCTTTCAAAATTTTTTTTATCTCGGGTCCTGCGAAGACTCCTTCTTTAATTTTTGCCAGCGAAAGGTAAGGGAAAATTGACCGTAAATAGGCAAAAGCTTCACCTTCTTTGTCTAATTTTTTGGCAAAATTTTTAATCAAACCCAATTTTATGTGCAGCGGCGGAAGTATTATATTTTCACGGTTCTCTATTAGTGGTTTGCGCTGAACATTCGCTTCTCCAACTACAGGTTTCGTTCGTACCGGCCATTTTTTTTTTATATAATGCTGATCATCAGCGCGGCTATTCCAAAGGCACAGAAAACAGCAATGTCGCGTATAGCCTCCTTGGAGTCCACACAGAATGGCCACAACTTTAAGGTCGGCGCATATTTTCCAATTGTATTTCCTATACTCTATGCATTTCAGCAAAATGTCCATAGTTTCATAGTTCTCCTTTGAATGAACCGCATGAGCAATAGGAACAGATGGCTTTTCATTCCCATTATGTAAGAGAACTGCCTTCAAGCTCTCTTTGTTGCTGTCAATAAACAACCTCCATTCGTTGGGGTTGTGAATTTGGTGAAGCTCTTGGAACAAGCCTGAAATGTCGCTGCAAAAACATATTTGGTCTTTCTTTGTATAAAATTTTGCATACTCCTTGTGACGGTTTCTGTACGCTGTTACTTTCACTTCTGAAGCCACAAATCCACACTGTATCATCCGAGACGCAAAAAGTTCGGCTTTCTCCTTAGTGAGACCAAAATCGCGCACCCAATCGTTTAGTTCGGCCTGTGACAGTAATTTTCGCTTTGCACCCGGCTCAAATTCGCTTGCATTTGACTCGGACTCTTCTTCTGACGATTCTGCTTTTTGAAGAGATGCACCAGGGCACACTGGATATGGCACATCATGCGAATGTGGTACTGGAAGCGCAAACGATCCCACTTGAGCGTAGTTCCATTTAAAAAATCTTCCTACCCCACTGTTTGTGGTGAGGCAAAAATAACAGTCTGTGGAATGGCATAGCGGCTTTTTCCACATCATTGGTGTATCGAATTTCATATGGCGGCTAAAATTAAAATAAATTACTATATTCGCTATGTATAATGTGTTTAAATAAAAATTCTTACCTTCCGCCAGCTGCCCAGTTGGTTAAGATTATATAGCAAAGATCACACAGCGACTTAGGTGTCCATGGTTCTGTGATATTTGGTGAAATACCAAAATAATTCAAATAGTGCAATTGTACTGCTGGAGTAAACTTGTGTGCGTGATTTTTTTTTATAAACTGGCCACAAACATTGCAGAAATTGTCTGGATCGTTCAAACACTCGAACACACGTAGTCTTTTACTCATTGTCTTCCTTGCGTTTTCTAAATATTAACTTCTTTACACTTTCACAGACAGTTTTGAAATGCAATTGATAACCGTGTCTCCTTATGTTTAAATATGTATGAGCATGTAGTGCTGTAAATAAATTAAAAAATAATATACGAAGACTAATTTGTTTATTTTAAATTAAGTTCAAATGTATTTATTCGTTTGCGTTGGGTAGGTAAGCTGTGCAAATAATGAAAATCAAAAAATCGTAAAATAGCGGAATTTCGGTCGTTTACCAAAAAAATAATAAGTCGGCCATTTGTCATCAGATTTTGTTAAGTAAGGGCTTATTTTCTTTGGAAAAGTGTCAGCTATACGTAAAAAAATTAAAATCGCTGTTAACATCGCGTTTTATATTTTATATGAATTTTTATATGAATTTTTCAGCCACATTTTTACTAAAAAAACCCAGTTTTTTAACCTTTTTAAGCCGCCAACATCAAAACTACTAACCCGATTTGAAAATTTTCTGAGAATAAGTTGTAGACGGCTCAATTGTCTTTAATTTGAGTAGTAGTAGGATAAAATAGGTCAAAGAAGACTAAAGATATGCTCAAAATAGTAAGTGTACCTCCAAAAATTAAAAAAAAAAAATTAAAAAATTTGTATCTCGCAAACCAATCGACAGAAAAATTTTTAAAATTCATTTTCGTGTTCAGTAGGTCCAAATCCATGAGAAAAAGTATGCTAGAAACAAATAACAGACAAAAGTTTGTTATTTGTGACCTAGTGATATATGTATTCGGAATATATATAAAGATCAAATGGTGTAAATTAATTCATACACCGTTTAAAGAAACCAAAACACTTGGATGCTTTTTTCGACACAAGAAAACATTTTTTCCATCTAGCGGACATCGCAATGGGTTTCATACCTAGAACATCATGAGATTTTGTATTAGAATTATTTATATCACCCATTAATACCGGCGATTCAGCAGGATATACTCTTGGTTTATGTGTACAAAGCTAAGACTGCGTCCTATGGGCATTTAATTCAACCCTATTCACACCGTCTAAGTCGAAACTAACAATAAGATCCCGGTTAAGGGTGTCGTTTTTATTTTGCCTCATAGCTTCAATCTTCCGAGAGCTCGGCCTGTGGTCTAATAAATATATAAATGGCATATGCTGCTGTCATCTGCAAAAGAATATATATGATTTGATGTCCGAAACAGAAGATTAGAAGGTGGAAGCTTTCCGATACCCCTGAATTTATTTTGAACTCGTTTGAAGAGATTTCTTTTATAACAACACGAATAGAGCGATCTCTAATAAAACTCGATATTAATCGAGAATATTTTTTAACGAAGCAACAAATTTGGGTAAGCTTGCGAAGTCTTTTTGGAGGTACTACTTTACTTTCGCCAAAATGATGAATGAAGATACTTAATTTTTCGTTAAAAAAGCCAGCTGGTCTTCCAACGAACGATCCCTACTAAAGCCATTAAACTCTAGATAGTTAAGAAGGTGGTAGCTTACCGTACTCTTCTTAGCCTTGGAGAGTGCTAAACAGACAGCTATTGGCTAGTAATTTATATGGTTTTCATCAGCCTTTCTCTCCTTGAGGATCTGCGTAACATTGGCTACTTTCCGGCATAACGGGAGTACCGGCGAATGATATACGTTACTGATGAGGTTAGCCAAAAGACACACCAGTGTCGAAGAACATTGGTTTAAGACCAGTGCTGGTATTTCATTCCGCCCAGACGACTAACTAATGTTGAGATCTGATAAATCCCTTTTAGCCGCGCGAGCGCGAAAAAATATGTTGCTTTCCTGCAAATATTTTAGCCAAAAGATCAGTTTTTTTAAAGATTCAGTGACTAGCATGTCAATCCTTAATGGAGCAGGAATTAAAGATGAAGCATTATCCGATACACTCTTAACAGTTGACAAAAAGCACCTGCTGCCTTTGTAAGCAGGCGTTGATCGAACAGAGCCTCTTCACGTCTGAGAACCTTGGCACACGAAAATTTCGCTTGTTTGCGTAGAAAATCTATATCAGCGTTCTTGCTAGTACGCTTACTAATGAATGCTTCCCCTCTGGGAGGCACGTCTGATTAGGCAATGATTTCTCTCCAGGTGCACTCGGACTTTATTTAACGGAATAAAGTATTCAATTTCCAATTAAATTACCGAAACAACTTTTTGAGATCTACCTAACAAGCCAAATTGCAGAACAAGAACAAAAAAATTTTTAAAAAGTACAAAAGTACTAAGAAAAAAGTACTGATATTATCTAAAACATTCTCTTTTTCCACTTAAGTTAAAGACCCCAATGTGGTTCAATCAATCTTACTTTATATTTCTAGATTTAATACCCCTAAAAATGCAAAAAAGTAATCAAAAAAATAAAAAAACAAATAAGAGCGCTATATTCGGCTGCTTCGAATCTCATATACCCTTAACAACATATAGGGGATTTTGCCCTAATTTTTTCAAATTCCACCTAAGGGGAGTCGATATAGTGCGTAAGTATGTTCTAGCAAAATGTTTAGGAGGGAAAACTAATGGGGACGGTTTTACCTTTTTTTCTCTGAGGTCGACTCTGGGGAAGTTATGGACGATTTAACATCACTTTTGAATAGCAAACTCCTTAAGATAGGGGTAAGTATGTTCTAGGAATATCTTTGGGAGGGAAAACTAATTGGGGTCTGTGATATATTTTTTACCCAATTTTTTTCAAATTTTGTATGGTAACCCTGTTAGGGGTTTGTGAGAAAAAATTGATGGGAGTCGGTCTTACATTGCACCCGTTAAGGGGAAACTCTGGGGCAGTTGTAGAGCTCTTTATGTACAAATTTTTGAGAAATAAACATAGGATGTCTTGGTTTTTAGCTTATATCTCGATTTTGCTGGATTCCCAAAGCGATTTTTTCGCATGTATATTTCTGATAGGTTGATACCACTTCTGGATCTAGCGACATCGGGGGGGGCTGCAAAAATTTAATTTCAACCATAACAAAGACAGACGGACATCGTTAATTCGACTTCGCTTTCCATAAGGACAAAGAAATATCTACTTTGTGGGGTCGCAGATGGATTTTATAGAAATTACAATCGGAATAACAATCTTATATATACCCTTATCGCTTGTGCGAATGAATAAAAAATTGTAGCTTTTGTCCACATATTTGACTTATCTATAAGGGTGAATAGTCCTTATTTTAAAATTTCCCTACTTTTTATACGAGAATACATTTCCCAAGTTTTAATTTTAGATATAAATTTTTTTTTACATTTTAACACTTTATTTTAATAAAAAATTTATTTTTTTTATTGTTTATGATTAAATACGGACGAAAAATTGTTGATATTTTTGTAGCTGATTTAATTTTGATTGGCATAGCTATCCTGTGTATTCTTTCTTTTTTTGCAGCACCAAAGCACGCATGAAAATTTCCTGCTAAGGCGTTAAGCTGCAAACAAATTCATTGGATAAAACTTGAAGGAAAATTTTTTGTTTTTTTAATATTTTAATCCTTATACTTACGATATTCTGCGACGAAAATTTGTTAATTTGAAGTTTCAGCCTCATTTTGAGCAAAACTTAATGGGCGAGTTAAAGGTAGATATTTCAAACTTCCCTGCTCTTGGTTTTCTGATGAAAGCGAATGTGACAGTTCGCTTGTACAAGTTACAATCTCCTGACTGCATCTTGAACCACTTAACAGTTCGTAATCTGAAAGTTAATACATTATATAACATTTCATTAAATACAACGCCTTGCGTTTTACGTCTTTTTTTCTAATATTCTCAAGTCAGTAAAAAGTTCTCACCATATTCATTAACACATTTTAGGCGGCGAAAATCACACTTAAATAAATTTAGAGCACATCGCCGGGCCGTGAAATTAACACAAACTAGATCATCTTGATTTTTTGGACACATTATTTCTCTACAGTTTTCCTCTTTACCATCTTCCAAAGAGAGACCAGGAAAATGCTCATATTCACACTTTACAATATCTTTGTTGCAGCTTGAATAACTGATCAATTCGTATTCTAAAAGTATAATTTATTAAAAATTATAAATTTTTTTTAAGACCAGCATACAGTTTTTACCATTTCTATTTGCACATTTTAGGCGGCGAAAATCGCATTCCAGTATTTCTAGGGAGCACTGTTGTTTAGTATAATTAACACACACTGGACTAATATAATTTTCGGAACACACAATCTTTCCACAATCCTCAAAGGCAGTTTTTTTAACACTATTCTCAGTCTTATTACTATTGTCCAAACTATTACTTGTCACATTTCCATCTTCAGTTTTAGAGCTCACAGTTTCTTCATTATCCTCAGACGGAGTATTATTACCGTGGAAACTATTGGCATTGGAATTATCACTTTGGGAATTTCCCGGTTTGGCATTTTCAGAGAAGGAAGGAGGCAAATCGTTGTCTGTACACATAACAGGACCCCTATTACAACTTGAATTACTGACAAGGTCATAGTCTAAAAATTATATTGATTAAATGTTGTTTTATAATTTTAAACACTAACTAAACATGATTACCATTTTTGTAGGCACATTTTAGGCGGCGAAAATCGCAATGCATTATTTCAAGAGCGCACTGTCTTAAAGTATAATTAACGCAAACTAGACTTATATCATTATCCGAACATACAATTTTTTTACAATCCGCAAATGCAGTTTCATTTTCGTGAGTATTATGCTCCATCTCATTATTATTTTTTAGTTCATTTTCATCATTTTTGTCGCAACTACTAGTTGTCATATTTTTATCCATAGTTTTAGAGCTCACAGTTTCTGTATTATCATCAAACGCAGCTTCGGTTTCGATTGTGTTTTGATCTGGTTCGGTACTACTATCTGTAGTTTCTTTTTCGTTTCCGGAACTCACAGTTTCTGTCATGTCTTCAAACGCAGTTTCATTTTCATTTACGTTATAATCTGGCTCAGTATACTTTTCTGTATTTTCATCTTCGATTTCGGAACTCACAGTTTCTCTATTATCCTCAAACTTACTTTCATTTTCAGTTACGTAATGTTCTGGCTCAGTATTACTTTCGGAAGTTTCATTTTCGTTTTCGGAGCTTAAAGTTTCTTTCTTATCGTCAAACGTAGTTTCGGTTTCAGTTGTGGTATGTTCTGGCTCAGTATTACTTTCCGAAGTTTCATTTTCGTTTTCGAAGCTTAAAGTTCCTTTCTTATCGTCAAACGTAGTTTCGGTTTCAATTGTGTTATGTTCTGGCTCAGTATTACTTTCCGAAATTTCATTTTCGTTTTCAAAGCTTAAAGTTTCTTTCTTATCGTCAAACGTAGTTTCGGTTTCAATTGTGTTATGTTCTGGCTCAGTATTACTTTCCGAAGTTTCATTTTCGTTTTCGAAGCTTAAAGTTTCTTTCTTATCCTCAAACTTACTTTCATTTTCAGTTACGTAATGCTCTGGCTCAGTATTACTTTCAGTAGTTTCATTCCTGGTTTCGGAGCTTAAAGTTTCTTTGTTATCGTCAAACGTGGTTTCGGTTTCAATTGTGTTATGTTCTGGCTCAGTATTACTTTTCGAAGTTTCATTTTCGTTTTCGAAGCTTAAAGTTTCTTTGTTATCGTCAAACGTAGTTTCGGTTTCAATTGTGTTATGTTCTGGCTCAGTATTACTTTCCGAAGTTTCATTTTTGTTTTCGAAGCTTAAAGTTTCTTTCTTATCAGTTTCAATTGTGTTATGTTCTGGCTCAGTATTACTTCCCGAAGTTTCATTTTCGTTTTCGAAGCTTAAAGTTTCTTTCTTATCGTCAAACGTAGTTTCGGTTTCAATTGTGTTATGTTCTGGCTCAGTATTACTTTCCGAAGTTTCATTTTCGTTTTCGAAGCTTAACGTTTCTTTCTTATCATCAAACGTAGTTTCGGTTTCAATTGTGTTATGTTCTGGCTCAGTATTACTTTCCGAAGTTTCATTTTCGTTTTCGAAGCTTAAAGTTTCTTTCTTATCGTCAAACGTAGTTTCGGTTTCAATTGTGTTATGTTCTGGCTCAGTATTACTTTCCGAAGTTTCATTTTCGTTTTCGAAGCTTAAAGTTTCTTTCTTATCGTCAAACGTAGTTTCGGTTTCAATTGTGTTATGTTCTGGCTCAGTATTACTTTCCGAAGTTTCATTTTCGTTTTCAAAGCTTAAAGTTTCTTTCTTATCGTCAAACGTAGTTTCGGTTTCACTTGTGTTATGTTCTGGCTCAGTATTACTTTCCGAAGTTTCATTTTCGTTTTCAAAGCTTAAAGTTTCTTTCTTATCGTCAAACGTAGTTTCGGTTTCAATTGTGTTATGTTCTGGCTCAGTATTACTTTCCGAAGTTTCATTTTCGTTTTCGAAGCTTAAAGTTTCTTTCTTATCGTCAAACGTAGTTTCGGTTTCAATTGTGTTATGTTCTGGCTCAGTATTACTTTCCGAAGTTTCATTTTCGTTTTCGAAGCTTAAAGTTTCTTTCTTATCGTCAAACGTAGTTTCGGTTTCAATTGTGTTATGTTCTGGCTCAGTATTACTTTCCGAAGTTTCATTTTCGTTTTCGAAGCTTAAAGTTTCTTTCTTATCGTCAAACGTAGTTTTGGTTTCAATTGTGCTATGTTCTGGCTCAGTATTACTTTCCGAAGTTTCATTTTCGTTTTCGAAGCTTAAAGTTTCTTTCTTATCGTCAAACGTAGTTTCGGTTTCACTTGTGTTATGTTCTGGCTCAGTATTACTTTCAGTACTTTCATTTTCAATTTCGGAACTCACAGTTTCTCCATTATCCTTAAACATAGTTTCATTTTCAGTTACGTTATGATCTGGCTCATGATTACTTTCAGTAGTTTCATTCTCGTTTTCGTCAAACGTGGTTTCGATTTCAACTGTGTTATGTTCTGGCTCAGTATTACTTTCCGAAGTTTCATTTTCGTTTTCGGAACTCACAGTTTCTGTACTATCTTCAAATTCAATATTGGTTTCAATTACGTTATGATCAGGCTCAGTATTACTTTCCGCATTTTCATCTTCGCTTTCGGAACCCAAAGCTTCTTCATTATCCTGAAGCCCAGTTTCGTTTTCAGTTACGTAATGATCTGGCTCAATAATAATTTCTGTAGTTTCATTATCGTTTTCCGAGCCCATACTTTCTTTGTTATCGTCAAACGTAGTTTCGGTCTCAGCTGTGCTATGATCTGGCTCAGTATTAGTTCCTGTAACTTCATTTTCGTTTTCGGAACTCATAGTTTTTTCGTTATCCTCAAAAGCGGTTTCGTTCTCAATTTCGTTATGATCTGTCTCAGTATTAGTTTCCTTACTTTCATCTTCACTTTCGGCACTTACCGTCTTTTCACTATCCTCAAACGCAGTTTCATTTTCAACTTCGTTGTTTTGATTTGGTTCAGTATTACCTTCCATATGTTCGCCTTCGCTTTGGGAACTTGTACTTTCTTCTCTATCGTCAAACGCATTCTCATTTTCAAATTCGTTATCATTTGGCTCAGTACTAACTTCCTTCTGTTCATTTTGGTTTTCGGAACTTACAGTTTCTTCGTTATCCTCAATTTTAGTTTCTTCAGCATTATCCTTTGGCTCATTATTATTATCATTGTCAATATGTTCATCAGAACTTAATTTTGTCACGTTTTTATCTTTAGTTTCAGAGCTCACATGCTTCTCATTATCCTCAGAACCAATTTCTTTTTCATGCGAACTATTTGACTTAGAATTTTTATCTTGTGAAAATCCTGGTTTATCCTTTTCAAGAGAAAGTGGAGGTAACTGTTCAAAAGAACACATTGTGTGCTTCTTATTACACTTCGAGTCAAAAAGGACTTTGATATCTAAAAGCAAAATTTATTAAATTTTTTTTTTACTTTTTTACTCAAGCGACCTAAAAATTCTTACCATCGCCATGTAGACATTTTAAAAAGCGAACCTCACACCCATATAAGTTAATTGCACATCTTTGAGCCCTATAATTGATGCAAATTTGTTTACCTTTATTTTTGGGACACACATATTTGTTACAATCTTTGATCATAATTTTATTTTCTTTTGCATTTAGCTCTTGTTTATTGTTTGTTTTGAGCTTTTTTTCAAATATTTCGTTGGAAGCATTTTTTATTAAATTGTCGTCTTTGCGGTCTGTTGCAATATTTTTACAGAGATGTCGACCTTTACAATAGGCATTATCATTCAGTAAAAGGGCTAAAATATAAAACAAATTTAACAATTTCCCTTAATTCCATAAAAACAAATTAAAAAAATGTCCTACGTTGCTTAGAAGAGCAGTTATTACGACAAAACTCAAATGCTGTGGGTCTTGTAAAACATCGCTTCGATGAATCAAAATAGCAAACCAGTTCTTGCTTATTCACATCACAGGCAACATCACAATCCTTTCTGACACTTCTGGCATTAATATCTTAAATATAATAAATTGTTAAATTGAAACACTGACACTCTTTTAAAAGTTTTTCCATTAATTTTTTAATTTACCACTTAAGAACGTTAAGAAAAGTATTGATGGCAGCACTTTGGTATAAAACATCTTATTAGTTACAAGGCCTATCTCAAACTAAAAAAATGTTTTCTTTATCGTATAAATTCAATCTAATTTATACAAAAAGTACACGCAGGTAAGAACATTTGTTTTAAAAATATATATTTAAAAAGTACAAATTTTGTTTTTTATTTTGTCGTAAATATTTTTTTAAATAAGCTTAGCAACAACGCAAACATACTTATTTATATCGTTGTATTTTTCCACTTTTATATATCTTGTGTTCTCTAAATTATATTGATTCGGAAAGCGATTGTATCCAACTGTTTTTCAAATAAAATTTAGAAACCCCGAAATGAATGTTTAGTTTTATAGTTTTAATGAGGGAATAAAAATAATAATTATCCGCGAATTTTTAATGGAAAAAACCGTAAACAAGGAAACTTTGGAGATTAAAGTGAAGTACACCATATATGTATGTATGTATATTGATCGTATTAAACAAGATTTTTTTTAAAAACCCCAGTGCTTTTTAAATTATTTAGTTTTTAATTTTTTTCTAAAAACAATTCTTTTTTAAAAATTTTGATAGAAATAATAATTATTTTTTGATTTTTATTATTTTATTTTTTTTGCAGATATAATAGTTATATGTACTTATAACTAACTAGCTAAGCCCCGGTGTGCTTCGCTACCCCAATCATAGTAAAATTACCAAAATATGTAAACAAAAGCTATTAGGTATTTTTTAATTTACTGGTTGCCCACATAAGTTGCAACAAATTATAAGTCTGTCCTACTAATTAATTAACATATAAAAATAGGGAATTGACCAGGTTTATAGTTTTGAAAATATTCAGAAAGCTTTAGTTAGCAAAAATTCTTTAACAAACTTCTAAAAAGTACCAAAAAATAATTCTACCCCTTAGCGCCAAAATTAAAAAAATATACTAAAAGCACATCAACATATTTTGGTAATCTGACGAATGCCATTTAAATTATGTTTAGATCTTCATTGGTTTTAAAGTTACAAAAAGTACTAAAACATAATTTTAACCCTTTTTCCCCTTAGAGTCCAATAATAAAAAAAGGACCCAAACGTACTCATATTTTTAAGGCCTGCCACACCCAATTTAAATTATGTGCCTATCTTTATTGGTTTAAAAGTTATTAAAAAAAGCCTAAAAATCAAAATATTTTTTTAACCCTTTTTTCCCCTTTGGGTCCAAAATTAAAAAAAAGTACAAAAAACGTAATCAATTTTTTTAAGACCTATCGAACGCAGTTTGAATAATGTGTCTATCTTAATTGGTTTGAAAGTAACAAAAAGTACCAAAATATAATTTTAACCCCTTTTTCCCCCTTTCGGTCCGAAATTAAAAAAAAAAAAAAACATCAAATTGATGTCTGATTATTTCTTAAGGAAAACGCAAAACTTTTTAAATTATGTTTCTATCTTATATACTTCAGAAAATAGTAGGTTACAGATTTTTCCCTTTTTGCCCCTTTTTATCCCTTTACGGGCCGATTTTTTTTTAAAATTAATATATATTTAAACAAACATGAAAGCTTAACACGTGTTTTAAATCTAATGTATTTAGCTCTTCGCGTTTGATCAGTATGGGTTTGGTTAATTTTGTTAGGCAATTCATAACCTGACATTCCCACACAAATGGGCGTAGTGTGAGCGTGGCAGCAATAATTTCGAAAAAAAGTAGCATTTGTTCCTTTCAGACTTGAAGTAAGTCCCTTTTAAAATTAAAAAAGAAATGGATCCACTGTTGTGGCCAGCTATAAAATACAAAAATACATACAAACAAACATACATACATACATATATACAACCCTTCTTTGCTGTTATCAAAATTTATTTTCATAACAATAACTATTATTTCTGCTAAAAAAATTAAAATCATAAATAATAATAATTATTTTTTGACAAAAATTTTAAAAATCAGAACAAAAAATATCCTTTGAAAGGTTTGAGGTATATAGCTCAACAGATTTAGAGATATTTTATATCAAAAATTGCATTCAAATGATTAGTTTATATAGAAGCTACATTACCTATTGATACTTTTCACCTTTTTTTTCCAAAAGGTAGGTATTATTTTAAAATTACAGTAAATTTAAGGTCAAAAGCTATTACAGTTTTCAAAACAAAGCTCCCCTTTCCCATTCAATTAGCTTTTTCCAGCATATAGGCATTGTTGCACAATAACTTTTTATAGGAAATTTAAGTCGCTAGTTCTTATAATTTTAAAGTTGAACCGTTTCTTAAAAACAGGTCATTTCTAAGGGGGATTGTTCTCCCCCTGTTCCCATCCAACTACATTTTCTCAAAATGTGAGCAATGTTATACAATCACTTTTTGTAAGATTTTTCAAAGTCGATAGTTGTTACAGTTTCTGAAATATAGCATTTACAAAATTTCCTAAAAATGGTGGGGTTGGCGCTTTTCCTGCCCTATCTACATATTCTCTTATCAAAAATATATGGATTAGCTGCATTTTTTTTAGGAAGTCGCTAGCTGTTAAAGTTTTTTTCGATTAAGTTTCACAAGGATTGTGCAATGGTAGAAGAAAAACCCATTCCCCTGCTCCTTTCCAAAAAATGAATTTTCAACAATTTAGGTCGCCGCTTTTAAAGTACCTGCGTGAAATTCTGTGGCAAAGTTGGCTATTTTTTCTGAGATATATACGGATATATGCATTGATTTTTTAAGGTATTGCTTAAATCTCTTTTTTATAGTGTATCAATCTTTCTAATTTAAAATAGCGTTTTGCCGAGGAGTATTTCTGGTAGATTGATACCAAAACGTTTTTCTTGCGGTTTTAACAGGCGAAAGGATGATCAGATCCACTTCCGTATCTTTAAAAATGCTGGATAAGGTATAAAGGGAGTATATTATATGAATATTAAAGAAATTACTGACGAAAAGACAAATTGATATCAGCGCTATGTAAAGGGCATAAAAAACTCAAACAACCCTTAAGCAAATTTCGATCAAGGATATTGGTACAACTCATACATCCTGTTATATTGGCATGATGCTCCAGTTGAGCTGCTTTTGACACTAGTAGACAGAGTGACCGCTCGTCGACTAAAGTTGCATTTTGCAACCTTTTCAAGGGCCTGCGACTTTTTGTGCGACTTTTTTATGCTGACACTATTTTGGCACTTTTTTAAATTTTTGCAACTTTTGCCCCTTTTTTGTTACGAAAGTCAAACAAATTCTAGCATATGCGCATACATAAACACATACTTTGCATATGTGGACATTTGTGTTATTCCCAAATATCGCAGTCCATTGTTTTTTTAAAATTAAACATGCTGAAAGCTTTTGGCATACAGTGTGCTGTTTAAAAAATGATTTAAATAAGCCATTGTGACCAAATTTATATAAAATAGTTGCGTATATTTTTACATGACCCCACAGCAGCGCATGTGCTGAAAGAATTTTTCCTCAGTCAGGGCTGGTTAAAAATAAATTGACAAACAAATTAAAAGTTACGACCTGTAATTCAAGGCTGTCAGCTTAACATTTATTAAATACTGAACTAGAAGACTGTATTCCAGGTGATGAACTAAAACACAAGTACAGAAACGAATTTTCAAATAACATGAAAAAAATATATATACTTGTGTATTATTACATTACATCCCTAGAGATAAAACAAACCAGTGGGTAGTTTAAATGTGCTATATGTTTTTTACTTAGACTAGTTGTCTGTCTGTCCTTGTTTCAACCAAATTTAAAAAAACGATATTCGATTTTTCATAATATTAAAACTATATAAAAATCAAATTTTTTTTTTTGCAATTTCAAATTTATTACTTTTTATGTGTCTTCGTACAAAAATTCGTTTTTAGTGAATGTTTCCTTTTTGATACATTTCTTATTTTTAATTTATTTTGATCAAGTTTTTTTGTGTTGTTGAATTATTGATCTGTTTTTGTTTTTATTAGTTGTAAAAACATTAATAAAAAGTTGAATAAGGGTTTTAAAAAAGAGTGCAACTTTTTTTTCCAAAAGCGACTTTTTTATGCGACTTTTTTTTCTAAAACGACTATTTGTGCTACTTTTTTAAAATTCTCAGCGGTCACACTGCTAGTAACTAATTGTTAAATATCAGCAACAACAACAAAAACTTATATTTTTATAATTGTTTTTTTTTCAAGCTTGACTTATATATTTTCTTGTTTAAACAGGATACATTTTGAATTAAGAAAATTGTTTAATAACCTTTAAAGCTTTAATGTTTTAATCACTATTAATGCAAGTGGTTAAATATAAATTTTTTATGCTTAAGCATTTTATTCCTTTGATTTAAATTAGTGTCCCTTAAAGTGGGTAAAAGCTGAAGAATTTCCGCGTCCGCCGTTTTCAAAAGCAAGCGAAGGTAACCGTTCAAAAGTACACATTGTATGCTTTCGATCACACCTTGAACTGCCAATTATTTCCAAATCTAATATTTAAATGAAATATTTTTTTTTAAATTTATATAAAAACCAAATTCATATTCTTACCATATCCCAAGACGCACTCTAAGTGGCGAAATTCACACGTTAATAAATTAAGAGCACATTGTTTAGCTTTATAATTGACGCAAATTCGTTCATCTTTTTCTTCGAGACAAACGATTTTCTCACAATCCTCGAAAGTAGTTTGATTTATAAAAGAATAACTCGCAATAGCATTTTCGTTATGTGAATTTTCCTGTTTGCCAATTTCAGGTTTAGGCAACTGTTGGTACGTACACATGACAAGCTTTTTAGTGCAGCTTGAATTGCTTAAAATTTTAAAATCTAAAAATAAAATTAATGTTTTCTTTTTAGGTAAAATGTATATGTATAAATCAACTTAGAACACTTACCGTCTCTATTTGCACATTTTAAACGGCGAAAATCACATTTCATTATATTAAGAGAACACTGTTCCACAGTATAATTAACGCAAATTAAATTAATTTCATTTTCACTACAAACAATTTGTTCACAGTTTCCGATTTCTGACTGATTTTCATGAGCATTATGCGCCTCCCCATTTTTATTTTCAAGTTTCTTTTCCACTTTTTCATCTTCCTCAAACACAGTTTCATCAGGATTAAAAATTTCTTCATCTTCCTCAAACACAGTTTCATCAGGATCAAAAATGTCTTCGTATTCCTCAAACACAGTTTCAATATCATTAAGCGTCTCCTCATTGTTGTTTTTGGGATCCCTTTCAGTTTTTTCATTGGAACTATTGGGATTCCAGATTTCTTTATCTTCCTCAAACAAAGTTTTATTGGGGTTCCATATTTCATCTTCCTCAAAGTTATCATTGTGTGGCTCTTCATTGTTATTTTCGAGTTCCTTTTCAGCTTTTTTATTGGAACTGTCGAAGCTCACGAATTTTCCATCTCTCTCAAACACAAATTCTTTTTTGTTATCAACTTTTTCATTGGGATTATTATTTGCCAAGTTATCATCTTTGCCATCTATAAAAAAATGTGAAATAATTGAAGAATCTTTACGTACAAGACTCTGGAGTTCACAAAAGGCATTGTCATGCAGTAGGAGGGCTAAAATTGAAATCGAGTTTAAAAAAAATTCCCAGTTACATAATTAAAATAATCGAGATGTCCTTACGGCGTTCAGAGGAACAATTTCTAAGACAAAACTCAAATGCTGTAAGTGTCTTAAAACATTTATTTGGTGAATCTAAAAAGCAAACCGGGTCTTGGTTATTCACGTTGCACCCTTCATTACACTCTTTAATGGCACTTCTGGCAAATGCAACTTAAATAAAAATTTGATCTTAGTAAGTTCTTTCTTAAATTTTTCCATTAATTATATAATTTACCATTTGATAAAGTAAGAAAAAGCACTGCTTTTAGTACTTTAGTGTAAGACATCTTGTTTCCCAAAAGTCAAGCCTGAACTAAAATATATTTTTTAATCATTATAATCTTATTTATACGACAAAAGCCACGTAAGTATTTTTGTTTTAAATTCATGTGGATATGTTTAAGGACTCTTTTGTTTCCTTCAAAAAAGCTTTGTTTTTTAATTTCAAAGCAACTATTTAAACAAAATTATATATATTTTTCTTTTTATATTTAGAATAAAACAAATTTTGAGACGTGCTAAAGCTTGTCATGGCATCTAAATGCTATCGTTCTATGTTTTTGGTTTTATATATTTAAATTTAGGTTTTAAATTTTATCACCTTTTGAAAACGACTTACCTGAAAATATGATGCTGACAGACATAAGTCATTCTTAAAAGTTGTTAAATCAAACACAGACATCAATGCGAATTTTTTATTACTCTTTTTATAAATTAAGAATAAAGCGACAATGAAAGACCAATATAACATTAGATATATGCATGACAGAGCTGCTATGTCCCAGTAAAATCTTTTTAAATATGTGTAATGAGCTCTCATTATTTCATAGGTTACAAAATCATGACTACTTTTCTAAGGGCGCTAATAAATGCATTTCTAGGTGAATTTGCAAAAATTGATTTATAAAATAGACTTTGTAGAACATTTTTGTTTTAAAAACCTTAAAATTTAATTTGTTAGTTAGTTGCTTAATTGTTCTGTGCAAGCACATTTGTAAGCGGGTGTCATGAATTTTGGACAACTCAAACAAAAATAACTAGTAATTAATAGTCAAAAGGTAACTAGTGTTTCCTCATCTCCAATATTACTTGCTTGCTCACTAGATAAGCAAAGGTTTTGCTGGGGTGTTTGTGCGGATGAAAGTTACGCATAAAAAAAAGTTCTGGAGAAACCTTTTAATAAAACTGACTACCTAAAAGTCACTTCCTCAGTTTATTAAACGTCCGTCTTACAGTTTGTCATTCCGTTTCCAATTTCTATAATATCCATTTGCAACCCCATAGAGTATATATACTCTAGATCTTTTTCGATAAGAAAGTCGATTAAGCTATGTCCGTTTGTTGAAATCCAGCTTCCGGAGCAAAATAAAGTTGGACGGAAAGCGTTTCGGTATCAAACTCTCAGAAATATTTCTAAGCATTACGCCGTTTAAAATCAATAAGATCAATCTACTGCGGACTGAGATATAAAACAAAAACATAAAATAATCCATTTTTTAGGACGAAATCTATGCATATATCCCTATATATCTCAAAAAGTATAGCCGCTGTTGATACAAAACTTCTCAAAAAGCCTTTAAATGAGGAAAAAAATTTTGAATAGAAGAACAACTGCTTAATTTTAAACCTTAAACAAAGAAGCTCCAGAACGACATGTAGATTTTGGAAAAAAATTTGTTAAATAGGAGCAAGGAGACCGGTAGCCCCCATACAAACGAACAATTCTTATGAAGTACATCGGAAGTACCTACAAAAAGTAAATGTGTGGAAAAATAAAGTTAGATGGGAACAGGGGAAGCGGCAACCCCCATCCAGAAGAAAAGGTTTTACAAAATTTTTCATACGATATATCCCGTAAACTATAACAGTAATCAACTTTAAATATTTTGCAAAATGAAATTGTGCAACAATTCCTACATGCTGGAAAAAATTAGTTATATAATGCAGGGAGTGCGGCAGCCCCCATTTAATTTTTCATTATATTTTTATACGAAATCCGACAACTAATCAAAAATGTAATTGAAGTCTTTGACTTATGTCATTAGGAAGAATTCAATTGCATTTTTGATTCCTGTCGTAACAAAGCTATTATTTCAAAATTTAAAAGAAACTTAAATAAAAATATTTTTAGTATTTTTTATGCAAATGGCCAACAATAAATACACCACAAAATATTAAGGTATATTGGCGAAAAATAAAAACAAATAGAGAATAATAATTATTGACATTATGCTCGAAAAAAACAGACTGTGTTCTTAATATACATATACAAAATTAAAAAAAAATTGTGGAAACTTTTTAAGTTTTAGATAAATAAAAATTTTGTTCAATTGATAATGTTATTACTATTTACATAAGTACATATGTACTTATGTACATATGTACATATACATATGTGTGGGTGTCTTGTTTTTTTTTCTCTTTTAAATTTCAAATTAAAATTTTTTGAACAACAACCAACATAGGGTTTTGCTGTTCTAAATTTATATATTTGTTAGTGTTAATTTATATGTTTACCCAAATGTTTTTGGTAAAAAAAACCTATAATAAGCTATAATCTGCATATGGGCATTTCCACACCACGCCTTTGGAGTAAATAATATGTATGCTAAAAGTCCATGCATGCTTCAACGCGGCAATGCGTTTTGCACTTTGAACAAGCATTTCGAGTTACATGTGGCACCTTGGCAGGAAGGCAAAACATTAATGGCCATAAACATGGCCTTGATAAAATTTTTAAAATTTGGTTAATATCATTGCTTGTCTATTGAGTTCTAAGGACTGCTTTCCTATTTTTTTTAATTTAATATATCTTTACACTCATCATTCTGCTGCTTTAAATTATCAATACCAACAAATACAAATTAAGAGGTGACACTTGGTACTCTTATAAATGTTATCGATAACGTCAATGTAAATTTTTTTTATTTATGAATTGTTGTAAATTAATATATTCGATTATTTTTGTTGGAAATAATTAAAAACTATTAACAAAAACTTACCTTTGATAAAATAATAAAAATCAATACTTCATATTTACCGATAACACTAAAAAAATATGTATCTTGTTACCTCTATGGTTTATGGCTAGGGTGACCATTCGTACTGATAACATCAGTATGTGTACTGATTACAAATGCGTGTACTAATCTGGACTGACTTTTGAAAAAAGTACTTTTAGGATAATTTATTGTTCTAAATTTCTTACGCAAACAATTTATAAATATTAAACCATATAATCTTTTTCTAACCCTCTTTAAAGGACTTTGTTGAAAACAGTCCTAGGATAATTAATTTCTTTTATAATGAGTACAAAGTAAAAAAGGCTTACTGCTTTTGATTCAGAAATTAAGAGTCACTCTACATAAACAGAAAGCAGTTTTACTTTGCATACTTCACGCCAAAACACCATAGTGCTATTGTAACTTCATATATAGAATTTCACGGATCCAACTACTAAATAAATGTAAAAAAAGGAAAAAAAACATTTTGTTTCTTACAATTAAATTTTCAAAATCCAATGAATCGAACTGTGGAAATACCCATATATATTTAGCTATTTACTCCTAGGTGTAGTTTGTTTTTGAGGAACAAATACTGCTTATATGTCAGATACAAAATTAGACGCAAATTTGTATCGCTGTTAATACGGTAGAGTGATGCCAGTTAAACAAATTCACAGCCAATATAAAGTTTTACTATCTTTATACCGTTCACTTTGGCCGTTTTTATAAATAAGCCACTTTGAAAATTAGTGCGAATTTAAACATGTTATTAATTGATTTAATCATTTTGGTAATTGAAACAATTTTTTATATTTTTCTATAAAACGTAGGATTTTTATTGCGTTTTCCAGCAAAAAAAAAACGTGCAAAAGATAGTATATGTATAAGTACTACTAATAATAAACATACTTACATATGTAAGTGTGCCATTAGCATTCGTGGGTTCACATTACGAGAATTAGATTTTTTTTATTGTAACGAAAAAATTTTATGATATGGGTTAGACTTAATCTTATTTTTGTCTTTTTTTAATTAACGAAATTCTGGGTTGTTTAAGTTAGCGAGGTACTACTCTATTATACAAAATTTAACTTCATATTGTTTTTGGCATTAATTAGTTTTTTAACAATCTAGAACGACGATTGTTAAAATAAATTTAATATTTACCTAAATGTTTCCCGTGCTTATTAATATTTAGTGTTTACCATGCTCTTTTTAAATATTTTAACACGCGCTCGTTATACTTTTGAGTTCAAACTAAGCAAATATGTATTTGACTAGACGTTTCCACAAAAAAAAACATTATACCTTCACCACCCAGTACAATATTTTTGGAATTGTGTAATGGGCTCTTATTCTTTCATAGGTTACTAGGTAACCTATGTAAGGGCGTTAATAATTACATTTATAGTTCTGAATATAAAAAAGGATTACTGGAAAAGACTTTGTAAAATGTTTATGTTATTTTCAGTTAATGCTTGGTAGCTAGTTACTTGAGTGGGTTTTAGTAAGCACATTTGTAAGCGAGGGTCGTGAATTTCTGGACAGCTTTAAGAAAAATAACTAGTTATTTAGTCAAAATGTAACTAGTGTTTCTTCACCCCAATCATACTTGCTAACTTACTAGTTAAGCAAAGGTTTGGCTGGGTATTCACTTCCTGAGTCGATTTAAGCATGCCTATCCGTCCATCCGTCCGTTCAGTTGGGTGTCCATGTATTCTTGTGCTCAAAGATTACATCACAGTTTTAAGAATTTTTTGGATGCAATTGAGCACAAGTTCGTTTTTTAGCATACGGGCAAAGCCTATTGTTTGGGGAAAAAATCGGTTCATTTTTCGACATAGCGAACATAAAATGTTCCTCTCCTGGAATAGGCATTTTGGGTTATCACTTCCCCAAATGTTACTCTATCTGTAAATAATTTGTTAAATGAGTTTTCTCTTATGTCATAAGCAGTTGCGCTTAATATAGACATGATCGATCAATTTTTTGATATATCCTCCAAAGATACATATCCTTATCACTAATGTGAAAGGTATACAAAAATAGGGGGTGCATAGATGTCCAAAGTAACTATGAAATTTTTACTTGAAAATATGGGCCCCCCTAATGTATAGTGTATCAACTCTAACATATTACAAACGTTTTTAAATTAATTTTAAACGTTTCTTGGGGGCAGATTAACAAACAAAATAGATTACAATTAAAAGTTTGTAAGTAATCTCAAGATCTACGTGAACTTAACCTACAATCAAAACAATAACTTTGGTTAACAAAGACCTTTAAATAAATAATTTATTAACAAAAGGCTTAGGGTCTTATTACATAAAACGCAACGCATGAATACAAAAACAATTGCATAGAAAAAACAAAAATTTTAAAAATTTTCAATATCGTAGCCTTTCTCAAAAAAGTGGTTAGATGGTAAACTTCTCTCTTCTTTTCGGACCAAACGTTTTCATCTATGTTCGTAACATTAGCCTGTGCATTACCCAATTTGATCTTCTTTTTGATAATTCCTCTCGAATTTTTACTATTGCAGATTCAAAGTGATGGCAATCCAGCACCACATCATACACATGGGTTCTAACAGGTAAAGCTTTAAGTTCGAGTTTAAAAAAATTAATTAAGTATACCGAAAATCAATACAATCTTAATACTTACAGTAAAAACGGCGATAGTTATAATATTCAATATTTTGAGCACATTTATATTTACACCATAATTTCTTATATTCACACAAAAGTGCGTATAGGTCAGCCGTTGTTGTTTGACGTTCTTGATCATTTTTTGTGTCTCTTTTGTTATTCTCCAACTCATTTTCATTATTCGTATCGGAATTGGTTTCATTTAAATCATCTTCTTCTTTCTCATTTGGAAGCAACTGATCGTGCCTGCAACTTATTAGCTGACTACCGCAGCTTGAATCACTTATCATTTTATAGTCTAAAAGAAATTAAAAATAAATTTTTTTTATTCTTTTTAATTAAATTAATTTTGATAATGCTTACTGTCTCCATATGAACATTCCAAGCGACGTAAATCACATTTTGTCACATTAAAAGTGCAACTCTCAGCTATGTTAAAGACGCAAATTAGATGGTTTTCACTTTCAGGACACATGATGTCTTTACAGTTCTTATTAACAGTTTGGCCATAAATAACTAAAATAATAATTCTGTTTAACATTTACCTTAAAAATTTACTTAATAATTTACCATTAAACAGTGTTAGTAGAAGTATTGCTTTTAACATTTTGGCATGCAGCATCTTGTTATTAAAAGATCACAGCAATAATTAAAAGAACTTTATGAAAATCTATAAAATTTTTGCTCTATTTATACGAGAAAAAAATAGTTAAATTTCTATTAAAAACTTATTTGTTAACGAAAATTTTCCTTCTTGAACATTTTAAAATTTGCTTAGTAATGACGCAAATACTATACATAGTTTTATTTTTTAAGTTTTAATTATTTTCTTAAAAAAAATACCCCCAAATAGTACTCCCTGCATAATGCGAATTCGTACGGAGCATTTTTTGCAATATTGTTATAATGATTATCTTTTTTGACAATCTGCACCGCATTTGATCATTAAAAATATGGTAAATGACATTTTAAGTCGCACGGGCTAAATAAAAAAAATTTTTAATTTCGTTAATAATCAGCGGAATTATTTTATTAACGATTTTAACCAGTCAAGTTTATTTGCCTGCAACAAGCACCTAAAAAGGCTTAAAAAAAGATTAAAAGTGCAAGTTCAACCTCCAACCTTAATTTAATCGATTGATGTACATCTTTATTTCCACTTTTTTTAATTAACACATTGATTAAAGAAAGCAAATGTTTTTAACTAAGAACTTAATTGTATCAATTTAAAATTTGATAGCTTTTGGAATTTCAATGTCAATACAGACGTTTTCAATTACAAATTTAAAAAAAAAATATATGTATAACTTTTGCAGTTTATCGTTTTTATTCTTTCGCTTTTATTTGTATGCTAAACATTTTAAGTTTTAAGAGGCTTAGCCTGGTAACCGAAAGGTTCCGGTTCGAGGTAAGGTTTGAAAGCCCTTTGTATAGTGATAAGAGTAAACATCATCATTTCGTTTTAGTTTCTATAACATTCTTTTGTATAATATTGTCTGGACTTTAACAGATAGGCAAGTCTATTAACCCTTGCTCGTCTGATGAAATCAAGTTTCCAAAGTCAAGTCTAACCCTTCAGATTGCCGCTTGATGTCAAACTTACTTACTTAGATGGCCAGGACGTCTGTTCCGTTAGCAAGCACTTTGATCTTTCCCACATCTTCTCCAATTTCAGACACAAATTTTCGAGATGTCTTCCTCCACTTTATCCTTCCATCGGAAAACTGATGTTTTTTTAATGGCGGTGCCAAGGGAGATAAAATCGTTGACTTTTTCGAAGTTGTAGTTTTCAACTTCCACCGTTTGCCCAAGTCTACTGGTAATCTTGTGCGTTGATACTATCAACCACACTTTGGCTGATTCTTTTTCGAATTTTTCAAAGGTGGAAGTTCCTGCTCGCTCCATGATGCCGATATAGTCAGCTTTAGCGGGTAACATGTGCTGTTTTGAGAATAGTGTGTCAGTTTTATTCGCATTTGCAGCTCGTATAACCTTTTTCTAAGAGGATGTTAAAAACATCACACGAAATACTCAAAACCTAGTTTGATACTTAAAGGCTCAAAATATTTCTTTCTACCTAAACTGAAGACTGCGTATCAGTTAAGGTCATCCTGCAGAGTTAAATTAGTTTCGGAGGGATACCAAACTCAGACATAGCTTGACATAGCTGGCAGCCCATCGGCTTCTGCTGCCTTGTTATTTATGTTATTTGGAACTCATTCTGGTTAGGCGGCATGTACTCAACACCGTCTTCTGGGATTGGTTCTGTAGTATCTTCATCGTTGCTAATGTCAGATATCAGCAGGCGTGAAAAATGTTTTTTTCATATCCTAACCCCACTATCTGTATCAGTTTGCAGGAGAATGTACCTTCAGTTTGATATTTTAACATTTGGTAAA
Organism: Melanophora roralis; assembly: GCA_963583895.1. Lineage (NCBI taxonomy): Eukaryota > Metazoa > Arthropoda > Insecta > Diptera > Rhinophoridae > Melanophora > Melanophora roralis. The sequence continues at coordinate 14,024,444 of OY757189.1, forward strand.
ATTTTTGGACTTAATTTTGAACCCTTAACCCCTTCGCTCGACTTACATTCACGATTTTTCTTCTTTCTCTTTTTTCTGCGAAATAGAAGCTTTTCCCCTCTCCGTTTTCCCCGACATCTTTTCTTCGCAAGACTGCAGTGTTACCTTGTATACCGCATTATTCACTTCAGTAGCATTAAAACACTTATGGTCGAACAATGGTTTCTTGGAGAAGGCAATCGAGCGGAGTAAAACGTTGCTATTTGTTGTTTCTGCAGCTTTCCGACATCAGAATTTTTCGCTGTGTCAGATCGTTCATTTCTCGCCACATTCAGACGGGTGTGAACATTTGCAGCAACAATGTAGTGGTCCGAATCGATGTTCGCTTTTCGGATCGAACGTACGTCAAACACACTGGGCAAATGCCTTCCGTCTATCACAGTCTGCTTTCTTGTAATTTGATCTGGTGATAGCCACGTGGTTTTATGTATATCAAGATATAAAAATGTGGTGCAGCTAACCACCATATATTTTGCCGCGCCAAAGTCTGCTTCCGTTATCCGATGTTTCCTCGTGGAGTTTAAGTTTCCGACTGTTGGGCCAAAGATGTTTTCCCTTTTTATTTTCGCGTTTAAATCTGTAAGTACAATTTCAATGTCATGGTAAGACAGCTGTCATATGCTCTCTCAAGGTGCTCGTAAAATATTTCTTTGGTCAATTAATCCTTATATTCCGTCGGATCATTAGTAAAGACAAGTCTGATGTTGAAGAATTTAACTTTTATACGAAATGTGGCTAGCCTCTCTTTCACCGGAGTACATTTGGAGACAAGATGCTTGAGCCTCCGGCTAGGATTCGAGCATTACAGACGCAGATTCATAAGCCATGGTCCTTAAAACGTTTGCGGTGGTCATCAACATTAGAGCGGTCTGTTAAACTTCTTCTTTGTTTTTTCATAGTAGACGAGTTTTTACAAGAGTGGGTTACTAACTCGATGCCATAACCAAATTTTATCGTTCTTACGGGTGAACGCACGACACTTTTTAGCTCACTACCTTTAATGGGCATTAAAGACAGCTACCCCAGGTGCCACCATGGGGAAGGAAGTGTCCATAGTAGAGATGAAGTAAGGATCAAATTTGGTATGGGTTTTACCAGTTTAAAAGCAATCAGAGCGGTAACTTGGCATCCAACTTCTCCTACGTCGCCCTTGGTGTCAAACTATCAGGAATATTTCAACGCAATTCACTCTTTCACTCTTCTTATAGAAACTGAAAAAATTGCAAGGTACTTTGGGTAGACAATTTTTCTTGAAAAGGAGCCAAGGAGCCACCCCTAACAATTGCAAAAAATTTATGAAACTTTACGAGACGCTTTACCTCTGAAACCATTACAATTTTCAACTTCTAATCTGTAACAAATAAATTTCAGAATTCTGTGTACACTTTAAAAAAAATTAATAAGAATGGAAAATTTTATGAAATTTTTAATCGCGACGTCTCGAAAAGTTTTACAGCTTTAGACTTCAAACTTCCTACACAATAGTTCTAGTATGGATGTGTACATTTTGTGTGGTAGCCCCCAAAACAAACGGACAGTTTGAAGTTTTTTGTGAATTGTTAGGCTAAACTAATAATTTGACATACTTTTTTTAATTTGAAAAAACATGAATTTGAAATTTTAAAAAGTTCACGTTAGCGAGGTTTTACTTTATTGTACAAATTTTAATCAACTAATTTTATAAGTAAAAACTATTTTTGTTTTAACAATTGCCGTTCTATACGTAAAGCCAAATTAAATATTTACTTTAATGTTTTCGGTATAAATACTCGTGTTATTAATACTTGGTATTTATTGTTTTTTTTTTTTTTGTTTTTAACATTAAAAAACGCACTCGAAATTTTTTTTATCTAAGATTAAAATATTAAATATTTCAAAGGAAATTTTTTTTCTTCAAATTAATATTTTTAAAAATATATACGTACATATGTATGACAATGTAACGCATCTTGTAAATATCCTAAATGTATTTGGTCAAAGACAATGATTTACTAAAATTAATTTTCCAAACTTAATAATTTTTTTTAGCCTACACATTCCTGAAGTATAATAAGATTTGGCACAATTAATTATAAGTAAAACTCATACTTGTTCCTTATCACTCAATCTAATTATTACAACGACTTGGATTGCAGCATTAAATATAATCGTTTTGTAACTTGCAATTAAGCCCAACACAAACCTCAATTAAATAAATGGCCTTGATCGGCAGTCCCATGTAAACAATTGTTTACAAATGCATTTAAAGAAAATAAAAATAAATAAAACAAACCATCATATCAAGGATGCAAAATTGATTGACCACTCTCTTAAATTATTTAACAAAAAAAAGTGTTAATAAAAATGTTCTGCTGCTGCACACTCATTTTACTGCATCAAAATTATAGCAAACTACGATGATTTTAGCAAAAAGCCAAAAATCAATTAAATAAAAAAATATTACAATTACAATTGTGTTTACCATAATTGAACACAACGCCAGACAACGACAACGGTAGTTATGTGGTCGGACCGAATGTCAAGGTATCAAACGGCTTGTATTGTTAATTTAACGTCCGCGCAAACTTACCTTCAATACGACACAAGTCTTTATGAAGAAAAAATCCAACTTTGTTACACATTTAGTATGTGATGTTTTTTAATTTATATAAGACATATATTTTTTTTGTGATTTAGTAAAAAATTTTACTTATAGTGCCCAGTTTTGATGGTCCTGGGTATCCCACAGAAAACTTCCGGGAAAACCCCCCACCTACGGGTTAAGCAACAACTTTTACTCCACAACAACAAAATATTTTCAGTTCATTTTAATTAAAGTTAGCGTAAGAAACTAGGCTAAATATTATTTTCATAATTGATAGGATTATCTGTTTAATTAATTTAATTAAAATTTTAATTTAATTGCCTTCAAGATAAGGCTTATACATTAAATATAACAACAAATGCTTTCTGGTTTTAAATTGGTGGCATGGTTAGGATGACCATTCGTACTGATTTTCACTTGGTGTACAGAAATATGTCGATTTTTTAAAAAATTGTACTGATTTTTCAAGATGAATTGAAATTAAATTTTTTTTTCTTCAAAAATTTGTAAAATTGTAGCAGAACTAGAAAGTTAAGTTAAGCAAAAAGTGTATTGAAAATTATTCTAGTATTTAAACTCTTGTTTTGAGTCAATCGACAGCTCCCCAAAAATAATTAAACACTTTTTAAAAAATTTTTTTTTGGATCAAATATTTTCTTTACAAGAATGCATGGAACACAGACAGACGAAAAAGCTTTAATCGACCCGGGAAGGGATTTTAATTTGATCGCTCTAATTGAAGGTGGTTCTTAGACTATAAAAATTAAAAAAACGTGCTGATATCGAACCAGAAATATATGGTCACCCTAGGCATGGTCGAAGTGCTCACACACCACAGAAGCAACCCAGGTTCATATTCCAAAGAGGCAAAGAAAAAATGTTTTTTCTAATAAAGGTCTTTAATTCATTCAAGCAATAGAATTGTTTGTCAAAACTTTTTTCTGATAATTTAAGTAATCTAAAAAGTTTTTTAAATGAAAAATTGTTTTTAGAATTTATGTAGGTAATTGATAAAAATATGTTTAAACATTTTTTTCTTGCTTATAATATTATTTTTGTAATGAAAGCATTCGTTGTTGTTTTTATAAGAGAAAACCTTTGGAGCGAAATTAAAAAAAAAAATAATTGTAGTTATTTTCAAAAAAATTTACATTTTCAAGTATGTAAACATAATGCGATCACTGCGAGCCATTGTACCGGTTATAACGAAAAGCTCATCGTTGTCCTAAAACATCCGTAGTTTCAATATCGAAAAGTTGTAAAATTTTTATGAATATTTTGCTTTTATCGCAAACGCGCAAACAAAATACTAAAAGTTTTATTTTTCAACAGTCCAAAATATTTGACTACAGAGATGGAAAATAAATCTTTAAACATTTACTTGACAATTTTAAACCGAACATAGTTATATTGTACCTCTTTTTATAGCCTTCAAATAATTAAAATTGAAAAAATTGTTTGTCCATTAAATCAGCCCTTCAGTGTTACCTGCAAAGAAAGAAAAAAGAGAGAAACAATTTAAAAAAAAACCCCAAAAGTAAAATACGAGTAAGAATGTAGAGAAAGAAAAGTTAATTTAAAAAAAATAAAAAAGATCGAAATTAACGGATAAGATATTTTGGCCAGAACCGAACCCACATCACTTAGACTATCAGATATGCACTTTCATAACTTCTACATTTCAAAACTTTTTTTGTTAATAATTTATTAATCACTTTTTAATAAATAATTTATTTTTATTTAACAAAAACTAAAAAATATTATTTTAAAAAATATATTGCAATTTTTTTAAATAATTTTGAAAAAAAATTGTTAAAATTTTTTTTTATTAGATTAATATTGAACATACCCAATAAGCATTTTGGCTGAAATTCAAGTGGAATTACATTTGAAATCAAGTCACAATTTCCAGTGTTGAATTACAGTTGAAACGCAGTTGAATTCAATAGCGAATCCAGCAAAATTAACGATTGAATTACAGTCGAACAAAAGTTTCTCTGAAAATTTAATTATAAAATCATCATCTTCACCGCCGCCAATGATTTTCCATCAACTCTGTGCCATAAATAACGTATGCTTCAAACAAATTTGTTGTTGTTTTTTAACAAACTTCAAAAAGACTGGAAAGAAGATGGATTTTAAATGTAATTCAAGCTTGGATTCACACCGGAATTCCAACATTGGAATTCACAAAAAATTTGTGCTTATTGGGTACTGTTTAATATGTACACACACACCTGCAAATGGAATGATTAAAACTTAAAATTGACAATTTTTTTTGTTAAAAAAATTTAAATTTAAAACTTTTTTTCTGATAAATCTTTAACGTTTTAATGAACCGGCCATATGTTTATAACAAGAAGATTTGATAATATCTTTTGAAAATGTTTTTAAATAAATGTTTAAATTTATATTAGAATGCGGATTCCAAAATACCCTATCAACAAATCTCGTCAAAGCTTAAAAAATTGTATATCCATAAGATGCTTAAGTACCAAATTTTTTTTTTTTTTTTTTTTCATATAATTATTATTGAATCTTCGCCTGTGGCGAACTAACAATAAGTGTTCAAATCTTAAAACTAGGTAGTTAATATAAGTCCAGCCAGTGCCAGACTAAAATTTAAGTTCTCATATTAATTATCAAGCTTCATATAAGCGCAATAGTATCCCTCCTTTTCAGGCGTGTGTGCCCACTATGTTGCAGGATGTTTCGGGCGAGCGGATTTGGGTGAGCTTCCAGCTTATTTAAATACTTGTCCACATAGTTCAGGATTTCGCATTTAACTAGTGGAACTTGTAGATCCTTGTGGATGTTTCTGTTTTTAACATACCAAGGAGCACCAGTTATCATTCTTAGGATTTTGTTTTGCCTGCGTTGAATTTTTTCTATGTTGGATGCGGAAGCAGTGCCCCATAATTGTATACCGTAGCACCAAATTGGTTTCAAAATCGATTTGTAGAGTAGAAGTTTACAATCAAGACGAAGCACAGAGTTTCTGCCGATTAGCCAATGAATTTGTGTAGCTTTAAGTTTCATTTGCGTCAACTTCGCATCTATATGAGGCTTCCATGTGAGGCGGCGGTCTAGGTGAATACCAAGATATTTTGTCTCGGTTCGTTGAGGCACCATATGGTTGTTAATAAGAATTGGAGAGCACGTTTCTTTGCGTAAAGTAAAAGTTACGTGGGTACATTTTTGTTCATTTATTTTTATTCCCCATAACTTTGCCCATTTTTCAACTTGGGTTACGTGTTGCTGCAATTGGTTTGAAGCCTCTTTAGGGTCTTTATGAATACTAAGAAAAGCAGTATCATCAGCAAATGTCGACGTGTGTGTAAAACTATTGGTTGGCATATCTGCTGTGTAAAGCAAGTACAGAACTGGACCTAGTATACTCCCTTGAGGTACACCAGCTCCTATTGTTTGAGAAGAACTTATTTGGTTTCCCAAATAAATGACAAATATGTACTAAGAACCGGTTAAATTTTTCTAAATTTAAGAAAGAACTATTATATCGTTTTGTGTGGAAAAATTGAACTTAAACTCAATTTTAATAAAATCAAAACACAAAAATAATCATTTATGTAAGTATGCATGGCGTATCGCATACTAAATCACAAACAGTTAAAAGTCTAAAAAAATATTGACACTAGCACCAGTGAAGGGTCCGTGCACGAAAAGTCATGCAATTGACATTTGGCATGTCGATATCGAAAGAAATTCGAGTTGAGCTATTTAAGGAAAAATGTTTTAAAAGTCGATCTATACACTCAAAAATAATTAATGTAAAAAAAAAACTGGAAATCTATTTAAAATAACTGCATATTCATTTAAAAACCGTCTAACAAGATATTCATTAAAATTAACAAAATATTTCATTTTAATTCAGACATCAAAAAATTTTGCTTACATATGCATCTAAAATTTACTTGATTTTCTGTCATTTACAGCAAAAAACAAAGTATTAGAACAAAAATAAGATTATTAAATAGTACTAAACAATAACTGACAAAATTAACTTCAACTGAAAATCAGTATTTTTGTTTATTTGAGGCTTTGAATAGCCCTACAAACCAGCTTAAAAAAATATTTTATTAAAACTTAACTGTTTTTTTATTTAAAAACAACTTCACGGAATACTTCCTAAAGAAATTACAGTCAGTTACTGTAATAATTTTTTAAGTGTAGTTTACCATTGGTTCAAACAAACTTTATCTTTCATGCTTAACGCCCACAAAAAATCTATGGCCCGTCTTCAATTAAAACGATCAACTCAGAATTACTTTAACCTGTCCGTCCTTCCCTCCGAATAAGTGTCCATGAATTCTTGCGATCAAAGTTTATGCCCCTTTTAAAAACATACTTTTACTAAATAACTTCACCCTAACCTACAAAAAAGAAAATTCGCTTGCCTTTTCAGATAACAGGTAAGTTTGATAGGTGACGCTTACAGCCAAAAACACTACTACCGTACTGAGGATGAAAATCCGTAGATGGTTTCGAAAATGCTTTCTACTCGGCTTGTAACAGTAGAAAACGTAGTTTTTACAAAAAAGATCTCTTTCGGCATTAATCGAAAAATATAAATTTCTTTTCAGTAAAAAGAAATTCAATTAAACATTAAATAAAGCCAAAAAAAAATGAAAAAGCAAGCATTTGTTTTAAGACCTATTATATACTAAGCAATTATTTAACACAGTTACCCTACAAATATTTTTCCGATATAAGCGGTATAGACTTTAATGATATCCCAATGTCATTTTGCATGCGTAGATCTTCTTACAACCTTTATATGGTATACATATATCAGTTTTCCATTCCGTTTGTAATTTTTACGATATTTTTTTTTTGACCCCAGAAAGTATATATGCTCTGGATCCTTATATAAAGGGCATTCGATTGAGCCATGTCCTTTTATCAGTCTGTTAAATTTAAGTTTTTAAGCCCAACGCTTGCTTTGCTCACTGCCTAACGAGATACAGGGTGTCTGGTGGCAGATTTATATTTTCAAACTTAAATGAAAACGTAATAATTGACACAAAGTATAATTAAAAGCATTAAACGATAGAATGGAAATGCGGATTTTATTTGTTAAAGAGTGTGTATGTCATCCAGATGCCTTTCGTCGAGTTGAACACACTGTTCAAAACGGAGCCTTGTATTCTGCACCACACGCTGCAGTAAACTTGGTTTAATTGAGCTGATTCCTCGACAAATGTCTTCCTTTAAAGCCATAGGAGGTTGGAGATTATCATTATAAACTCTTTCTTTGAGGTAGCCCCTAAAAAAAACAATGGCAGTTAGATCGGGCGACCTCGGTGGCCATGGGATGTCCCCAAAGCGACTTATCAGTTTTTGGGGGAAAATTTTCCCGGAGCAAATTCATCAAAGCTATGGCTATATGTGCAGTCACCCCATCCTGTTGAAACCACGTGTGTGAAGAGTACTATGAATGAGCTCGCAGGTCTGGCAAACATAATTCCGAAATCATGCTGCAATAAATTTCACCGCTGACATTCGTTGCCTGGTCTTAAGAATTTTCTAAAAAAAATGGTTCAATTATCTCATGCGTGGATAAGGCACACCAAACAGTTACCCTGAGGCAATGCAATTGTTTTTGATGTTTCAATCAAGGATTGCGGGGTTAGAGACTAGTAACGGTAGTTTTGCTTGTTGACGTGGCCGTTTTAGTAAAAATGAGACACGTCGCTCCAAAAAATGGGACTTCAGTGTGAAAACACTCCAACATCGTTTCACAAAAATTTTTTGGTAAATCAAAATCATTTGCTCTTAGTTCTTGAACGATTTGAATTTTAAAGAGATGGATATTTAGATCCCTTTTTAAATTTCATGAATAATCGCTTTTGGTAGTCCCAGTGTTTTTTCCCGTATCTAAAGTCGCGGATTTTTACGTAAACTGCTTTTAATCGGTTCAATGTTTTTGGGAGTCCTTGAAAATCGCGCGAAATCTCTGCACCCACGAACGAATTAAATTTACACTCGGTCCACTTCCACCACAAAACTTGACAGGGATACTTTAAAGACGGCAAGCTCAAGTGGGGAAAATCTTTTTTTTTTGATAGAAGCAAGAAAAATGCTAACACCCTTACAATTGCCCCAGGTCTGTCATAGAGAAATTCAAGTATTATGTGTAGATAGGTCAGACTAGAAGGAGTAGTAGCCCCCCTACAAGCGAACTGTTTTTACTTAATTAAGATACGCTTGGATATTCGGAAACAAATTTTATCATATACCATAGATTGAATTCAGATTAATTACATAGTTTTGGTACAACAATGCTTTAAGAAGGGGTAGTTCCCATTAAACTTAGCCATTTTCATAAAAGTTTAAAACAATATATCTCCAAAACTGTTAAAAGCTAACGACCTTCAACCCTCTACAAGGTATTTCTATTATGATATTTAAATTTTAAAAATTTTTGAAGTTTTCTATTTCAAAAACTAAAATAGCTTGCTACGTCAAACCCACCTCAAAGTAACTTTTTTACAACATTAACGGTTTAAAAACAACTTGCCTTGAGCATAAATAAAATTGCCATCTATAACAACTGCGTAAAAAAAGCCCATCAAATGCTTTAAAATATTATTTTTATTAAAACAAAAACTTTAATTACAAAAACAATTTTGCATCATCAATGGTGGACAACATGGGTAAGGGGAGCGGCATGAACAACCGGAAACGCAGGAGCAGCTACAACTGACTTAAACACTGGGTTCACAAGAGCAGCACTGGAATGAAGTTGAACATGGGATTGATGAGATACAGCATGGCTTAGGACGGGATGATGAACAGTTTTAACGACTGGAATAACGGGAGCAGCATGATAGGTGTGAACAACGGGAGTTTCAACATGCTTGACTACAACAGGCTCTACGGCGTGAACAGTTGTCTTAACTATTGGGGCGACAACGGGAGTAACAACTGCTTTGTTGTGAATACGTGTGAAACTTTGATGAGAGACAGCCGAAGGAGCAGAATGCACAACAGATCCTACTTTAGCTAAAACAGGCTCTTGTACGATAGTGTGGTGCTCTTCCACAAGACCAGGAGCAGCCAAAGCTACGGAGAAGCAGGCAAGAATAGCAATCTAAAAGTAAAAAGTTAAAATAATTTTCAATTTTAGTATTTCAGTTTTTCTCTTTAGCAAAAACTTACATAATTCAACATTATTCCAGACAACAAAATTCAATAAAATGCTTAATGCAAAACCTCAAATGAAACTGATGATTTCCTTCAGTTCCCCAAATCTATTTATAGTCACAGGCAAACTATTAAACAAGCAGATAAAACGCCTACATTGAACTTGAACCGTAGTAAACCCTACACATTTTTGTCAATTGATTTCAGGTAATCCTATTAGCAAAGATACAGCAAAGATACAGCAAAGATACAGCAAAGATACATTGACATTTTAAGTCAAAATACATACGCAGATCGAATGATTTTTTGTTGTTGCTGTTAAGTGTAATGAAACAAAAAGAAAATAATTGTTTTTAAATTGAAAAAACAAGCAAAGAATTAAAATTGAGATTTATGTTAAACCTTTCTTGATTAAAAATGATAAAAGATAAACTTGTGAACATAATTACATTTATGCTTACGCATAATGCACCTGAAATCAAGGCTAACAAAACTGGCCAAAACCTTTAACTGAAAGTGTTTTTTTATATTTAAAATTAAAGGAAGGAATTACTTGTTACAACACAAATTCGGTGCTACAGTCTTGATATGCATGCAACTATAAAAACTAAAGCAAACTCTTAAAACGTCACCAGTTTACAACAAACCTCTAAGCAAAACTTTAAGCAAAACAAAACCATAGTTATGTCTTGTAGAGTAAGTTATTTTAAAAAAATTTCTAAAAATACTTTATTAATTTATTAACTACTTTTTTCAGATTGTTTTTGTTGTTTTACTCTGCTTGGCAGCCGTCAGCGCTGGCGTTATTGAAACCCATCATGTTGTTGAACAGCCCGTCTTAGCTAAAGTTGGCTCTGTTATCCACAGTGCGCCCTCGGCTGTGTCTCATCAAAGCATTACCCATTACCACAACAAAGCTGTTGTTACCCCAATTGTAACACCAGTCGTTAAGACTATCATACACAAAGCTCCCGTTGTTCATACTTATGCCGCTGCTCCTGTCGTACACTCAGTCCCTGTATTGCACAAGTCTATTCTTCCCATCGCTTACAGCTTTCAACATTGATTTAAATAATTGTTAACTAATTTGTATTTGCAATAAAAACTATGTTTTTGATAAAACAAATAATGAAAAACAATATATGATAAATTAATTGTTGTGAAGGAACCGTGCAGATCGCGCAAGCCGAACAAAACATTTATTCCCGGGTCAGAAGCAGAAATCTACTGGGTACTGACTAGAGTTAGCTCTTTTAGCTGACCGCCCTTTTTAGTAAGTTTTTCTTACCAAACTGAACAAGGTCGCTCTTTTAGTTTAATATGATCAGTGGTTCAACTGATTTGGTAGGTGAGCATAATACTTTTGTTACAACCCTGTCTGAGCGAGACCATGATATAATAAAACCGTAAAATACGCAAAATGTGTGAATTTTGGCAATAGAGTGAAAAAAAAAATTTTGCTATTTTTATTTTTGTAAAATTATCCTCTTGAATTTAGTAATTTGGGTAAACGAAACATTACATGAAATTAAAAAAAACATGAACAAAAAGACACAAAAAAGGAAAATGAAAGATAAACTTTTGAACTACGGAGGCAAAAGCACTTAGTGAAACCTGCAATGTTGAAATTTTGTTTGGTTTTTGAAAGAACTCTTGAATGTTTTGGCTTGTTTATAATAATTCTCAGTAAGTTTATTGAGGTTATTATACAAATTTAGAAATATTTCATGAGGTTTTTCAAAAAGTTGGTTGAAGTCTACTGACGATTTGGTGTAAGAACCAATGAAATGCATATAGATAGGAAAACTTAACCTACAACAAACAATATAAAGAAATTAGGAAAATTGGGATCAAATCCTAAACAATGTTTGAAAATTGTCATATTTTCTTATTTTATTGAGCTTGAGGTCAATCGTGTTTTTGTATAGTTTTTAATATTTTTTTTATTGCCCAATATTTCGCTTCAAAACAAGTAAGAAAGTTATAGTCGGTCAAGCCCGACAATATTTTACCCTACACCACATTTGTATAGGGGCTTTTTGAAACAATAGACTGATAGAATTTTTATTAAGTATGATATGAGGACATTTGTATAGGGGACATATCAAAAAATATAGCGATCATGTTTTCAATTAGTGTAGTAGTTGGTGGCATAAAGTAGAAAATACTTTGCAAACTTTTTTTAAGATATTCCAGGGGGACATTTGTATGGGGCTAAATCAAAAAATGGACCGACCCTAGTGGCATAAAGTTGGACTCATGTGCAAAATTTGTTAAAATAGAGTAATATTCGAGTCAGTTATTGCCAAAAATGCGTATTATGTATTCATCACCAAAACAATAGGATTCATGACAGGGCCAAAAAACTTACCACACACATTCTAAAACTTAGAATTTTAATTTTGAATTTATCGAAAACCGTTCTTGAAATTTTTAGGTACAATTCATACTTAGATTTTATTAAATCAAGTCCATTCGGATTACTTCAACAAATCAAGCAGAAAAAAACTTTTTGTTTCAATACATTATTTTACTTTAAAAAACAAAGTGTCTCAGTGGCCTAGAGGTAGCGCGCTGGTGCTAGATTGCGGAAAGTCCCTGGTTCGAATCTCATCTACGGTAACTATCAAAAATAAAATTTTTAAATTATAATAAATATTGAGTTTCTATAAAAATAAAAAATGCCTCTCTTTTTAATAAAGCTCCATAAGTCAAAAAAAAAGACATTTAATTTTTGGATTAATCCCGTTTACGCTTAATTAAATGAATATTTTTAAGCTTACATTAAGAACGGTTTCAAACTTAAATCAATCCTTTTTTGCTTATTTATTTTTTATGTGCGCCAAATTGCATCAAAATATCTTCAAAATTGCGACCTGCAGGGTGCTCATGGGCATCCATCAGACAGGCGGATGGACGGACATGCTTAAATCGACTATGGAAGTGATTCTTAGTCGATCAGTATACTTGAAGGTGGGTCTCAGACTATTACTTTTGGACGTTACAAACATCTGCACAAACTCATAAAACCCCTACTACGGATGTTGTTTGGGTTTAGTTATAAGAAGCTTCCCCAGAAATATTAAAAAAAAAAAAATAAATTAAAAACAGAGGTAAAAAAATAGAACCTAAAATAAATTTTTCACATATTTAACTGTTGCATAAAGAAACACTTTTTAGAAAATAAATTCTATAGCTTTTTTAAACAAAATTGATATGCTGTGATTTTTGAGCACCTTTAAATTTTTTTCGCTGAGTAATGTTATTCGCTTTAATAACATAATATTTCTACGGTAAAATTATTCATGTCATGAAACTTGTATTACAGTATAAGCCAAAGAAACAAGTCGTCGTAAAAATTTAGCGGCGGCTCACAGTCAGCTAAGTTTATATAATTTTATATTAAAAATTTAAAGAATCAAAAAAATTAAAATAAAAAATTATTAAATTATTAAAAAAACAATAAAAAAATATGTGTAGCCGAAGGAAGAAGGAAGTCGGCGGCGGCTTGACTGTTTCAAAAAAATCGGCGGCGTCTCAGCCGACTTTGAGCCGAACGAAGTATTCCTATGGTGTAAGCCACTATTTGTTGTGCATTATGCATTAAACACATTCAAGCAACAAGAACACAGGAACACACGAACACAAAAGCTTCTTGCTAAATTTGTGTCCGACTGGCTGCTACTGAAATATTTACTAGACTACCACAACAAAATAAACATATGAGCAATATGACTTTCTGTGGTGCCACCTAAAGTCTTTTTGTACTGTTTAAGCTATATTTTTTGCATCTTACCGTATTGGCAGCACTAATCTGTTATCTGTCGCGTATAAAAATAGAAATTAGTTTAATTTCGACCACGCCACAAAATTAGCATTGACAGCAACCCGTAGTTGTGTTGCATTGTAGCAATTAAAAAATTATTCTTATAAGCACACGTGTATTCTATTTTTGGCTGGTTGTGTTCGGTAGCCTGTAGCGAGGAATGTATTTAATGCTTTATGCATTAAACACATTCAAGCAACAAGAACACAGGAACACACGAACACAAAAGCTTCTTGCTAAATTTGTGTCCGACTGGCTGCTACTGAAATATTTACTAGACTACCACTACAAAATAAACATATGAGCAATATGACTTTCTGTGGTGCCACCTAAAGTCTTTTTGTACTGTTTAAGCTATATTTTTTGCATCTTACCGTATTGGCAGCACTAATCTGTTATCTGTCGCGTATAAAAATAGAAATTAGTTTAATTTCGACCACGCCACAAAATTAGCATTGACAGCAACCCGTAGTTGTGTTGCATTGTAGCAATTAAAAAATTAATCTCATAAGCACACGTGTATTCTATTTTTGGCTGGTTGTGTTCGGTAGCCTGTAGCGAGCAATGTATTTAATGCTTTAGTTTTTGTAAATTAATCGTTGTCTGGCTGGATACATGGCGGTTTGGTTAGATTGTTGTTGACTTAATGTGCTCCGTAATAAGTTGGTTATTAGCGCTTATGTGTATGTTTAATATGTTTTTTTCATAACACATTTTTTAATTGTACTCTATAAAAGGTCATTTAAATATATTTACTTATATTTCGATAAATAAATTTTTAAAACTTTTTTAGTATTTTTTTTTTTAATTTTTTGAAATAAACTGTTTTTTTTTTTTTTTTGTGTTTGCAAAAACCAAAAATATTTAATCCGTTTAGAAAAACAATGTGCCAAGTTGCTAGAAAAGAAGTGGTAAGTATGTATTACAATTATAGAAAATAACTTTTTGTTTCTTAAATACTAGTTAAACAAGCTACAATCCTAAATTAGACAAGGACGCACAATAAACCCAGAACAATTAAAAATTTAATTGGGAAAATTAAAATTTTAAATAAAAATGGCAAAAAAAATTTTATGCATTATTTAAACGCACTAAATTGAATGCAAGAATATTTTTTCGGTGTAAGTGTGAGTTTTTTTCTCAATATCGGGAGCTATAATTTAATAAAAGCAATAATACTTTTTCAATTGGATATTGTGGCATAGGGGCTCATAACAACCTTCTAACCTGCTCTTTTAACAGTCCATATAGGTATACTTTATTAATATGAACATTTTTGTTATAACTCTTTGTTCGCAACCTTCACTTCTTTCCTTAAATCAAAACAAATGTATAAAAAAGAATTAATTTCTTACTGCGGATTTATTTGGATTTTTATAAGCTTTTTAACGTTTCTTGCTACATTTTGCTTTTTGTTGTTTTGGTAATTTCATGCTATAAGCTATTGTTATTTAATCCCAGCAAGCAAAATTGTCCGACGATGTATGTATCAGACAAGCCTGAAAATAATCTGACTTGATTCGTATCGATAACTTACAGCTTTCTGTCTGGCATCTCTGGAAAACTTGATGTAAGATGTGTCCAAAAGATTTCTGGTCGACTTTTTGCAGATACTTCCATGTGGTATTTAATTCCTTATAATTTGTTCAATTTCTTCGCTGTAAAATATGCAAAACGAAGACCAAAGATTTCTGACAAGTTTTTCTCGGAGTTCTGTTACATTTCTGTCAGACATATTGGCTAGGAACTACGCACGACATATCTATATCTGTCAGATTATGTGTCCAACCCCTTAACTTATATATTTGAGAATTCGTGCAGAAATCGTTTTATTTGGCCAAAGTTTCTGTCAGGTATTTGACAGAGCTCGACTAGTTTTGCTGCCTGGGTTGTTGTCATTGTTTACATCAATAATTGTGTGCACACACACCTTCTTTTTTTATATGATTTTTTATTTTTATAGTTTTTTTTTGTTAAACAAAATCACTCAATTTCTTAATGCATGTACAAACTTCTAAAGTTTTATAAGACAAGACTACAATGGTGTTAAGTAAAAACATATTGAAGTACAAGCAGAAAAACTGCTCTTATTTTTTAAATAAACAGTCTATCCGGTTCTTTCAATCCATCAACATGAATAAAGTAATTTTTTTTTCGTTAATTTGATGATAATTGAAATTTAAACTATTAAACATAGAGTTTTGATATTAATGTTAAAAAAAAATACGCCTATGTTTAAAAATTTAAACATTTATGACTTTAAAATTTTCACAAAATATTTTAAAAGTTTTATATATCTTTTAGATCTCATTTTATAGCACATTATGGATATTTTTACTACTTAATTTATGTGGTCTGTTATATTCTGTATCATCACAACCGTCATCAATGCATTCTTTAATTATTGATGCAGCTCCTTCGGTAGTTTCCTATCAAGGTTCCTCCCAGAATTACGCTCATTTAGTTATATCACCACGTGGCCGTGCTTTGGGTTATGTGGCCCCCACCAACCTCAACCACACGGTCCATCATACAGAGAAGGTAAAAGAAAACTTTGATTTCTTGGATATACGACCAATTTATGTACATAATTAGTGAAACTTTGTGCTGATTCGTTTTGTAAATTATTTCTTTTTTTATTTAAAAAAGTGTTTTTTTGTTTAGAATAAGTAGGAACTACAAATAAGTAACTTAAAATTCTGAATATTTTTAATTTATCAATTAATTGTTGAGCAACGTATATTTTAAACATATGATAAGTTGCAAAATTAAAAATAATAATAAGATTTAAAATTATGTAAAAAGTTAAAATTTAAAAAATAAATCAAATAAACTCACAAGTGCACAAAATAAAAATATACTACAACCCCATTACAAAAATCTTTCGCACTAGATTAGAAGTCAGTCGCTATTAAATCTTAGAGGTATAATATATTTAAAATATCGTATCCTATCTTTGGTAATTGGGGTACCATTACCCATGATCCGGACCGACTAAATTCTGTTCCAAATTTAAGCATTTTTAATAAAAATACCTCATGTCCGGTTGGAGGTTTTAGGTCGTTTAAAAATGTTCATAAAAGCGGCTGGTCATCTTGTTCTTGACCCTCCGCTCCTCACTGAGCTCGGTATAACTTCAAGATTTTTTGTGCGTAGTTACAGTACCAGATTGGTGTAACAGAATATCGGTAGAAGCGGAGCATTTATTATTGCGCTCAAAGATACCCCACTCTTCTCTGCCCACTCTCCATTTCCCCTACAGATCATGCTCGGCATAGCTAAAATCTGGCCGTATCACAAGAATTCTCAATGTCACCGCAAATACTTTTTGCTTCGTTCTACGTATGTATGTTGCGCTGAAACATATTTTGGACATCTTTGTACTTGCCCCAGCACTCAAGTTGGTCAGTGATTAATTCAGAGTAATTCTAAATATTGCAAAAATATTGTTTGGATTGGATAAAACAAAATTTTCGAGCAAATTCTGTTTTATAAACCTTTCATAAATAAATTTTTTTTATGAATTTACCCCTTTAATGTTTTAAATCAAAATAATTAAAAAAAAATGAAATTTTACAGATAAGGTAACTCGTCTCTGTACAAGTTCAGGTTCAGTGGAGGGGAAAAAATAGGCATTTGGTCTCCAAAAGCAAGTCGATTTAAAGTATAAAAGATAAATGTTTTTTGTGAACTTAAAATAAGATTAGGTTTCCCTTTACTCCCAAAAACTTCAGAATTTATTTTAAGTTATTTGTAAAAATATTTAATTGAGAAAAGTTATTGCTAGAATGAAAGAATATCATTTGTATTAAGTTCTTTGAAAAATAAAATATTGAAAAAAACCATTTAGCGTTAAATATCAAATGTAAATCTATATTTTTAAGGGGCACGTTCTGCTGCGTTTACAGCTGGCAACAGATTAGATTTTTGCAATTATTACATAACTATTTTAACCTGTTCTAGTGAATCAGTTTTTAAAAAAAAGGGGAAATTAATCAGCCATAAATTAGAAATTGAAACCATTTTTTGAACGTTTTTAAGGCAAAGATTTTTGAGTAGGGTGCTCTAAGCTATAAAAGTCTATATTCCATACTATAATTCATCAGTTTAAATTGAGCTTTTTTAAATACTGTAACAAAATTAATATTAATATTTTGTCTTCTTACTTCACATTTAGCAAAATGTTTAAAATTGTAAGTTTTTATTTTTATATTTTTCCTAACAACTCTTTAATCCTTTTTCAATTAAAAGGTTTTTATGGGTTTGGCATTAATAAATTTTTGTGAGGGGGCTATTTCGGGTGTACAGATTGTGCTGCCTAGCGATTCTTACAGTGTATTAAAAGCCGGCAAATCTTCTAATATTGAGCTTGGTAATGTCAAACCAGCCTTGTCAAACGAAATTTTAGACGAAAAAGCAACAAGTGAGGGGCTATCAAAAGAATCTAACGAATCTGTGGCAAAGGAAGAGGCAAGTCTTACCATCTCCCAAGCTGCCTCTGCTGTTGGCTCCGAACCTGCACCTGCAATAACTATACTTAAGCCTTTGCCAACTATTGGCGAAATCACTTTATCTTCTGCGACCCCAAAATCTTTGAACACCGCTGATTCCCCTGGCAATCCAATTAGCTCTTTATCTTCTATAGCTTCTCTCAGATCTACTGCTGCCGTACAACACCGCATCTTACCTGCTGAAACAATACCTCTTCCTATTTCCATTTCAACCAGGCCCGGTTTGCGTACAGTTATTGCCCCAGAAATAATAACAATACATCAACCTGCCATAGCAAAGGTAGGTGAAGTTGTGCAGCAAATACCTACAGCTGTTTCGCATCAACGACAAACAGTTGTTCATAAGCATGCGCGTGTTGTTACTTCGATAGTGGCACCAGCTGTTCGTACAGTCACATCCCAAGTTGTTCGTGCTTATCATACACCTTTGGTTTATGCTGCTCATGTTCTGGAAAACTAAAATTGCGACAAAATTTTTTATACGACTTAAAAGTTATACCTTTTTTATCGCAAATATTTGGTATATCATTTAAATCTCATATTTTTTTGTACATTTTTTAAAAGTTTTATCTTAAAATAAAAAATTAATAAAGTACAGATATTCAAAATTGTTTGAACGTACATACACGAAGGCATGTAAAAGTAATCTTAATTGATTGCGAAAACTTTTTAAGTAATAACCGCAATTTCTATCCATCACATAGTGATAAGGGTACACGGAAGAAAAAAACACATTCTAAAATCTAAATTTAATCCCGTTAACAGAGTTTTGAGAGCGAAATGAAGGTGGACAAAAAATGTTTTGGCGTCAACCTATTACAAATATTTCAAGGCAGAACGCTATTTAAAATCACCAAGATCGGTTGACTTCGGAACAAAATATAAGCAAGAACCGACAATAACCCATCTTTTTTAGGACAAAATCCATTTGTGTATCCCTACGTATCTCGGAAAATAGAGCCACAGTTGTCACAAAAATTCTCACATATTCCTTTAAGGCGGCAACCCATAATGGAGAAAGGAGAAGAGGAAGTGTTATTTCTCCTATAACTGCATAAACTTTTTTCATGCGCCCAATCTGAGTAACTTTTACAAAGTAAATTCAGTTTGATACTTACATCTTGGAAAAAAAAAACTCTTTGGAAAGAAGCAGGGGAAGGGGCAGGTCCCATACAAATTAAGAATTTTTATAAAATTGTTGATACGATGTATTTCGGAAACTAAAACAGCTATCGATTTTAACTATACATCTGAACCTTAATTAAAAAGTATTATGTTCTACTCAAAAAATTAACGGGCCTGTGTCTGTCACTTTTTCGATATTTGTAACAGGATAAAATTATATATTTGGCCCTGCCTAGGTTCATTGCGTGACTTCTAAACAAAAAGAAATTAAAACAGAATTTAAACTGCATCAGCAGGTCCCGAAAAAATGTTTTTATAATTTAAAAACTATTTTTCATAATTAAACCAAGGGGATAAAAAAGGGTTAATAAAGGGTACAAATTATATATATGTTAACAATGAGTTTTTATTTCGAAAAAAATTTAATTTAAGAACTATGAAAATGTTAATTGTACTTACAAAACCGTTTACTAATGAAAAGTTCATTTAATTTTAAATTAATTTTAAAAATTTTTTTAATGAATTTCTTTTTTTCCGTTGTACTTAAACAATGCACAGTGGGTTCGATGACACCGAAAGTGGCGATTAATTCATGGGAGCCGTAATTTAAATTTTTTTGAAATTTTTTTTTTCTCAAATCGTCAAATATGCATAAAAAGGCATATTCTGAAAAAAAGATACACGGAAAAAAAATTTTTACGATTTTATAGACATTTTTATTTTTCGAAAAATTATAGTTTGCTTAAGAATTTTCGCCGTAATTTTAAAATGGAAAGTGATTTTTTTAAAAAAAAGCTTATATTGTCTTCTTTTTAAAAAAAAATAAATGCATATTTTGCATAAATATGAATATAAGTTTAATTTAAAGTCTGAATTTGGGTGTTGAAGGATTTCGAGAATTTTACAACTTTTTTAAAAAAGTAACGAAATAATTTTTTATAATATTTTTTGTTTATCAATAATTGTCATACACTTAAAAAGAAACCATATTATGTTCATCCTTACCTTCATCATCATAATCTTCGCTATCATTACTCTCATTATCATGTATTTCTTAAGAAATAATAGGCGATAGCAAAAGCTGTAGTTCGGAATTTGATAATTGTTGCTGTTCTTTCCTCTCATTTTGTTTATTAATACTAGATATGAATGGATTTGAACTGAGAAAAAACCTATTTAAAATATCTTCATTCGACTTTTCTCGGCTGCATTTGCGAGCAAAGTGTTCCCTATAATTTTTAAAATCCTTATTTCTGGCTTTCTGAGCTTCTTCTGAAAGTTTTCCAATCGGTAAAAGGGCATATTTTATGATTTCGGGACCACGAATTAAAAATTTATGAATTGTAGGAATTATACAAAACCATTTTAACACTCTCGTGAATAAAGATGACTGAAACTTGTTCACGAATGTTGAACGAATGACTATAGCAAAAC
Source organism: Melanophora roralis (assembly GCA_963583895.1). Taxonomy (NCBI): domain Eukaryota; kingdom Metazoa; phylum Arthropoda; class Insecta; order Diptera; family Rhinophoridae; genus Melanophora; species Melanophora roralis. The sequence continues at coordinate 14,045,127 of OY757189.1, forward strand.
AAAATACACGTGAGTTTTGTTAAATACATGACTTTAAAAAAACACGACTTCAAACAGAAAAATGTTAATAGCAAAAAATGGAGCAACAAAACCACAACATTTTTTTTGTGATAATATCAAGCTAAGATTTCATACTTTTAGAAAATATAAGATTTAAAACTCAACCTTAACTAACTTAGAAGTTATGGTTCACGAAACATCAAAAATAGGCCAATTTTAGACTCTTTTTTAAGAAAATTGTCAAAAATATTTTCACACATATTTTCAAAAATACTACATCATTTTAATAAACTTAAATACCTGAAATTGAAGGTTCCCTTCTTAAAATAAAACACTTTGTTAACGTTAAATTTGGAAATTACGGACTCGTTTAATGCAAAATTTTACTTTTTTCGCTTTTTAAAAAAAAAGCAAAAATTTTGTACTTTGACACGTCACTACGGAGTCAACTGACAAGATAGATGCTTGAAAATTTATACACTGATGTAGAATTTTATCTAGTTTTATCCGATACCAAGTGTTATTACAAAAACTTAATTTCAAAAATTCAATTAAGCGTCATTTTCAAACAATTTCAACCCACAGTGCAATGGTCAAAATATATGTTTAGCAAAAGTTTTATTTAAATTTTTTTATAACCGGAAACCAAAGGACAATTTAAAGGCCAATTATAACTGTCTTTTCGCCGTTAATGTCAACATTAGGTCGCCAAGAAATTTTATATCCTCTGACGTCAGTTTAGATTTTAATTAAATCTATATTAAGAATTTTGTGCTTTATTTATTTACGGAGGATAATTGAATATTTTTTGTACTCTAAAGAAAGATATGGCTGTAGGCATTTTAAAATTTACGACGTTTTTAAAGTTCTTAATTTAAGAATTAGAATTATAAGTTAAAATGACACAAAACTTTTGGCCATTTAGTAGAACGTTGTTTTAAAAAAGAAGCTTTACGTAACAAAAAAATATTTTTTCATATTTATAATACAATTACTTCTTTTCTTATCTTAGTTTTTTTTCTTCCCTAAAGCTTATTTTTCTTTAATTAAATTCCCATAGTTTATATGAAAAATAAACTTCGTCCTAACTTACAAAATAAGAACAGAAGGAAAACACTGATACCGTATACTTTTCTCTGTTACATGTAAGTTAAATAGGTGATGTTTACAACCATATACACTACTACCGTTCAAAGAGTACTGATGATGAAATTGCGTAGCTGCTTTCGAAAATGCATTCTACTCGGCTAGTAGCGGTAGAAGAATCAGCTTTTTTCAAATTGAAAGTTTCTTTCAACATTAACGGAAAATAATAATTTCTTCTAATAAAAAAGAAATTATATGAACTAAAGCCAAACTAAAAATCAAAGATTTGTATTAAAAACAATTAGTTCAACAATAAATAAAAATTAATATTCCCAAAAATTTTATATTAATTAAGTAAAAAAAATAATAGAAATTATAAGGAAAAACTTTAAATCATATTTTTCCTTATTGTATGTATGTTTGTGTGTGTGTATCTACCACACGTAAGTATTTTCATGCTTAAACAAAACTTTCTAAGCATTTTATTGAAAACAAGAAATGGTGACGTCTGTCTTCATAATTTGAATGTCCTTAACATTAAATGGCATAAAATATGACAAAAATGATTTAATTCCGTTTGTTGAAAAGAGATAATTGGCTACAATTCAGAAAAAAAAACCTACAAATAGACTTGACCTTTTAACATTTTTGTTTCTCAATTCATTTGAAAAATTGTATAATTGTTTGTCATATAAAATATTTTCAACCATAATTATTGTTTTCGTTTACAAATACCTTTTTCTTTGTAACTTTCTTCAGCAGCAAATTTTTTTATTCCTGGAAACTAAATGAGCAATAAATTGATTTGTTGTGTAATGAAATTTATTACTTAAAGTGAAGTGAATTAATTAAATAATGGTACGTAACAAATGTCGAACCTAATAATAAAAGATTTCAATACAATATGAATTAATAAATACATTTGAAATATTACTTAGTACTTATAATGATATGACAATAGAAAATAGAATATGTCACTGACATTGGTTTCAATTGTTAATGCAAGCATTACTTAGTATTAATGAATGAAAGATGGTAATAAAGAGAAAATATAATAATATTTAATTTGTAAGGAAATAAAGGAATTATTTGCAAAAATAAGTTATAATTGAAATGTATTTTTTGTGTAAAGAACATACTAGAAATTACTTTAAAAAACGACATAAAATGCCAAAGGTTATCCAAAAAGAAGTAAGAGCGCTATATTCGGCTGTGCCGAATCTTAGATTTTTTATCCGTTTTTTTAATTAATTAAATATTTATAATTTTTTTTAAATAGGGGTCGGTGTCATATTTTAACCCTCTTAGGCTGATTAGGGCAGTTGTTGGGGTTTTTATCTTAATTTTTTTTAATCTGTTGGGACTTCTACTCTAATTTTTTTTTTTTAATTTTGTATGGTAGAGGATAAGTATGTTCTAGAAATATGGTTGGGAGGGAAAATTAATGGGAGCCTGTGATACATTTTATTCCTCTAGGGGCGATTCTGGAGAAGTTGTAGGGGATTTTACCCCTGAAAGCTGTGGGAGCGATTCAAAATTTTTTTCAGTTAAACTTTGCATTGCAACACTGCTAGGCAGTTTGTGGGGAAAAATTATTGAAAATCTGTCTTACATTGCACATTGTACGGGGCAACTCCGGGGCAGTTGTGGAGGTTTTTATTAACAAATTATAGAGAAATAAACAGAGGTAGTCTGTTCCAAACAAATCTTCCCGGGGAAATAAATTGAGTTTTGGTTTTTATGGCAACGGTTATGGCTATGGCGTTATGGTAAGTCACATATAATTGAACCTTAAATAGGGTCCCAACATTCATATGGTGGGAAAACAGGAGTCCGGCAAAAATTAACTGGACGAAAAATGGTTTGCCAAAAAATCATATTGTTTAAAAAATGCAGTGAAGCAAAAGAAGGTACACAAAATAATTTTTTCATAAAACTGATTTTTAATAAACTATTTTACAAAATATCGTATGGGTTTATTTTTTTACGCATATTTTTTTCATACACACAAAAAATTATGTAAGAAAACTTTACTTATATCAAGCCATAGAAGTGTCGAAAGTACGGTGAGTACGGTTTTTCTTAAATCAAGTACGAAATTTCTTACTCCAAGTAAAATTTTTCTTACTTTTAGCCACAATTAAGCCAAAAAGATTGATTTAGCCGTAAACGGGATTAATTCGAAAATTAAATGTTATTTTTTTGACTTATGGAGTTTTATTAAAGAAGAAGAATTTTTTTATAGTTTATTTTTATTTTATAGATACTTTATATTTATAATTTAAAAATTTCATTTTTTGTATTTACCGAAGCTGAGATTCGAACCAGGGATTTCTGCACTGCAGCACAAGTGTGTTACCTCTAGGCCACCGAGACACTTTGTTTTCAAATGTAAAGTAATATATTAAAACAACAAGCTTTTTTCTGCTTGATTTGTTGAAGCAATCCGAATAGGCTTGATTTAAGAAAATGTAAGTAAGGATCGTACTTAAAAATTTCAAGAAAGATTTTGAATAAATTCAAGAATGAAATTCTTGATTTTAGAAAGCGAGTTTTCTATCTGTGTACGTTTATGTGGTAACCAGGGCTTTAACGGACCTAAATAAATACTTTCAGTAAATATAGCCACTGTTGCCACAACGTTTTGCACGAGTACTTTGAAGCATCAACCTAAATTAAGGAAAAAGGATAAGGTGGAGTGGTAGCCTTCATTCAAACGAGCCACAAAATGATTTTATTATAATAGTTATGGTTCAAACAACTTGACTGGATCATGTGACTCGGTATACAAAAACACCAATGTAAAGTGTATATTAGGTTTTTCGGAAAAACTAACGGCCCATATTAGTCCGACCAAATTCATACTTAGGAAAAATTAAGATACAAAGTACTATGACAAACGTCAAGATTAAAAGACTTAAAATATGAAAAGAAAATATTAATGTCTGTTAATGATTCTTCTTACTCATATATTGTGAGGGTTATCAGTGGGATATTTAGAACTCTAAAAATTAGAAGTCAAGCAAATCGTTTTAACTTAATTCCAAAATATCGTTCCGAAAGTGGACCATAAAAGTCTATGCTGTGCAATCAATATTTTGATACATTACGCCACATAAAAACTTGAAACAAAATTTTGCAAAAATTTACAAAATCAAAAATTATTTTTATTGGTTTTTTTTCTTCTCTGAAGATAGCATTAAAATTAATCTTCTATGAAAAATTTTTATTTTACCTGGGCACTGAAGGCGATCTAAAAAAAAACTATAACATCCAGGTCATTTTAGGCCCTGTGGCATGCCTAAGGCTACCATATCCTGTACTCCTAAGTACTCTATAAAAATTTCCTGAGGATTTTTTTAATAACAAAGCCAATTCTGCCTCAAAAAACCAAAAGTTTTGATTATATGTATCTCGGTCAGTTGTCAATCTATTTTTCTTATTTTAAAATGGCAATTGGAATATTTCTAATGGTTTGTTTGTGATTACCTTTTCATATGATTTGACTTTAACTTTCAAATTATTCTTTAAGATATAGTTACACCACCTTATTTCTTATCTGAGTCGAGTGTCAAAAAAATAAGTTAAAATTTTTATAAGTGCTGGAAAACAATTTGATTTTCTTATTTTTAGTATTACATTACGTTTAAGAAAAAAGCTTTAGTCCGTTAATCAAAAAAGTTGTTAAACTGGTATAAAGTGTATGGCAATTCAACAACAAGCATTTAATCTGGTAACTTTCTATTTTCAACTGAGATTAGACAAAAATAATAACAAATAAAAATAGACATGTTATAATACTATACAAATAGTCTTAGTTGTGAAAATCAGATGATAACTCAGGTGGTGTAAATATAGCTTTAAGAATTTAGAATATACGGTGAAATTTCGGTTAAACAACTGTTATATTGAACTTCTTAAGCGTAATTAATTTTATTTTGGTTACATTAAATAATTTAGGTAGCATTCGAGTGTTTAATACAAAAAAAAAATATCAAAAAAAAGCAAACGGTATTGTTATGATAAACCCAATTCAATATTTCTATTAAAAACAATTTTTTTATTAAACAAATAACAAAAAACAACAATAAACAAGTTTAAAGAATTTACCCCTTAAGTAAAAGGTTCAATAATTTTCAACTGAAATGCTTGCAATTAATCGCATTGTTCATTTCTTTCTTTTCTATTCATACATTTCAGACCACTTGTAAGTGATCCTGGGTTTTTTATGTCAGTGACAGCAAGACAATCAAGTCTATAGTTCAATAACACAAACAAATAAACATTTTACTGTATCTTTGTCAATAATAATAAAAAGGAGAAATTGCATTAATATTTTTCTAGAAAGACAAAGAAAATAAAAAGGAAAAAAATGCAAATAAAAATTGGGTTGCGTAATATTTTTATTAGTAGATCAATGGCTTACGAGGAAAGGGCTAAAATTTATTTTACCCAAAATTTTATAATAAAATTTTTAAGTAAAAATATTTGTGGAACTAAGCCTTCAATTTCAAAATATGTATGCATTGTTATTTTTAACAATTATTCGATATAAACTGTTTTTATAAAAAAAAAATCAAATTATTTTTTAACAATGTATTGTCATAATGGTATCATTTAATTTAGATAATTTTCAAATATTTTAAAATATTTCTTTTACTATCATTATATAATGCCGCTACTATTTATTATTGCTAATTTTAAAAAAATCCAGTTCAAGAAAAACAAATAGAAATGCCAGGATGAGAATAGAAAGGATTAATATCACACTTTGAGTTTGTACGACGTAAATTAACATCAGAAAGTATTAAAAAACAAGTTCAAGGTTCAAGGCAATTGAGGTCAATAAACAATCCATATGTGCAAAATAATGACACATGATAGAATAAAACAATTTAACACTTTTACATTTTCTTCTCTACTTTTTTTGTTTAAGCATGAGTGCTTATATGGACGAGCTTTATTGACAGGTAAATCACAGTAAAATAATTTATCAAAATCTCAAAACAGCAGCATTATCCCAGTTATAACAACAAATGTCATAGTCGCCTAAAAGGAAACATGGAAAGGAATAGAAAAGACAATTTAATAAAACAAATCATTAACACAAAGCTCAAACGCCTGAGGTAAAATAAAGAAGGGATTAAGTTTATAATTACAGATAGTGTTCATTTTTCTATCAACTATCTGACACCTGCAAATGAAAAAACTAAGATATGCTTGAAGAATATTAATTCCAGGAAGCATCACGAAACTTTATTACTTTCTGAATGACGTCAATTACAAAATGTTTTTTGGTCACTTTCATCAGTATACTCATGCTAAACCACAAAAACTAATATTTAGTTTTCACAATAAACAACAAAACAAAACCAAAATAAATAAATTTCTTTTACGTAAAAAACCATGTAAATTAATTTAGTTTTAGCGCATTTAAGTAATGCATTCCAAAAGGACCAACACACAAATTTAAACGTTTAACTTTGATATTATGTACGGCAAAGGAATATACCTGTGTTAGTGTGTGGCCTAAGTTTATATAAGTACCCTGCCGTCAAATGAGTAGCTAACTACAAAAAAAAACCAGCTTTAAGTTAGCTTCTATAGACTAACTTAAAGCCAACTACTACGCAATGCAAAATTTGCATTAACCAAAATGTATACAAACACTGCGCAGTATTTTTTTTTTTAAATAAGATTGCTTTAACAAATCAAGCAGAAGAAAACTTGTTCTTTCAATATATTATTTTACATTTAAAAACAAAGTGTCTCGGTGGCCTAGAGGTAACGCGCTTGTGCTGCAGTGCAGAAATTCCTGGTTCGAATCTCAGCGTCGGTAAATACAAAAAATGAAATTTTTAAATTGTAATTATTAATTTTTTAATAAAATATAAATAAAATATAAAGTTCTTCTTTTTTAATAAAGCTCCATAAGTCAAAAAAAATGACATTTAGTTTTAGAAATAATCCCGTTTACGGCTGAAATCAATCTTTTTTGGCTTAATTGTGGCTAAAAGTAAGAAATTCGTACTTGAAAAATTTTATTTGGAGTAAGAAATTTCGTACTTGATTTAAATCTAACTTAAAGTAGTAAGTTTATAGCTAGCTACAAAAAGTTAACTTTAAGTTAACAGCTAGGTAACTAACTTCAAGTTAATTAGAAGTAATGCAGAATCGGACAATTGACTACTTCCTAGGACATCGCAATGTTAAAATAGTTAGTTAATTCCATATAAAAGTAATGCAAGTGTCAACCACCACTACTTGAGAAATAGTTAGCTTCAAGTTAATTTTAAGTTAACTGAATGTCCGACAGGGTATCGTTACCTTTATTTGGGAAGGCTCTGAACTCATTTTGTTAATTGACAGTTAAAAATACTGAACCTGGGATTCCATGCCCACGCAGAAAAAAAAACTAAAAAATGGTTTTAACTACCCAAATGATTGAAACAATCAATAACATGTTTAAATTTTTACTTCTCACCAAAATGATAACATTAATTACCTAAACTGTAAAAAATAAGAATTTTTTTTATCTAATTAAATATTTTTAAGAAATTATCAAAATTAAAACTTGCTTTAAACATTTCAATTGCCTAAAGCTCAATTAACTTGGGCTGCTTTGTGTGGTATGCCAGCGCTCTAAGCACTGAGCCACACAACCATGTTTGCAAGTAGAATGCATTTGTTTTCATACATTTATTTTAAATATTACCATAATACTAAGAGTAAAAAGAATTGTTAAAACCTGAAAAAAAAATTTTTTAATCAAACACTTTTTAAGATTTCGATTACTGAAGTGATCAAAATAATTGCAAACTTTAAACAATTCAATTACTTGAATGAATTATCAAGTTAAAAAATGTATTAAAAAAAATAAATATAACAAAAAATTATAGAGCAGAAAGAATTTAAAGAACAAAAAGTAAAGCAAAAAAATAAAAAAAAATTTATTGGCCCAGTCAGGCATTGAACCTGGCACCATCTGATTGCCAGACTCTGCCACTAGACTAACGAGTTATGTGAGTTATGCAAGCTATGTAAGATGATGGATTACTTTGGCTATCCTAAACAATGTCATGCAACAAATTGCTTTAAGCTTTTTTCTTTTAGAAAAAAAATTTTAATGCTGCTTTACATTGCACTCTTCTTGGTTATTTTTTTATGTTTTCTTACCTAAAAACAGCTTAGTAATACATAGACTTATCATTTGCTTTTCTTTTACCCTACACTACCGAGAAAGTAGGTTCGGTATTGCACGTTTGGCGTTCGTAAAGTTTGTTTTGTAAAGTTCTATTCATGGTCGACAGAAGGTGCTTATAAAACCATCATCCAACAACGTAACGTGTTACTTTAAACCAATCAATATACAAACAAATAATATCTTCGCATTTTTAGATTATCGGACTCACTAATAGAAATGTCTGATATGTAACAACAATAAACATGCACCAAGAATAATTTTGTATATTTTACGTTGTCATGTAGGTTGTTAAAAAAATTACTTCCTTTCAGGGCCTGTAAATAAGAATCAATTTTAAATTTTCAAAGCAAAAAAGCAGGTACAAGGAAACATCAGAGGGTCAAGTGAATAACACCATTTTTATGGTATTAGGATAAGGTTTTTGAAAACCAAGTGCTTTTTAAATTTTTGATTTTTACTACAAATTTTTAATTTTTAGTTTGGCTTTAGTTCATATAATTTCTTTTTTTTTTTTTTTTTTTTTTTTTTTATTAGAAGAAATTATTATTTTCCGTTAATGTTGATTTTTATTTATTTTTTTAAGCAATAACTACATACTTTTTATTTTTTTGCAAAAAAATAATTTATATCTTTATATTATTTTTTTTTTTTTTTTGACAGAAATAAAATAAAAATTAAAAAAATTACGGTTATATAACAATAAAAAAATAAAAATTATTTATGTGAATCAAAATTTAATTAAAATAATAATTATTATTGTTAGAGTTTTTTTCTTTTTTTTTTTTGCATAATTATTATGGCCCCTGCTTTCTTCATCATTTTAACTTGTTTAAAAAAAATCTTTACTAACACAAAAGTACCTCGAAATTCTAAAGAGTTTTATTCATAACAGCATTAAAGTCTTAATGTAAGTCCTTTGAGTGGCACATAGCCGGCGATAAATGTTTAGAGTAAGACCGAACATAAGTTGCCCTTTTTAACTAAAAATGAAGAAAGAAAATTAAAAAAAAATTTTTTGTTACATAAAAGGCTACAACTTTTTTCCTTGACTTTATATAGAGCAATTTCACAAATCCCCTGTTGTTGTTTACGTGCAAATATTAACCCAAAAAAAATAACAAGAAAAATTTTCAAACTTTGTTGTATTTTAAAAACTGTTAGCTTTTAAATATGATTAGTACAACATCATCCGCCATGATGAACCTAACATGTCGGTTATTTTCAATCGTTGCTTCAAAATGTAAGTGTTTAAAAGAAGTTTAACCCATTATTGAAAGAACAAAATCTTGAATCCAATTTTCAATTATATTTGAGTGATATATAAGGTATTATAAATTACTAACACTCAAGTACCAAACAAAGAGTGCTTATGAGAAACTGCTTGCTTGCGAAAATGAATTCCAGTCGGCAGCAATATTCTTCATTAAAAATTAACTAAAAAACCTGTTTAACAAATTTTAAATATGGTTAACAAAATTTTTCCTAAAATGCAGATAAAAAAAATTAAAAAAAAATTTAAAATAGTTTGTTATGAGATTAAGGAGCATATAATTTTTTTTTTAGTAAATGGGTTTGAAAAAAAATTGAGAGAAAAAATTAAAATTAATTTAAGTCGCTTTTCCGGACTTCCACTTGGCCCCATAAGCCGCCAATGGAAATTGGTATCAAGACGTTATTATGCACTGGTACAAACACAAAAAGAACAATTAAAGGCGCTATATTCGGCGGCGCCGAATCTTAGATACCCTTTACGTTGGACTTTTGAAACCCCGAACCTTTTTTTATTTTTATCCGTTTTTTTATTAATAAAATATTTGTAATTTTTAAATAAGAGTCGGTGTCATATTTTGACCCTCTTAGGGTGATAAGGGCAGCTGTAATTGTTTTTACCCTAATTTTTTTTTTTTGAATTTTATTGGGACTTTTACTCTAATTTTTTTTTAAATTTAGGTGATAGAGATAGCGGGTAGGTATGTTCTAGGAATATGTTTGGGAGGGAAAATTAATGGGGGTCTGTGATACATTTTTTCCTTCTAGGGGCGACTCCGGACAAATTGTAGGGGTTTTTAGAGCGTGGAGATAGGGAGTAAGTGTTTTCTTGGAATATGTTTGGGGGGCAAAATCAATGGGGGTCGGTCGTACACTTTATTTCTCTAAGGCCGACTCTGGAAAAATTATGAGCGTTTTTACATTATGTTTGTAAATTTTGTATGGAAGACCCTTTAGGTGATGGTGATAGGGGATAAGTATGTTCTAAGAAAATGTTTGGAAGGAAAAACTAATGGAGGTCTGTGATACATTTTATTCCTTTAGAGGTGACTCCGGGGAAGTTGTAGGGATTTTTGCCCTATTTTCTAAATTTTGTACAGCAACCATGTTAGGGGCTGGAGATAGAGTATGTTTCACAAAAATGTTTGGGAGGACGAATTAATTGGGGTCGGTCTTACATTTTACCTTTTTAGGAGAACCCTGGAAGCTGTGGGAGCGATTTAAAAAAAAATAAAAAAAAAAATTTAAATTATAGGGTGTAAGTAAGTATGTTCCAAAAAATGTTTGTGGGGAAAATTAATAGGAATCGGTCTGACATTGCACATTGTACGGGGCAACTCCGGGGCAGTTGTGGAGGTTTTTATGTACAAGTTTTAGAAAAATAAACAGAGGTAGTCTGGGTTTTTTGGCTTATATCATATATATAGTCAAAATAAGTTTTTTTTTTAATTTCTGAAAGTTTTTAAAATAATATCCAGCTTTTTTAAGTAACATTTCCAGTTGGTTATACTTAAATAAATAATTTATTGAGTGTACTTGCTTAAAGCTAATTTTGTCCATGAAAATTAAAATATAAATTACTGAGTAGTAAAAAACAAGCAAAACTAATTTCTTTTTTTTAAATATATTTAAAAAATTAAGCTATTTTTTTATTTTTTTATTAACTTTTTACTTTTGATGTTAATTGATTCTTTTTGTAACTTCGTCTGAAATTTAATAACAATATATAACGATTTAAAGCCCCTTAATGGATTAATCTTTGAGCATGCCAACACTTTAAATAAATAAAAATAACACCTTAGACATTTTGACAACTGTCTAGCATTTAAACAGGTTTAAAGGTTCAATTTAAAGGAACAGCAAACACATATAAAACCTAAACAAGAAATTCTTACAGAGATAAAAGATTGAATTCTCCTATAAATAGCCAACCACTGGCCAGAAAGAAGAATAATAGTTCTAGTTGAATTCAATCCATAAACAAAAGACTGCTCTTGCTTATAATACAATAAAAATGTTTAAAATAGTAAGTAAAACAAAATAAACAAAAAAATTATAAAATTGCAACAAATATTTCATTATTTTAACTTATATAGTTAACATTTGTGGCTCTGGTCAGTTTAGCAGCATCAGCCTCAATCTCTACCCCCCTGCTGGTCGAATTGCAGCCACAACCTTCTTTGGCCCCTGCCAACACTAAACATGCTGGATATGTGGAGGCTATAACGCCTATATTTAAAACTGCTCCTCTGGTGGCTACAGCTGCCCTATTACCATCTGCCCTGACCACTGTGCATCATTTACCCTATGCTTATGCCGCAAATTATGTAAGTGTTTTTGTTGTTTTTATATTTAAAAATATATGTTAATTTTTTATTTAAACTTACCTTTTTTTAATTTAATAGTTGACTTATGCCTCGCCAGCTGAAATTTCACACTATCATGTGGCATATTAAGCCAATGAGATGTTAATGAAAGCTTTTTTGGAGACTTTTTTAAATCAACACTCCTGAACACTATGCACTACAAAACACTTAACAATGAAGAACTTAAAATAAGCCTGAAAATATGCAATAAAAATAAATTGTTATTGGTATGAAATTTGAAGAATTAAACATAAAGCTAAAAGACATGATTAAGAAAAAATAAAAACAGAGTTACCACTACATATTAACAAATTTAACAAAATATTATTTGCTTTAACATGAAAATGCTGTTTTACGTTTGTAAATAAACTTTATATATAAAACATGAGAAGAAAAATTGGGCGAAGCTCATCTTCAAAAACTATTTAAACTTAATTGGTTGATTTAAAAAATAAGTTAAAAAAAGAAGGTATAATCTGATATTTTGCAAAAACTGGTACGACTAAGCTTCTTTATATCTTAAACCTTTAATATTTGCTTAAATATGAAAAAAAAACTAAATATTTAAATTATTATTTATTCTGCAAAAGAAGTGTTTACATTTAACAAGCCATTTCCTTATTTTGTTTCATTATTTGTTAATTTGTTTTTTTCTTAGAAATTTTTCTTTGAAAAAATCAGTCAACAAATATGCTTCAATTACAGCCATTTATTAAATGTACAAATAGATGCAAGTTTTTAGTCTCCAGCAGCTCGTTTCAAAGGAAATATGCTGAACTGTTTAATTTACATCCCTCTTGTTGGGTTGTATCGATGTGATTATTGTATTTCTCTACAATGTTGTATACTTTGTATCAAGTGGCACTAATCACTATTCTGAACTGAGTGATGCGAATTACAGCAAGGAGCTTAATAAGGCCCGATGAGTCGGAATTTTTTGAGCGGGTTTAATACCGGACAGATTTAAATTTTCTACAAAATGGTCTCAGGGATTTTGGCTTATTTTACGGTACAAGTACAGTGATGAATTATATGATTACGGAGACAGACGTTAAGGGTTTCACGTGACACCTACCCTGCGGGCAATCATTTACGGTGATCTTAACACTTAGTGGAAACAAAGCATCCACCAGCGTCCACCGGCCACCCAGGTTGCAATTCTCTGCCAAGACTCTGTGGAAACCATAACAGACCCCTTGCTGAGGAGTTGGGATATCTAAACCCAAATTGCGTCCCTTGTTTTGACCCCCCCCCCTTCATAATCAAAACAGATCGGCGCCGACAAGACACATCTCCACTCGCTTGTGAAACAGCACCCAACCTTAAGCAAAAAAGGTTATGATTATCATGTCGCACCCAACAAATGCGACACCCAGCTCTGTTCGAAGGATCTTTTTTCATTTAGACAAATCAATTTCTCCACTTTCATCAACGCTTCATAAACTTCTCACCTTTAGACAGGACCAAATCACAAACATGCTTCAACATGCCAATACAGGCGTGCTCATTATTTGCTACTACTTTTATGGGATCTTATTTTAGATCCTAGGGTCCCCAGCCGTAGCCAGTTTCCCTATTCACCTACTTCCAAACACACTTACACCTTTTCAGCCATTAGCCTACTTCAACAGTTGCTCATGTGCCTGGGTAGACCCGCCAAAACTAGAAATAATTTCTTGTAAACCTTAAGTTCATATAAGACCGCTTACACGGTCACTTTGGGGCCCGTACAGGACGGACCCCAGCAAATCAACTTTCGTTCTCAGTTGCCCTGCTTAGGGATAACCACAGCCACCACATGAACTCCCGAAGGAGAACTCACCATTAATCAGTTCATGCACTGGTAAGCACATGGGGCCAACTGATTCCCGTGGTACCAGATAGGAATCTGGTCAGTCTCGGAAATCTACTTTCGTACAATTCCTACCAATTTCTTTTTAACACAGATAAGGTATTGGTACCCTTAAAACCTTGTATTATATAATACTGGAAACTGGTATCAAGTAATTACAAAAAATTTTTTGCCTATTACCATAAAAATTTCTTTTGTTGAGCCCGCTATATTTAATTGTAATTTGAAAAATCTTTATAGCTTTCTACATTAATTTACGACGGCTGGTAAAAAATATTTATCGTATTTACAATTTTAGTGTTTAATATGACAATTAGTTTATCGTAATTTGTTCTGTGCTTGTTACGATATTGAATAGTTTAAATGAATCTTGCCAAAGAGCAAATCAAATAGTACCGCCTTAAGAATCCACCCGTAGCTATAATACCAGGGAAACAACATGTGAACTGGCATTCCTACAATATCTCCTCAAGCGGCAGTTAAGGCAGCCACTTTATGTACCACAAAGTGACCTCTCCAATAATCACTGCCGGTACAAGCTGGTTACTAACTGCCATGGTACTATACGCAGACTTTGGTCAGACCCGAGTGGGTTAAAATGCAACCCCAGGCTGCCACTTTTTTTCCCGGCAGCACAAGCACTAAGAAATGGCTAATTTGCCTTGTTTGCTGCTGCGAGGTAAAGAAAGCCGAAGCCGCAATAAAATAACAGTCAGCCAAAGTTGCAGGGAAATAATAAGTAGCAGAAGCCACAATGAAAGCATAGTTATCCGAGCCCAAAATAGGCCACCAAAACATTTAAGCGTGTTTCACGATTGCATAAGACGTCTAACATATCCAAGTTCTATTTACAATATGATTTAAAGTACTTATTAGTTACTATGCCAGTGATGTTAACTTTCTCTTTACTAGTTTATATTAAATTTGTAACATAATATTGCATTTTAATAGACGATACAACTTTACAAAGGGATTATGAGTTGAACAAATACATATTTGTTTATAGAACTTTTTATAAGTTTTTACAGCAATTTTCACAACAGGAGGTGTTCTAATGATTTATACAAAAATACTTGAAATGATTGCACAGATGATTATGACAAGACGGCAATCTTCTTTCGAATTAACTACAAGATTTTTTTTATACTCTTGAAAAAGTTTAACTGTTTTCATAGGAATTCAATGCATTAATGTGGACTTTCTTTTAAATTTAATTTCTCTGTCGAATCTGTGAATGTCATTTGCTTTTGTACGGATAGTTAAACGTCAATTACTTATGGCAAAAATAACGGAGGGTCGCAAGTCTAGCACCGTCTTGTAATGTTAAAAGATGAATAATAACTACTCAGAACATGACCAAGTACGCATTAGATGTGTGCCTGGACATTACGTGGAATGAAGGAAAAAATAATCTGGTGAATATAGCTGAAAAATATCAAGCAACTGACCTGGGGAACTCAAATAATTTTTTGCGATAAAGACTGAGTTGAAAGGCACAACTGTGTTTTCATCCTCATAAGACCAAGTAACTCCTAAAATTAAGAGAAGCTATAAGCGTACAAACGGGTCACTCAGACCCACAAGCGCACATTCATCGCATAGGGGTTATGGAGCACCGCGTATGCAGGGAATACAGGGAGTGCATCGAATTGGTAAAGAATATAACTCCCTTAAGAGGCGTTGGGGGAATTCGTCCGCATCACTGATTTTTGGGAACTTTAGGCCTTCTTATACCTTATATTATACCCAATTTATTAAAAAAAAAATATTTAGCAAATGAATCTTTTCCAAACAAATTTAAATCTGCTGCCTAAATATTAAATTAGTTATTTGTTAACTTTGAACACAAACTTAAGGGTTATAGGGTTTAATGACTTGTATTGTTATTTTGTTTTCTTTTTTTTTACCTCCTGCTTGCTTTCAGTTTTAAGGATTTTATTATAAATATCAAATTGACAACATCATAGGGTCATGTAAGTACTTTGACCAAAGAAAAAATATAATTTGCAAAAACAAAATTAATTAAATATAATCATTGTATTGTGTTTAAGAATATTTTTTGTTTTCCTTTTTGATTAGCTGTGAGCGAAAAATTGTTATGTCTAGTCAACAATTATAATCAGTCAAAACATAAACCAGAAGCCAAATTACGCCGCTCAAGAGCAATCGATACTAAAAACCCCTGTGTTACTAACTTACTTAGTAAGTCATTGATAGCGTTTTATGTGATTCATTAGTGGAATTATGAATAATTTTTCAAGCTCTTTGATCTTCTTCGATTCTCGCAGCGCTTTTAACGCTGTTCAATTCTTTGCTTCATTTCAAAACTGATGACATCCATTTATTTATGGCGGTGTCAAGGCATACAGATTCACCTTCCCTACCTTAGGCTCAACATCGTTCAGAGATTGCCCTAATCTCATGGATTCTTTATTCGTTAAAATCACTAGTTAAGTATTGCCAGCTATTGCCGACAAACCAATTTTTGCTTACTTTCTTTGTTCATTAGGAAAGGCAATAGGGGCATCATGCAGCACATGGCTTTTGGTGAAAAAAATGCTCCAATCAAATATTGAATAGGTCGCATGACAGGCTGTTTCCTTGTTCGATTGCGCGTTGGGTTTTAAGCGGTTTGAAAAAGTAATTTCTAAATTAATATGATGATTTTGTGTCAGTTAAAGTCATCCTACACAATCTGGTTAGTTTTAAGGTATGGCCTTAAATAGCTTTGCTCGAAATGGGCTATCAAAAGCGGCCTTGGAATCGGTGAATAGATGATAACAACCAAACTGTTTGTCATGAGATTTCTTTAAGATTTGACGTACTGTGAATATCTGGTCGCTGGTGGATTTTATTGATATCCAGACAGTGATCTAGGCAATATTCGCAGACTTCACTTGCCCCTCAATTATCCGAGCATCCATACACAGAAAAAACTGAGTTGTAGAATCAGTAACAAATTTCAGAGAATCAGTAAATATTTTGTCTGGCTGAGGACCTACAACGAAAGTTGTAAATTTAGACAAACAATTTTGCAAGAATTTTAGCTTCTGTTAAAAAATTTTGCTGAGCTGGTTAAATATTTTATTTGTCTAGGCGAAAATTTTGTTTGATTTAAAAATCAAATAAAAATATTATTAGAGACTATTAAATAAATTGACTAAAAAAATAAATTATTTTGAACAAGAATTTGTTTGAAAAATTTTTTTTGTAGTTTTTTGTGTGTAGAATCCATTGCCGGGCTGTGTGCCGTTTAAAGGTAACAAATACACTGGGCTAGGGGAAAAAAGGGGCATTTATGGTGATGAAAAGGCTGATGATCCAGTGAAGCAGGGGAAGTTTATCTGCCCATTAGAGTCTCAAAGGCTGATGTCACTAATAGTCTTAAATTGCTCTCCAGCTGATAAATAGAAGAACAATATTTTACCATTTAATTAACACAAAATTTGTTGCTGGGAAACGTTTATGTTTTCTCAGAGAAAAAATATTATTTCTTAAAAATTAACAACCATAAAGTTGTAAACTAAAGAAATATGTTGGTCTTAAATATATTTATAAATTTTGTAAAAACTAATTGCACACTTAATGTTAGTGTTTTAGCACTTACATACAAACAAAACAAAAATTATACAAAAAAGCCAAAAATATTGCAAAATTTTACTTTCACTGGTTTTTGGTTTTAAGCAAAGTATAAATGAATTCAAACGTATCGTCGTTCCAAAGTTATTTCTACGTAAATTGCATACATGTATATGTACACACAGAATGAAATAAGAATAGTTTCTTTGACTTTTTTTGGCTTTCATGCTGTGAAATGCTAAGGTCCAATGCTACGGTTCTATCTCTATATGTTAACGAGGTAAGCATTTTCCAGCGGGTCGTATTTAAAAGAATGAAACTGGAATAGCAAATCAACATTCTCTGTTTTAGCATAAACAAAAAAAAATTGTTCGCATATATTTTAAATTTAATGCATTTATTAAAAAATTTACCTATTTTAAATAAAAAGTTAGTTGTCTTAATTAATTGATTAATTGTATTTAAAAATTTAATGCCAACAAAGATGCTTGTTTACAAATTCTTTAAAAAAGACAGTAATTTTACATAGGAGTTTTATAATTCAATGCTTTTGTGCACTTGTTTTTGTTAGTAAGCAGCGCTAACATAAATAATAATGTAATCTTCGAAAATGCAATACTCGTAAGCCTAGTGGTAGTCTTATCCAGGCAATCAGAAGAAGAATAACAAGTTTTTTTCCAGTTTTTACAATATATTTTTCTTTAAGGATAATGCTTATGCAATGAATATTTAGAAAAATAAATGCGTTCTAATTTCAATATGGTGGCGTAATGCTGCGGTTAAAGCGCTAGGACACCACACAAGCAGTACAAGTTTAAGTCGCAGCCAAACACAAAAATTTTTTTTCTTTTAATTTGGTTATTCCTTTCAGCAATTCAAGTGTTTGAAGTAAGCTTCAATTTCGATCATTTCAGTAATCAAACCTAACAAGGGTTTAGTTGGATAAAAATCGCTATTTTTCACTTTTACTGGTTAATCGCTCCGGTGAAAACATTTTGTTGATTGATTCAATCATTTTGGTAATTGAAACTATTTCTTATTTTTTTTATTAATGTTTAAATTTAAATGTAAACGTTGGAAATTACAGATGTGTGTGTTTAACTCGACGCAAGACAGCTGAATGACATACTCTTTAAAAAAACAAGTAAGAGCGCTATGTTCGGCTGTGCCGAATCTTACATGCCCTTCACATTGGCCTCAAAACATGCGAAAAGTTTACAATCACAAAGTTTATTTATAGTCAATAAACTATTAATTAGCATAAGAGAATACAATACACTAAAGTTTAGTCATGAAAAAAAAGCGGCGGCTAAGTTTGAGTCGACACTTAGCCGAAAAAATATTGGGCGGCGGCGGCTTTATACATATGATCGGCGGTCCAGCCCGCTGTCAGCCGTTTGGCGCAGGTCTTTGCATTCATATGTATATTTAACAGAGTTGCCAGTTGTTTACATTTGCTACACAAATGTGTGGATTTTGTCCTAAAAAAACTGAGGCAATCGCAGTATTTTGCTTATATCTAGGTTCGTAGTAAACCGTTCTTGCTCATTTCAAATAGCGATTGTTTCCAGGATATTTCTAATAGTTTGACACTATTAATTGATCCGTATTACTTTATTTGACTCCGTAAAATTGATTTTAACTGACGGACATGGTTATATTGACTTTCCTATCTATAATGATCCAGAATATACTATATACTTTATAGGGTCGCAAATGGATAATAAAGAAATTACAAAGGAAATGACAGACTGATATATACCCTTATCACTATATGAAGGGTATAATTATCACCATGTCAAGGTTACAATAAAATCTGCATTTCCATTCTATCGTTCATTGCTCTTAATAAAACTTCGTGTAAATTATTAAGTTTTTTATTTAAGTTTGAAAATATAAATTTGCCACCAGACACCCGGTATATTTTTATATTAATGCATTTTTACAATGGCAGTGAATATTATAATAATAAAGTTGTGTTTTGTATTTATAACGAAAAGAAGAAGAAAATCACACTAATTAGACTTAAACAAGGTTATTAGTTTCGTTGTTGTTATAACAAGTTTGTCAAATTTTGCAATCAGATACATATTTGCAAAAAAAAAAAATTTTTTCAAACAAGACATTGATTTGAATTTGTCTCCTTTTGTGTAGCAAAAGAAACTCCTACGCTTTACAAACATGAAGACAAAAATCAGTCAAAGATTTGTTTAAAATAATGAAATTTTTAAACTGTATGTGTTTCAAAGCTTTCAAGGTTTTTGAAACGTTTTGCTATTTTTTTAAATGCGGATATCAGACATGCAACAACGTCTCATGAGATCGAAACACAAAGGCACACACAAAGCGATGTTTAGTTGTGAATAAGAAATCAACTTAAGATGGCAACAATAAAGAAAAAGAAAAACCACTCTTGCAAAACTTAAACTGGAAATCCCACTTGAATAACAAGCAGCAAGGAAATTCAAAAAATAATTGTTTTTTGCTTATTTTCTACACACTTTTGCATTAAGTTTGTTTCTTGATATATTATGGAAATTATAGGCATCGTTTTTGGCTAATTCTTATTTCGTTTGTTTTGTTTTGAGTTTTTTTTTATTAATTCTACTTTATTTTAAAATGTTATATTTGGGAAATCCCCTGCACAATACTTTGATACAAACTGCATTTGTGCTGTTTTTATACCTAAACCAGGGGTTACTATATGTTTATGCAGATGTTTGTCACACAAAGAAATTTTTGTAACAAAAAAAATTAAAGCTTCTTATGCATTAAAATAATACCTCTCGAATTGAAATTAGGAAACAATATCCGTCTTGCTAGATGTCCTCTATGCCTGAAGTAAAACACTGAATACTTTTTCCAACTTGTGGTGAAAGGGAACCACAACAGGGCATTCAGTTTGCTCCTTGATAACTCATTTAGGTCATCTACACAGAACGAAAAACGGCTTTCTAAAATCAAGAATTTTATTCTTGATTTTATCCAAAATCTTTCTTGAAATTTTCAAGTACGATCCTCACTTACATTTTCTTAAATCAAGCCTATTCGGATTGCTTCAACAAATCAAGCAGAAAAAAGCTTTTTGTTTTAATATATTATTTTACATTTGAAAACAAAGTGTCTCGGTGGCCTAGAGGTAACGCGCTTGTACTGCAGTGTAGAAATCCCTGGTTGGAATCGCAGCTTCGGTAAATACAAAAAATTATTTTTTTAAGTTATAAATTTAAAGTATCTATAAAATAAAAATAAACTATAAAATTCTTCTTCTTTAATAAAGCTCCATAAGTCAAAAAAATGACATTTCATTTTCGAATTAATCCCGTTTATGGCTTAAATCAATCTTTTTTTGGCTTACATCAAGTACGGTCCGAACTTAAATCAATCCTCTTTTGGCTTAATTGTGGCTAAAAGTAAGAAATTCGTACTTGAAAAATTTGACTTGGAGTAAGAAATTTCGTACTTGATTTAAGAAAAACCGTACTCACCGGATTGCTTCAACAAATCAAGCAGAAAAAAGCTTGTTGTTTAAATATATTATTTTACATTTTAAAACAAAGTGTCTCAGTGGCCTAGAGGTAACGCGCTTGTGCTGTAGTGCAGAAATCCCTGGTTCGAATCTCAGCTTCGGTAAGTACAAAAATGAAATTTTTAAATTATAAATTAATTATAAAACAAAAATAAAATATAAAGTTCTTCTTCTTTAATAAAGGTCCATAAGTCAAAAAAATGACATTTCATTTTCGAATAAATCCCGTTTATGGCTTAAATCAATCTTTTTTTGGCTTACATCAACTACGGTTCCGAACTTAAATCAATCCTATTTAGGCTTAATTGTGGCGTAAGAAATTTCGTACTTGATTTAAGAAAAACCGTACTCACCGTACTTTTGACACCGCTATGGCTTGATTTAAGTAAAGTTTTCTTAGATAATTTTTTGTGTGTAGTATACATATATACAGTAACTGAATGGAAGTTATTTAAGAAGTATTTCGTAAAGGATTTTTTTAAAGAAGAAATAGTTAAATTGTAGTATAAAAGAAATTCAACTGGTTTGAGCAGTTATTCACAAAAACGACTAAACAAAAATACTGATTTTCAGTTGGAGATATTTTTTTAGAAAAAGACAAACGACTGTCAAGGGTAGACAACAACAAAATAACATTTGGCTTTCTTGATATTTTTCTGAAAGTTTTGTTTGTTTGTAATTTTCTTTTATTGTTTTTTGTAAAAAAAAAACAAATAAGTTAAGTTATTTTGCGACATTTTTTGTTTGTGGACAATAATACCAATAAACTGCGTTCAACATACAAAAAAGAAATTCCGTTTGCTTTTCTATATTACATAAGTATAAGTTTGATAGGTCATGTTTACAGCCAAAAATACTACTACCATTTAAAGAGTACTGATGATGAAACTCTGTAGCTGGTTTCGAAAATGCATTCTACTCGGCTGGTATCGAAAGAAATTCAAAATAATTTTTTTCAATAATAATGGCAAATATTAATTTCTTGCATGTTAAATAAATTTAAAATATGAACTAAATCGAAAATAATAAAAGGCAAAAATTTGTATTTACACAAGAAGTCAATGAAAATATAACAAGCATATGCATACTTACATAATTTTTTTGAGTGTAACTGTTCAGAAGCTTTTTTTTTTTTTTTGCTCTTAGTCAGGTCAAATATTCATAGAGAAGGGGAAACCCCGTCTTCTTCTTTTTCATTATTCAAACAACTGTAAAGTTGAAGGGAGTCCGAGTATACTTGCAAGTTTACCTTTCCCCCAGGGAGCCGGTAAGACAGCGACCTCGAAAGATCCTTCAGATTACAGTTCATCAAATAACTTACAAAAAGATAGTTCTATGAATCTTTGTGTCCATACAGCATTACATATTTTAACCCCTTCAGAAAAGTAATCAATATCCAGCTCTTAATCATCACCAGCGGCACCGCGACTGATTTTACATTAGAGGTGCGTAAAGCAGATCTCATTTTACCCAGCTCCTCTGCCCGTTCATTGTTAAAGTGGTGCATAGGCACCCAAACTAAAATAATTTAGATAACTAAACTAGCCTTGAAAACTCTTCCTTTCCTTGACTGCCTAGAAGAAGGTAAGGGTGCAAGAACTGATTGAATTAAGTGTCACCTGGCTGCAAACAAAAATTCCAAAACTTTTAAAGATACACTGCATTAACCAGGAAGACAATATCAGAAACGTATCCCTTGATTCTCGTAGTAAACGCCAGATATAACACTGACGTAGAATTAAGTAATTGAAGTGTAGTATATAATATGGTCGACTATTACTTTTATACTTTTTTATGTGCAAAACATTAAGACCAAAACTTTTTAACTAACACACCTTAGTTTTCGCTTGTATCTGGTTTCGGTTTTGCACACACTAATTTGGTTTCGTTTGCAATTCCTTACAGCAGACTGCATGACACTGTGACTGAGATTTTGGTAGAGACAAATTTATTTAACTTTTTACTATTTCTGTTTTTACATACACATAGTGTTGCATTGTTTATCTATTAATAGATTTTACATGTTAATTTTTTTATAGTAAAGCCACAGTAATTAAAGTTGTAATACAAATTTGTTAGGTGAAGCAAATAGCTGGTGGATTCCATCCGCCCATCAGTCCAGCTGGGTATCCATGTATTCTTGTGATCAAAGAAAAATTTTTTGGCAAAGGGACCAAGCCTACTACTTGCGGTGATGATCGTCAATTTTTTAACTTAGCCCCTATAAAAAGTATGGAGTTGTGTATATTTACCACCCTATTCCATCAACTGTCATAATTTTCCAGAAGTCCCATATAAATCCCTTTTCTTAAAGTCTTCTGATTCCGAATACATTTTTTGCTCATGTTGGCAATAAAAGTTGAGGTGCAGGGTATGATATATTATTATATGATTGTTCGTTTTTATATAAAAAATTTCTAAACATTTTATAGTTTGGACCTCAACTTCCCATTTCATCAATTTTTTACGGTGTTAGCATAACATGTAGGGCATAAATGACAAGTTGAGTTTGTCATTTAACAACTAATTACCTGTTACTTATCCAGCCATCTTACAACACGAAACTTACAACATGAGAAAGATTTTAAAAATAAAAATACCCCACTGTTAACATTATAAAAACAATATAAAAGCCATGATTTTATGAATGAAATTTAAAAAAGTAAACATATTATATAAGTTGCGTGAACCATAATCACAAATACAATTCATCAACATAGAAAATTAAAGAAAAAACAAAAAAATATGTCAAAACTTTATGGAATCTTACAAACAGAAAACGAAAAATAAGAGCAAAACTACAAGTGACCAGACACAATGATTTATAAAAAATTTTTGTAATAAAAAATTACAAATATTTACAACAAAAAAAAAACCATAAAATAATAAGATCTCAACGCAATTTTAATTACAACAGGTAATATACAAAAGAAAATAAAAAAGTGTAGGAATAAAACATGCACATCTATTTCAAGTTACAAAACATCATTTTACACAGAAAAAAATTAAATGTAAATACAATAAATTATGTTGCGCATTCAATTAAAATTTTAATTAAAAATTAAGCTCCATTGATTTTTGTAAATAAAAATACAAAATTTAAAATTTATGAAAAAAAATCTAATAAAAGCTGTTGTATTATTAGCAAATTAATTTGTTAGTTTAAAAAATATTTTTAACAAATCAATTTTTTTCAAAACACAAAAAATTTAAAAAATGTAATTACAAATAAATTAAAGTATTTTGGAAAAAAATTATTCTATTAAAAAAAAATGTACTGTTAGTTCGTTATATCTTTTTATTTCTTATATTTATTTTAATTTATTTGTGTTTGTTAAATTTAATTATTTATTATGATACCGCTAATTTTAGTATGCATTACAAGTCTCAACAACAACTCAAACCAGGGCCCATATGATTGCAAGGCGTTCGCTCTATCCACTCAACCAACAAGGTATTCTATATTTCAAAGTATCAAATTTACTTTTATTTACTTATCTTTACATCCAACAATTTAAACAAGATCAACTGAAAACTAAAACCGAAGAGAGGAGAAGAAAAAATAGATTAAAAAATAAAAAAATATTGACCCTATTAAGCATCGAACCTGGCACCTTTTGATTGCCAGGTTTAGACTCTTACCACTAGATTACAGACACATTAAATTTTCCAAGTTATTTTAGTTAACGTTTATGTTTGATTTTATAAGCGTGTTTTAAACAAACATGTTGTTATATTAACAACAGAATATGTAAATACTATTATTATAGCTAATTAAAATCTTCAACAAAAAATTGTTATTTTTTTGAAAATACATATTATAACAAATAAATATGTTTCAATAATAATTTGTTTTGTTGACTCATTTAAAAGACTAAATATTTTAACAACTTTATAAGGTGTCTTTCCTGTCGCAGTTAATATCGAGAAATTTTAAACAAATGTCCATTGACACTACTCTCTCTATCCTCCTTCCCATAACCTATTTTCCTGATCCCAACACAATGCCATGCATGTACAGGGGCCTTCCCCTAAGTGCTAGTTATTTTATTAAAAAAATATTAAAACTTTACATCTTAATAAAAAAATAATTTAAAGCGTTTAATTAAAAAATCAATTATATAATTTAAATATTAATTTAAAAAAATACTTTAGATTTGACCAAATAATTTTTGTGAAATATTTTTCCAAAAAAGCCAACAAAATTTAGTTAACTCATTTAATCAAATCTTTAGTTGCACTTTCGTTACATTAACAATTTAATTAATTATATTTACTTATATTTCAAGCACATATTAATAAAATAAAATAATTTTTACTTCAAATTTATCGCTTCAAAATTGTTGATATTCTTTTCTGTGTTACTGACGAGAAATGGATGACTACTACGCGGACAGCATACAGGCTACCGAAACTTTTACACACTTTGCACTTATTTTCATATACATATGTATGTATTATAAGTACAGCCCGTTCATATACTTAACCGCAAAAACAAGTACATACAAACATACATTTTTAAGTACGTACATGCATTTCAGGTAATTCATACAACCAAAATTTATTGCCCAAGTTTTTTTTCATGACAAATTCGTTATAGAG
This sequence comes from Melanophora roralis, assembly GCA_963583895.1. Lineage (NCBI taxonomy): Eukaryota > Metazoa > Arthropoda > Insecta > Diptera > Rhinophoridae > Melanophora > Melanophora roralis. The sequence continues at coordinate 14,070,614 of OY757189.1, forward strand.
AGTAACAAATTTGTGTGTAACCCTTAATACGTAGTTTAAGCTTAACTTTAGTTGGGTTAATGAGTCAAATAAAAAAATTAAATAAAAATATATATTTTTATAAAAGCCCCCAATGTCAGCAAATACGTCATCAATCAAATAAATTATGTTTGATTTTAGTTTATTTTGGTTTTTTTTATTCGCAGACAATGTATGTTGCATGTAAAGTATTTATATTTGAACTTCAATTAGCCGGTTTAATTTTACTTTATTTAACCCTTTATTATCAGCAGAGGCCAAAGTGGTTATATAATAACAAAAAAGTATTTTGGAAGTTATAAATTTTAACTTTGCTTTAACTTTAACTTAACTTTGTAAAGGAAGTTATTTTAGAATTAAATTAAATGAAGGGAAGGTCATTAATGCGGATCAGTAGTTGTGAGAATATACAGAATATACAAGTTTGTCATTTAGTTTGTAATTTTATTAATTTTTGATCCCAATAAAGTGTGCATATTATGGATCCTTATAGAAAGGGCAGTCGACTTAGCTATGCCCGTCCGTCCATCCAAAATATACCTAAAACTTTCGACGGTAATGATGAAAAACACATTGAAATATCTTAAAACTTGTATGTATCTATATGGTCACACCCGTCAAAAGTCGTATGTAAAATACATCAAGTGTGAAAGTAGCATTACTATGACTTGACGAGCCAAACGTTTTTTCAGAAGTTGAACAAATTATTGTCACCAAATCTATTTGTCACCTGTAAAAAATCTTGTTATCGGTTAGATGTGTAGATGTATTTTACTGTCAATTACATTAGGATTTACAGGCGTCCCATATCAATATGAAATGACCCCCTTTGTTTACCTTTTGTATTCATATTTTATGAATTTTAATACTTAAGGACCCTAATAAGATCTTATATAAAAAACAACGCTTGAAAACAAAAGAGCATTATGATAAGACATGAACAAAAACACGTTTTATTTATTTGGCCAGACAAATTTTTGGCACGTGAAAAGGAATTTCCAAGAAATTTAAAGTTTCAATTAGTAATTACAACTATTTTTTTAACAATGTTTTTAATAGTTTTGTTATGTTTAAATTTTATCATTTCGCAGGGCAAAAACACACATTTTTACACCCTTCACATAGTGATAAGGGTACATATGAGTTTTTCATTTTGTTTGTAAATTTTTTAATATCTATTTGCGACCCCATAAAGTATATATATTCTAGATCCTTAAAGATAGGAAGGTCGGTGCAATTGTTCAAATATTGTGAGTTGTCTGTTTCGAGAGTGCATAGCTATCGTGCGCTTTAAGCCCACCACAAAAATTATAATATTTACGGCTTGAAAACAACTTGCCTAGATCAGGTGACTGGGTAAACATAGAGAACAATGTGAATGGTATAAAAGATTCGGAACAGCCGAATATAGCGCTATTACTTGTTTTTTATCAAATTTAAAATTTTTGCATAACTTTTAACTGTTATTATGTTAGAAAATTACACATAACTTAATTTAGAATTTTAAAATAAAAAGTACTTTATTTACCTAAAGCCAATTTTAAATAAAAAACAGAAACTAATATATTAAGTTTTGTAAAAGTTAAAAGGAGACAGTAAGTAGTTGTTTATTACCCATTTTTAAGTTTTGAATAAGCAGATATTGCTAATTGAAAGTTTTTTTTTAATAGCCAGCACTCAGGGAAAGGTCCCTATACATGCAGTGCATTGTATTGATATTAGAAAAATAGGTAGAAGGAGTCTGGACATTTGGCTAAAATTGTTTTCGATATGCGCATATAAACTGTGCGACTAAAGAACGAATTTGCCCTGTAACGCGATTCACGGGCCCGTCGATTTCAGAAATAAGGTGAATTTTTTCAAAACCTATTTCCCTATAGTTTCGATAAAGCAGTAAAACATATTTCACATTACGATAATGCTCAAGAAAACCGATACGTACCTTCGCTTGAGCATCTTTGACTGTTCCTTTAAGCAGTTTGTTTCAAAATAGACATTGGAGTTTTAGCCCTTACGAAAGAGTTATATTCCCTTTTCGGTCGAATCGAGGTCATATTATAGAAAGTTCAGAAGGTGTGAAATAGTTCCCTAATCGTCATAAAACCCCAAGACATTTGTGTGCTTGTTTTGACAAAAGAAAAACTTGTTCCGTTTAGCGGGCCTCGCAAGGGATTTTTGTGCTGTAAATATCAAGAATATGGTTTCCCGAACATTAATACCATTAATTAATACAGACAATGCAGCATGACCAATTTGACGTTTATGTGTTAGGTAACAACATTGCATCTAACGTGCAATAAAATCAACCCTTTTCACACGGCCTTAATCGGAAATTACCGGAGATCACGGTTAAATGTGTCGTTAATAATATGTCGCATAGCCCCAATCCCCAAATACGAGTAGCTAGGTCTGAAATCAAATGAGTATGAATGGATATGAGTTTGAAATAAAGAAGATGAAGCTTTGCAGGCACACGATTTTTCTATTATGATGGCCAGTAAGACCATCCTAATAGCTTACAAAGTGGTAGTAACCATTCACTCTATATAACCTTGGAAAGTGCTAATGAAATAACTATTGGCCGGTAATATTCAGGGTTTAAAACTAATTTTTAATATATAATATTAAAATTTTATTGAAATTAGGGGCACACAGAATTTTCACCGTCCGAATACTTTGGCATACAAAGATTTTGCCTGTGTACATAGCGAATCAATATCGACTTTTCTGTAAGCATGTTTAAAACTAGAAGCTTCCTCGCTAGGCCTAAATGCAATTTTACAAGCCCCATTTTCGCAACAGCATCGACATCATCGTCTAAATTGCAAAAAAAAAAGTTGAGATCTACCTAACAATCCTTATAAACAAAAATTTAAAGCTTATTGGCTGTCTTTTCAGCGTTGTAAAATTTGGCACAAGAAAGCGATACAAAAATGGTGAAGGGGTCCGAGTTTTCTAAGAGTGCAAAAAGAATTAGTTTGTACTTTTCAAGGTGAAAAGAAAGATATAGAAAACTTTGTATCAGTATTTCTTTGAGTTAAGTACCTTACATCGAAATTATTTTTGAAACAGTTTTAAATATACGGCCAGAAAATTTTTCTTTTCAAAACATTTTTTTAACTTAAAACAATAAGTTTGAAAAATACATTTTTTTTTAATCATCAACTCCTCAAAGGGTTAAAGCGTCATTCGGAATTACCAAAGATCACTGATTTACTTTGTATTTATGAAGTCGTTGGAAAAAAATTAACAATTCAACATATGTTTGTGTGAAATATTTGTTTAACAATGATCATCAATAAATGTTTATTTATTTATAACGCTCTCTGTCTGTTTCCAAAGAAAAAAACCTTTGAAACACACAATTTTATTGAGTATGGTCAGCATCTAAACTGTTGAAGTTGATTTCATATTTAGCCTTCTTAAAGTCTAACGACTCTGTTTTGTCAAATTTTTAGTCAAACGTTTCCTTGTGTTAAAAACCCAATAAACTTTATTAACCTAAAAGAAATGTGCCAATAGAAGTTAAACATATTTGCTAATTAAGAGATTATTACTGCATAAAGGCTTGATTAATAGTTCGTAGAAATTCATAAGTTTGGTTCTATATACTTGTGAAGACCTCAAATAGGAGAAAATTTTTGATTAAAAATGTATTTTTATTTATTAAATTGTGTGTTTATTTTTAGTTTACCTTCGTATGGTTTAAATGGATTTTCAGTATTTAAATGTTTACACACAAAACAACAAGAAAAAAATAATTTTATTAAAACATTTAACTAAATTATAAAATTCACAGTGCCGTATTGATATTTACGGCATGCAATCGTCTGCTATTATTGCCTTTAACAACAATTTGTCAAATTAAAAGCTAAAAAAATCATTTGTATAAATAAAATGAATCATCATCTTGGTTCAGACGGCTCCAGATTTACATATTTATTGTTGTTTGTGGTACGTTCATTCAAATGATGAAAAATTAAAAACATTTGTTTAATATGTAAATAATAAAAATATGACCTATATTTTATTTGGACACGAACTTGTTTTTAATATCTTAATTTTCAAATTGTTTTAGTTTACCAATTAAGGGAAATTCTTGCAAAATTTGAGATATGGGCCGTTGCGTTTACTAAAATAATAAAAAATGTTGCCACATTATTTTAAAATTAAATACATATTACAAAAAATTAATATTAAATAAAGGGAGAACATTAGCCAAGAATTGAGTGCGAACGTAGCAGAATAATTAAGAGTTTTGTAGTACCACTTTATACTACAACTTTTCAAAAATTAAAGATTTTTGTTATTAAAAATTTTTTTGAAAATGTTTAGCAGAAGCGCAACACATCGATTTTTCTGTTATTTTAAAAAAATATTAAAGATATTCTTACTTATGCGACTCCTTTTCTTTATTAAAGAGCCATCTTTTTGGTGCGTTTATATTTCATGAAACTTTGTAATTTCTCTTGTTAATCATTAGATAACAATACGTGAGATTATTTTTGTGATTTAAAAATTAAGTTTTATTAAAAAAAATTTCCCCTAAACCAAAGCTTTAGGTTAGGTTACGAAGGGTAGTGCCGAGTCCAACTCGCCACCTCCACTCGGAGGCTCTCCGGCCTATTGTGAATAGCTGAAGCTTTAAAGATATTAAAATATTATAATTATCCCAGCAAAAAATAATCGAGATTTTGTAAGCAGTGAATACTTTTTCTAGTATACTTATGCGCTTCGCAGCAAGCACTTATATTTTTCCTTAATAAATGCAATAGTGTATGGCAGTAAATGAAAAACTTTTACTGTTTTACACACTCGCTTACTCAAGTGCATACTAAAAAGCACTACTGTAAGGCAGTGAGTAAAAAAAACATTATTTTTTCGCCAAGTAACGAACATAAAAACACGGCAAAACATTTATTTCGATGACGCAATAAATTTAAAAAACTAAAGAATCGCCAAAATTACATGAATTAACTGGATATTTATAGCGCCTAAATAAGCACTTAACATGAAATGCAACTAAGTGGGACATCACGAATAAATATCATGCCATACGTAAGCAGGTTTGTAAGCTTTGCTGTCTTGATATTCCCTTACAAACCTACCTACGGCGAAGCAGCAGTTTTTGCTGGGATATTAATTTCTATGTTTGAAAATAAGTTTTGCTGTCCGATAAGGGTTTAGTTGGCATCACTGACACAACATTTTTAGAAACGTACTAGCATTTTACCCTCTACTCCGTAAGCGCAGTTTTCCTAAAACAAAGCACGTAATGCAAATGAGTACTTCTTAATTTATGATCTCTCTTAATCTTTGATCTTTAAACTTCTATTCAAAAATTAATGCAAAAAAACTATCAAAGGTTTAAAAACAAAGTACTTGTTGACTTCGGTCCTCAAAAAAGTCAATAGTTCCAAATTACATATTTCTTGGTATATAATTTGAAAGAAAATCTTTTACCTCAATATAAATCAAAATTCGTTAATTTGTTACTATAGAAAATGGAATTATTAAATTTAAGGACGACTTGCCTACTATTAGAATAAGGTTATGCAAAGGAAGATGTCATAGACTTCAAAAAAGAAATCCACTTATAACATTGAAGAAAACAGCAAGGAAAGTGTTTAACAAAGAGGCTGGAAAAAAATATCGTAGAGATATAGACAGCTACTTCCTAGCAAAATTTTTTTGAATTTGAGTAATGAGCTGTCATTACTTCATAGGTTACAAGGTAATGAGGGCATTACCACAGAAAAACTACCTATAGTAATGGCGTTAATAATTACATTTGTAGGTATATATGCAAAAAAGGATTAGGCAACAGGCTTTATAGCATGTTTTTGTTTTTAAATCCTTCAATTTTATTTATTTTGTTTAGTTAACCATCGGTAACTATTTAGTTACTCGATTGGTTTTTGCAAGCACATTTGTATGCAGGGGTCGTGAATTTCGGGACAACTCAAACAAAAACAACTAGTTATTCGGCCAAAAGGTAACTAGTAAGGTAAGCAAAGGTTTTGCTGGGTTATGTCAGGTCTCTGTTAAAAATTGGCATTATAAGTATATAAATTGGTATTTTTGTATCCTTAGTGATACAATACAATTTCGTTGTTTTCAATATATAAATTTTAAAATAAAATTTTTTTAGGAAGAGTTGAAAATTGAGGCTATAAATGTTTCTAAGATAAAGCGTACCAAATATTTAATAAAATTGGTCCTTAGCGCTACCAATTTCTTTCTATTTCCTCTGCTATCCAACTAATTTTTTATCTCTCCGAGATATAGTGCATTATAAATTTTATAGAAAAGAGTGAGATGATAACAATGTTGGCCAGTCAACGCAGACATATTTCCGGCTGTCTGCTCTTGAATTTTAGAATCGCCAACTTAGAACCCCTAGTCGATCTTGACTTTTTAATCAGTATAAATATATGCTTCTGCTTAGGGAATGTAGTTTTTGTTTAAAAAGTACAGCGTGCCATTAGGTGTATTTTTTTTCAATGACAGTATCACTAGGAACACTTTAATTATTAACATAAAAACTGTGCAGCATGAAGTAAGGCGGAAAAAATGGCATTGTAGACAACTAATCAAAAAATTCTGTGTTGGATGCCTACAATTTGCCGCAGCAGAAAAATTCAATCTAAGCTGGGGTTTAGAAGTAAGATAAAACTAAATCTTACTAAAATTCGTAACATTTTTGTGTGAAATTCGGCCCTATTATTAAGTTTAGAATAAAGATGAGGCCCAACTTTCATTTTTATTGAAACCATACTCTTCGATGCTGGTGCGCCTATTAGCTTACTTTTTTAGCATGCCGCGGTATTCTCCAAAAAAGGACAGGCGAAAAGCCCCGAAAACTACCACCCAATAGCTATTTGTTCAGCGCTTTCCGAGATCATGGAAACTATGGTTAATTATCATCTGGAGTATATTAAGCGACCGCTAGTACGGCTTTCGTAGACGGCGTTCTTAGGGGGGCATACTGACGTTTTTAGCAAAAAAATTATAATTATTTTTTGCGAAATTAAACTGGTGGCTCCAGATGTTTCTAAGTTAAGTTAATAATTAACTATTTTATTTAATAACTTGATATCTTTTGCTATTTCTTTTTCTGTGTAGGTACGACAAGGCTCCATTTATAATATTTCTTTATGACCTTCTATGTCAGACTCCAGCTCCTTAACATTTTGTTTTCAGATGACAGCAGTATATGCCATTCATATATATTAGACCACAGATCGAGCTTTCGGTAGATTGGAGTTATGGGGCAGAATATGAACGATATATAAGTGCGAGATATGCGTCTTTTTTTTACTACTCCCTCTGTTCTCCTTCCCCTAATTTCCATAACCTACATTTCTGATACCAACACAATGCATTTGCAAAAATCCCAGAATTGGAGTTAAGGACAAATGAATTCCATTTAATAAAATCTGTCAAATAATTTTTCTTAATACTAAATTATTTTTCTTTGCATGTTAACTAACTAAAACGGCCTCCATTTATTCGTAGAAGTTTATAGCATTAAAAAAAGAATAGAGCTAAAGCATTGATTTGTATAGAGCCCAAAAATCCCAAAAAATAATATTTTTATACCTTAATGACGTAAAGCAGACAATTAACCCTGTTTTATTGACTCAAAGAGAGGAAATGATATTTTTCTTGTTAACGAATAAGACCAACTTATACACTCCTCTAACAGAGTCTTGCAGAGATTTTTGTATTGTTTGCGTTTTTAACACAAGTCTTAACCCAAACCCAAAAATAATGAGACAATGATGAGATTTAAATTTTTTATAGTTTTTCAGTATAAAAACTAGCGAATTTTGTCAGTGCAACACAGTCAACGTGAAGACAACAAACGAAGTAGATCAAGAGGAGTGTTAATAAAACAACTTAAGGATATTTATTCAATAAATTACATAAGGATTTAAAAAAGCAAAAACAAAAAGTGAGTTTAAAAAAAAAATTTAAAAAGAAAAGCAAAACATAAAACCACAAAATGCAAGTGAAGTTTTGAAAAAAATCGTGTTTTCTGTTATGAAACACGATCAAACTATTAAAAAAAAAAGAAACAAAACAAATAAAAAGACCTTGATAATTATGAAATTCGTAATAAAGCGGAGGAAAATAAAAGAAATTGTTTAAAAATTTAAACATTAAAAAGTAAAGTTTAAGTAAAAAAGGAGATAAGAAATATGACGTGGAAGTGAAATTGAAAGTACTTGTTAAAGCTTTTGAAAATTAAAATTTTTTGAACTGATTTACAAGTGTACGATTGAAATAATTTAAAAGTAAAAAATATTATTTCATATTTAGCGAAAATAATCTGCTTTATAAAGGATTATACAACTTTCCCAGGTTTTTAAGTAATTAATTCAGTTAAAGTGGTATTCAAGACGTTTAAGTCCTAAGGGCTCATGCCGAAAGGGCATTTGATTGAAAAATATTTAAATTTTTGGGTTAATCGTCACTATTTTAAAAAAGCCTTTATTTAGTGCTAATATTGTTTTCAATTATCTTACAAATCTTATTTTAACTTTGATAGCAAAGCTTAAATTGACAGCCTATTAGAAGGATTAACTAAAGGAAGGACACAGCTAAAACGACTCAGAGAGTGGTTTCAAAATCGATAAAAATAGTAAGAAGAGATGATGTTAAGCTTTTATTTTTGGACATCAGAAACATTAGTCCCAATACATATTACTCCCTACACCAACAATGTATGTACAGGACGTAGGTGATAAAGTATTTTTCTACTTTCTCAGGTAGGTGTTGGCGGCATCACGGAATTAGTTGTTCTTAACAGTCGGCTCTTCAACGCTCAGTGATCAAATTTGAGGCAATGGGTTTTGTAAATAATAAGACGACCGCACGTCGAAGAAACTGCTGCCCCTGAAAACCTCGCGCAGTCGGTTCCTAGTCATGAACAAGAGCTCAACCGTACTAGACTCTTCGCAAGCTTTGACTTTCCTATCAGAACTACATTCTTCTAGCGAAACGGAACTTAATATCAGCTTTTTAAATCAAGCATTTTGTACTTTCTTTTAAGAAACAAAATACTTAATTCTTGTGATAGTGAAATAGGACAATATTAACGATCGCAGATATTTGCTTGCCTGCCCTTGTGGAAACCTCCATTTAAATATTCTTTTATGACGAATTACTATATGATAAGGTAGATAAATACTTGGGTTAGAAATGCAGATTTAAAATAAATAAAAAGAAAAGTGAGATGCATCCGATTTGGCCCTATTACTTCGGTTGTTTGCTAATGCCTGCGAAAGGGAGAGAAAAGTTTATATTAGAGAAGTCTACTCGGTGTAAAGCTATAAGGGTTACAATGGCGGCCTGTTTTCTTCTAAGTTCGCAACAAAAAATATTAAACTTGCTAAGCTATTGCTAAGCCAAAAACTCCAAGTCTGCTGGTTTATAATTTTTTTTCATACTTTTTAATAACTGAATCTTCGCCTGTGGCGAACTAACAAAAAGTATTTAAATCTTAAAGCTAAATAATTAAAATTTTTCCAGCCAGTACCAAACTAAAACTTAAGGTTTCAAATTAAAGTACAAAACATTTCTAAAGGTTTTATCTAAATGCGACAGTATCCCCTCTTTATAAATGTCTGACCGAAATATCGTTTAGTACCGGACAAACGTGAGAATTGCTGGAGAGGCCCTGTTTCCAAAGCATGAATTAGGTGATAATATAAAAAGGAGAGTGAGGTGCAGTCCACATAAGCCTGCTTCTTCAGTTCTTTTGTGATAACTGTAAAAGAGAGAGGAAATTGATGACTAAATAAGTCTGTTAGTTGAAGGTTAAGGCTGAGCTATATGGTTTGCAAATGTCGATCCATTATAGTCTTCTTTCGCGATAAGGGACGACAAAGATTTTCTTTATTTCCCATCACCTATATCTGACAAACTTCTATTCTGCTGTCTAGTCTAGTCCAAATATAATTCGGTGCCGGACCGTTGCAAAAGAAGTGATGTATAGTATCTTTTCTTTTTGCGTGTGTGAAGAGTACGATGAATGACCTCGCAGGTTTGGCAAAAAGGAATCCCGTAACCATGCATCGATATTTTCACCGTGGACATTCGGCGCCTGGCATCGACAGTTTTCAAAAAAAATGGTCCAATTATCTCATGCGTGGCACACCAAACAGTTACCCTGGGGCCATGCAATAGTTTTTAATGTTTCAGTCGAGGATTGTGGGTTCTTGGAGATTAGTAACGACAGTTTTGCTTGTCGACGTGGCCGTTTAAGTGAAAATGAACATCACCACTCCAAAAAATGGGATTTACAGTACTAAAAAACTTCAACATCGTTTCACAAACATTTTTGGGTAAATCAGAGTCACTTTCTTTCAGTTTTTGAACGATTTGAATTTTAAAAAGATGAAATTTAAGATCCTTTTTTAAAATTTCATTAATAAATGCTCTTGGAAGTTCCAGTGACGCTGTTCTTTTCCGTATTAAAAGTCGCGGATTTTTACGTAAACTGATTTTAAACAGTTGAATGTTTTCTGGAGTCCTTGTAGATCTACTGGGCCCTGGCCGTGGGACATTCATAGCCAAAGCAGTTGCGCGAAATTTCTGCACCCACAAACGAATTAAATTTACACTCGGTTCATCACGTATTCGCCGAATACCGAACTTTGAACAAAATTTTTGATATCAATTACGTAAGAATCGTTGCTTTTAAAAAATGTCTCCACAGCGAACGCGCTATGCTCACTCGACCACTGCGGCATAGTGACTTACAAATCCGCAATAATCGATAATTCCAAATGCGCCACCTTCCAGCCGCACCCTTTATTACTCTTTGAAATTGTCGTATTTAAGAGTATAAATTTGCCACAAGACACCCTGTATTTTAACATCTTAAGCATTTTATAAAGTTAAAGCAATAAGTGTGATTTTGTATTCACCTTTGTAACCAAAACTAGAAGCACAATGGGCCTAAGATGTGTTCGTGTGCAGGTGTATAAAATGATCTACTTGTCAAACTCCAAAACTCAACGTTCAAAGATAATACTGTGTTATTCTCCATTTTTTTCTAGGCTTATTTTGTTTTCTTTTTTAACTACTTCCGTGATACCCTTGCTCTTCATGAGCGGTATACTAAAATAATATTGTTTTAGTTAGTAGAGGGCATACATACATATATACACTCATACTTTTAACATGTAGGTACTTCATTTGCATAAAAACAAAAGGGTTATTTAAAATAAAAATCAACTTTAAAAGAGATTTTATTTTATTTTTTAACTTCTATTGCATTTGAGCCATTGTTGATTTTTCAACATTGCTTGCAAATGCAACACTGCATATAAATACCTACATACATATGTAGGTGCATATATTTATGTATTTGCAATTTCCCAAGCATGCCCGGAAAGACCGTTATATATAAAAAATAAACAACATAAAAGCAAATAGATAAACAAATTTATTTTAATTTAAATTTTTATTTTGCTTAACTATTTGCATAACATTTGTGCTCCAGCAGTAAAAAAAACAACAATTGCCCAAAATGTAAGCCCACACACTGAAAGAAATAAAATTTAAAAACAATCTAACCATGACATAACAAATTGTGGGAAAACCATTTTTTAAAACTTTTAAGGCATCATTTTCTTATTAAGTAAAACGCAACGCTTTTTTAAACAAAAACAGATATATTGAAATTTTTAGGATTTGTTTTTTGTTTTAGTTTTCAGCTTTGAGTTTTAGGAAAAAAGGCTTTAAATTGTTAAGAAAAATCAATTGTATATTTAACTCTTCGATTATTTATACACTTCCCTTAAAGTTAAAAAGTATTGTGTAATTTGTAAAGGTTTACACATCTAAATGGCTCGCATGTTGCAGACTAAAAGTTGTGCTTTTATTACAACAACAAAAATGGTACATAATAATAACAATTGTTATAAATTTTTACTCTTAACGTTTGACTTACGCAAATATTGCTAAATTATTTCAAATTAACAAATCTAACAAAAAAAAAAAAAATCATAAGAGTGGGAAAGGAAACATAATCGAAATTACTTCATACGGTCATACAGTGAAAAAAGTGTTGCTTAAAATTAACTTTGCATAGTCAGTTAAAACTAAAAAGCAACAAATCTTGCACAACTTCTTAATAGTCAGTCAACCATACAATAAAGTAATAAATCTGCCAAGTTAAGCCAGCGTTCCAGCTGCCAATGCAAGCTCTTACTTGCTGGCACTTTTTTGTGCCGGCTTTAAGCTAATGACCTTAAAACGAAAGTAAAAGTATATTTTGTTTGTTTTCCTTTGTCGGCAACCCAATAATGCCAGAGTGTTGTTTTTTAAACATTGGGAATTCAAAAATAGGTAAAGGAGATTTTGTTAAAACTTTTCTAAAACAAAAAAAAAAAAAAATTATTTATTTAAGCTTAAGGTCATTATATATATTTTATTATTTTTTTTATTTTTCGCAACTTCAGGAATCTAAACTTAATGGGGTCGCAAATGGAAATTAAAAACGAAATAACAAACTATATATTCCCTTACCATTTTATAAAGGGTAAAACAATAATCACACACACACACACTATAGCCCTTAAAAAAACAGAAAACAAATTAAGCAAAAACAATATACACGTATGATACGATGTACATCTATTGTCTTTGCAAGAATGTAAAGAACGATAATAAACTATAACTGTCAAACTCCTTTCATAAAAACAGTGTTCACTCTCTTTTGCGTTTGAATTGTCAAACGTTTGTATGTCGAAATCAACAACACATTTTAATATATACCTACATACATACAGAAACTTAATGAGTATTTATGGACATTCATATGTATGTTTAACAGTTTTGCCCGTTGATTACATTTGTTACATTTTTTGTATGGGTTTTGTTCTAAAAAACTGTATTTTGCAGTATTTTGCCTATATCTAGGTCAGTGATGAACCGATCTTGCTTTTTTTAAAAAACAATCATCTAAGGGATATTTCTGATAGTTTGACACCAAAGTAGACTCCGAAAACTTCAATAGACACACAGACGGACAGATGGACATGGCTAAATGGACTTTCCTGTCTATAAGAATCCAAAATATATATACTTTATGGGGTCGAAAATGAAAGGGATTAAATATAATTTAAAACATTGTCTTGGAAATTTCAAGGTCGAAATTTTAAAGGCGTGGCTGCGCCTTTAAAAATAAAATCTTAATACCATATCTTCTACGGCAAAAGAAAATGTTAGGGTCAGAGAAGCTAACGCTAATACGCACACTAAAATTTATTTTTTTTTACCGGTACTTTCATTTTACATATTCATCCATATCGCGAATGTAATGGGAATACGTTGTTTGGGAGAACACATATATTCACACAACAAATTAGTATTGCGTTAATTAAAGAAAAAAATTAAAACCATCATCAAATATAAATTAAAACCTACGTTTCTGCTTATTCCCATTAACATTTGGGAGTTCATATTTTAAAATAATTCGTGTCTGACCTCCCCTCACCCCCCCCCCCCCCCCCCAAAAAAAAATTGTAATTGGAACCATTCCCGATTGAAAATAAGTAAATTTTGGAGTTTTTTATGGAAACAATTATTAGCGATAAGGGTGATTTTTTAACTAAATTTCGAAGACAAAAACACAGTGCCACGCCCACATAAAAATCTTGGTACAGGTGCTTCTACAGCGCCGAATTTTTTTCACTTTCCCTTATCAAACCCTATTTACTCTTTTCTAACATAAAAGCTCATCCCAAGTTAAGTCAACACACCTTATGTATAGTTGATTAAGTGATTTTAGATGTAGGATCCTATACCCCCGTTTTGATCCTCTATTATTGGGGTTAGTATAGGTCTGGTAAAGGTAATAGAGTGGTTTTACAAAATTTAGAGACTGAAAATATGATCGCTTATCACATATGTAAAAAACATATTCCAGCTGTTTAGGCAAAGCTACACCGATTTTTGTTTCATTAAAAAATATTCTTATCCAAACTATTCATATGGATAATTAAATAACTCGCACAATGCCTAAAGAGTTACAGCCCATTAGGTTTTAAATTTTATGATCAAAACCATTAATTGGCATGGGAGGTGGCACGAAGCGTACTTTAAAGCTTAAGCGTTATGGTAAATTGTAGGGGTATCCTGGTACATTAGTAATTAAGTGCGCAAATCCTCTAGTCTGTGGTCGTGGGTTTGACTCTTGCCAGAGACTCTGGTTAGCCTTTTTCATACTATTTTTGTTTTTTCAAATAACTCTTTCTCTCTCGCTCTCTCTCTTCTTAAGCTTTCCTTCTTCTTTTACTCTTTCTATCTTCCTCTGCAGGTAACACAAAGCAAACCAAAGTGAGCTGTGTCTTTTCCTTTGCCGCTTTCCGTTTTAACCTAAAATAACCTAACATTACCCTGCATGATGCCCGTTTAGGCGCGACAACAAACAAGCATTGACATTAATTTTTTTTTAACTCACCTTCATACTACTACTAGTGTAGGCATACTATCAGTTATAAAATTTTTGATTATTTTTTTTTTAAATATGCCTCTGGCAACACCACACTTACTTATGAGTCAATCATACCAAACAAATCTTCCAAACCGGTTTACTCTGTATGGACTGTTAATGAAAGATACTTTTTTATTTCTTTGTAAATTTTTACGATTTGCTTTGAAATGTTATGAAAAAGCAACAACAACCAAAAGACACTAAAACAAACTTCATAAGTGGCACATTGACCACTTGAGTGTTTGAGTAATAAGGCCATCAAAAGGTGTCTGCATAAAAGTACAATATATTGAATTAATATTACTTAATATTCATCGACCATTTAGCAAATAGTTCAATAATAAACAATTTTACTAATATTTTCAAGGTTAATATTTTTAATTTTTTTTTCTTTCTTTTTATATCATTTAACAGCATGAGAGTTACTTTTAACTTGGCCTGTTTGGCTGCAGTTGTATTAATTTGCTTCGTTTGTACACAAGCCATGGAGGAACCTTCATGGGGTGGCGGTTGGTCAGTGCCAACTCAGGATTCCATGTTAAGCAAACGTGAGACTGATTCAGACACCGAACCAAAGCAGGGAGAGGAGGATGTAGAGGGTCGTAATTATGCAGTGCATGAGCCCATCTATAGCAATGAAACCGATATTAATCAAATTATTGACCAGATAATCAATTCAAGGCGTGAAGGAAGAATTTTAAATGAGTACGATCGTGTCTATGAAGATGGTAACGTGGATCAGGCTCTAATGCAAGGTGACGATATACAAGCTCGTAACTTAGTGCGGGATAAACTATGTGCTTTGGGCTTAATGAGCTGTGAAGAAGCTAAACGTCCTTACTACTCTAATATTTATGCTCAAGGGCCTCCCAAGTATGGTGGTGGTCCTTATGGTGCTCCTAAGCCAATGCCTCCTCCTTCTTATTACAATGGACGTCCTCACATGGGTCCACCACCACCCTCATCGATCAACTCTTTTGGGCCTCCACGTAAAGTGGGCTATGAAAGCTCTTACAAGCCTGGCTATAGACCTCCAGGACCAGGACCTAATTACAGTGGTCCCTATTTAGAATCCCCTCCTCCTTCAGCTATTGATGGTTCTTTGTCTGCTACTTACAGCAGACCTCCACCTGGTGCCGTTATTTATGGCAGCAAGCCCCCAGGTCCTGTCTACAGTGGTCACGGTCCTTCCTCTTCTCCTTATACTTTCGAAAACCCAGAAAGAATTCATGTGGATACTTCTCAACCAAACACTTTCTTTAATCATCAATCTTCAGCTGCAACTGCAGCTAGCAACACCAAAGTTGTTTTAAGTAATTCCGCACCAACAGGAGCGGCTGGTTTGCAACAACATGTCCATCACCACTTTCATCATGTTGAAGGTGCAGATGCTGCCAAAGTGCCTAGTGTACCCATACCAGTAGGTGCTGGTCAATCTATCAATACAGATTTCTCTGCCTTAGCTCAGTCGTCTACAGCATTTACTCCTCAAACTCAAGGTTCCTTCCAGAATTCCGCCTTCAATGCTGGATTCAATAGTGCTTCGCAAGGTGGCCTCTTATCTCAAGGTGCTGCTAGTTTTGGACAAGGCCTCAATGGTTTTAAGCCTAACGTGGAACTGTATAGCAAACCTTCTGCGGGCTTATCATCTTTTGGTGGCATTTCATCTTCCCCTTCAACTGCAGACTTCAGTCAAACCGGCTTTGGCCAAACAAATTATGGTCAGTCTACAACTTCTGGCGCTAGCTATCATGCACAAAATCCAAACTACTACAAAAAAGAATTACATAATACTGGAGGCATTGTTGCCTCCTCAAACAACAATTTCAATAGTTTAACTTCTGGTTATGGCAATGAACAATTTAATGGTGCTTATGATGTAGCGCGCAATCAATTTGTAGACTGTCAATGTGTACCCTTCAACCAGTGTCCAGCTGCTGATCGTATTGGTCGCAAAGAAGATTTGATTTTACCTATTGATCCCCGTAACTTGGGCAAAGATATTGAAGCTTTAAGTGATGATGCTGCAGCCAATATTACTACTTCTGCCACAGCAGAAAAACAATCAAATGACAACAAGTCGCAGGATAATCAAACTAAGGATTCGAACCGCAGAAAACGTCAAAATGAGCAAAGCCCAGACGAGGTCGCTTCCGATATATCACAGGATGCTGAAGGCGTAAGTTTTAAATTTTAATTGCAATCAGATAACCCTTTTAAGCTCCTTAACATTGGTCAAATAAGTTTCTAATATTTTAAGCAAAACTAAAGCCTTTAACACTTTAACAGCCCAACAGTTTTGACGATTTTTTTCTAATAATGCTACGCACTACGCTGCCTAAACTTAAACGTTATGGAATTCTAATTGGGTAAGTTGACTTTGTGCCAAAATACCAAAGATGTAAAAAAAGAAGTGCCTGTGTTTAGTTTATGTGCAGTGGCGTATGTGCTTAACGCAACTAATCTGAACTAAAACCCATCGTATGCTAATCGCACTTGCACGGTAAAACAGTTCTGCACTCACTTTACAAAACTGACTCGCCAATCCTCTAACGTTTGTACAACTTTTCAATATTTAGCGTTTTGGATTGCAGGCCTTACAAGCTATAGAATTGATACGACGCAGAATATTGCCAACTTATGGTGTGTCATTTGGTCTTCCTTTTCCAAACCATCCTGGCGGTTATCCTGCCAATGTTTTAGGTGACTTCTATCCAGCTCAAAATCCTCACTTTGGAGCAATTGGACCAAATGGTCTTAGTTTGGGCTTAATAAATGTAAATCCATTGGTATCGGTACAAGTAAAGAAGACTGAATTTGGTGATAAGGTCATAAAACCGCTGGTCAACTTACATATAACACCCAGTGCCAAAATTTTCGATGCAGTCGGTAATATTTTTAAGTCCAAGCCAAACCATGTGCACAATAGTCACTACCATCACCATGAACATTACTCTGGATTTGAATATGATCACAATCATGATGAACATATTCTTACCAGCCCCGGTTTTGACCATCACCTTCTTTCTTCAATACCAAGTTTCCAAAAATATGATATTGAAATGATACCCAGTAAGCCGGTATTTGAGTATCATTCAGGTCCTCAATTGTACACTGAGCCTAGTCCTATACACAACTATGAAAACCATTATGAATATAACAACTTTCCATTTGATCAAAAATTGGCTTATGCCGCAACGGGAATAGTCTTTGACTCCAACTTACATTCTCACCTGACCAAAGGTGATGTTTATCAGCACGATTCGAGTTATTACCCAGCGGCAGGTGAAAGTTTTGTCCATCCAAAAGAAGGAAATGGACTTACATCGCAAGATTTTCCTATTGGTTTTGACACTAATAGTGATCAAAACAGTCAAGGATTTGAAACCCCTTACGATCGAAGTGCTCATGTAAATCAAACTCTTACATTTGCGGAATCAGAACGTTATCGAAAAGGAAAAGAATTGAAACTAGGCCAAACTGATGAAATAAGACCAATACCAACCCAAGCTCCTGGTAACGCAGAAGGTAGTGATTTTATTACATTTCCAAAGGATCGTAAAAGACGTAGCATTAAAGAACACAAAGAAATTGTTGGAAAGCTTAGTAGCAAAATAGAAGAAACTGTTAAACTACAAGAGGTATAAAGTGTGACAGGAGCTTTAAACATACATTAAACTTATTAAGAATTAAATTAAGCTTAAACGAAATTAAACAGGTCTATTGGTGTTTTCTTTTTATAGCGCGCTTATTATGGTAACCGTCCAGTACAAAAGAATTGCCATGTTAATGAGGTTTGCTGTCGTCGTCCACTGCGACCACCTCAACCACCACAACAACAATTCGGTCGTTGTGGCGTACGCAATGCTGCTGGCATTACCGGACGTATAAAGAATCCTGTTTATGTTGATGGTGACAGTGAATTTGGTGAATACCCTTGGCATGTGGCCATTTTGAAAAAGGATCCTAAAGAATCGATTTATGCCTGCGGTGGTACCCTTATTGATGGCCTTCATGTTATAACAGCTGCCCATTGTATTAAATCGTAAGTTAAAACTTAATTACTCTTTTCTCTCTAAAAGGCTAAAGTTTATTTTGTTTGCAACTTTTAGACAAAATGGTTTTGATTTAAGAGCTCGTTTGGGTGAATGGGATGTTAATCATGATGTGGAATTCTTTCCCTACATTGAGCGTGACATCGTTTCGGTGCATATTCATCCCGAATACTATGCTGGTACTTTGGATAATGATTTGGCTATTTTGAAATTGGATCACCCTGTTGACTTCACAAAAAATCCCCACATAAGCTCAGCCTGTTTGCCCGATAAATTTTCTGATTTCACTGGTGCCCGCTGCTGGACTACTGGTTGGGGTAAGGATGCTTTCGGCGATCAAGGCAAATACCAAAATATCCTTAAAGAAGTCGATGTACCAATTCTATCCCATCATCAATGTGAAACCCAATTGCGTCAAACACGTCTCGGTTATGGTTACAAATTAAATCCTGGTTTTGTTTGTGCCGGTGGCGAAGAAGGTAAAGATGCCTGCAAAGGTGATGGTGGTGGGCCATTGGTCTGCGAACGCTCTGGGGTCTGGAATGTTGTTGGTGTTGTTTCTTGGGGTATTGGCTGTGGTCAGGTTCATGTTCCCGGTGTTTACGTTAAGGTTGCCCACTACCTAGATTGGATACGTCAAATTACACAATACTACAAATGATTAAAAGCTTTTTCTCAAACAACAACGCGACACAACAATTGTTGCACTTCACGTGACATATTTGAATTTCATTTCTAAATCATCGCCATGTTTTTTCATATTTTTCCACATTTTTTTTATTTATTGTTAGTGTTGTAGGCAATCGTGCTTATTATTACTTTTTGTTTATGTTTTTTATTACTAATTAATTGAGATTTATAAGCGTGATCTAAACAAGATTTTATTTCCAAACTTTTCATGTTTTTAGAAAGTTGGCAAAGAGATCCATCATTAAAGTGCGTTAAAAAATCGAAAAAGTTTTATTATTTAATAGGTTTTAATAATGTTTATATGTATTTAATTTATTGTTTATTTAAATAAAAATTTTGTAAAAAAAATATAATTACATAATGTGTGTTAATTTACGTATTACTTTTTATTGCGCTTAAAAATAATTATTTAAAAAAATATTTTTGCGTCTTTGAAAAAAAGTAGAAAAATAGAAAAATTTTTAATTTTAAATTTTAAAAAAAAATTTAATAAAAAGAAAAAAAGTTTTGCGTAAAATATTTTAAAAATTCCCAGGATATATATAAGGGAAAAACGTTAATGACTTACTGATTGTACTACTGACTGACTGATTCATTATCGTATAGTCCAAATGCGTTAAGCTGGAGACATACAATTTGGGTGCTACGGACTTAAGAGAATTAAAATGGGCCAAGAGCAAAAAATCGTATTATGATATCTCCAAAGTTATAAGCGACAAAAACAAAACTTAGAGTACCTTTTACTTAGAAAATAAACTAACTTTTACCTGGTACTTCTTCGAAATTATTTTCTCTGTAGGGCAGGAAAAGAGTAAAAATTCGATTTTGATCCTCTTTAGGTCAATTTTAAAATTTCTTAACTTATAGAGATAAAAACATAATTTGAATATTTTCGATAGGTCTAGAAAGATATGAATGTGCTGTTGGTACTTTTTGAAATTTTGGGCCCTAGGCGATAAAGATGATAAGAACTAGATTTTGGTACTTTTAGTAACTTTTAAGTTAACAAAAATAGAATCACTGCTTAAATTGCCTTCAAAAGCTCTTAAGAATATGAATTGTTTTTGCGCACTTTTTTTAAATATAAGACCCTCAGAGGTTAAAAAAACAATATTATATTTTAGTTCTTTTTGGGTACTTTTTGCGTGCGATGGTTTTCCAAAAAAATAATAATACTTTTTTGGTTTTTTTTTTTGCTTTTTTTAGGATATAATAAAAAAAGGAAAAAATTAAAAACATTAACATTAGAGGCCGAAAGTCAATTAATTGGACAAAAACATTCTTCTGACACTTTTGGTAATTTTTCCCTCTTTTTTCAAAATTATAAGATTTGAAATATGAAATTTAGGACAATTGGACTATATAAAAGTCGGAAGTCAACTAAGTAGTCAGAAACTACTTTTTCACATTTTTGGTAGGTTTTGGTCAATTCCACGTAAAACGGCCCGAAATTGGGCAAATCGCTTTCTTTTTTTTTAAATCAGTGAAATGACGTCTAAAAGATATTTAAAATTATTGTTATGTTAACAAATCTGTTAATATTTTATTATTTATATATTTATTTTTATTACATACTAAGAAGGCGTCTGTTACTTTTAACATTTTAATGAAAATGTCACACCTGTCACATTAATTAAAAGGTTTTCTCTAAGCAAAAATATTTTTTGTATAAAAAAAGTTCAAATACAATAAAAATACATTTTAAACTGCCGTGAAAATAAAAATATAGACCCGTTCTAAAATATATTTTACACAATGAGATCTTAAATTCAAAACTCTCTTTAATTTATATTTTTCAGGTCACACCCATTACGGTCTTCGATCGAAAACATACCGTCCTTAGAAATTATAGCCTTTTTAATATAATATTTTGAATTCTTTGAGCTATAAGCAAAAATGTAAACAAAATAGTTGCATCCGTCGCAATGGAATTGCCCTTTTGCAGGTTTTAAGATTATGTGTCTTGAAATATTAAATTAAAAACTTTTAACCCAGATTAAGGCCGAAAATCATCAAAGTGAGCAAAAAGTACTTTTAAAAATTTTTGGCCCTTTTTTGCATTTTTTAACTAATGACTCTAGATAAACGAAGTTAAGAACTAATAACACAAATTGAGGTCAAAATTTAATTAGGATGTCAAAAAGTAATTCTTTCACATTTTTTGTACATGTTTACATTTTTCAAGATCATAAGTCAAGAAATTTTATATTAAGGATTTGTAACAAAAAAATCCTTTTTTTCAGGACAACGCTCAATCTAATATATTTCCAAACCAATACAATTTTTTATTTATTGTTAACAGTATAACAGAAAACCTACTTGTAAGCAAAAACACCCACTTTTATAGCAACTACTATTGCCTTTACATTAAGATACATACGTGCCAAATGCTTATAAACTAAAAATCATTACTTGAAACTTCCGCAAATATTCAATTAAAATTTAATTAAAGATTGCAGCCTTGTAATAGTTTGCAACAGGTAAAAATTTATTTTTTTCTTTAAACATTTTTCACAAACAAAGAGTATTTAATTTTGCTTAAAAGTGCCTACCAACATGCTAACAAAATATTGAACATGAAAAATTGATGGTTGACTAACTTAGGGTACATATGCATGTTTTTATTACTCTAGTATAAAATTGATGTATAACAAGCATGCAGTGGACATTCCATAAATTATTGTTGAATAGTAAGTTATGTATAACGGGATAAAAATACATACAATAGCCTGCGTCATATTAGGTAAGTTTGGTGTAAATTCCTGAAGAGAAATAAACAGCGAACGTGAAAAAGAGATTTTTTTCTAAATTTTACGTTTTACTTAGCACTACACTGTTCGCGTGAGACAGTGGGGCGTCTGACAAAACGTAATGGCTATGGTACGCATCAAACACAAATCGGTCATACGCACAGCAGTGGTGCGTTATTTGAGCCACAAGTGCAGCACACAGCACCAGGTCATGAAACTTCCAGTGGAGAAAGTATTGGTGGTGGTCAGGATGATGGTAATTACGATAATAGTTACTATGAATACAAAATAACATCATCTAGTGGGCCTTCAACACATAGCGCTAACTCGCCTTCATACCACTTGGCCAGTGAACCGACCTCAAATGGACCCAAGCCAGGCTACAGCATTGGTAGTGGTTTACGGTCAATAGCTCAAGGCTCTGCCGATCAAGCATTTACTGCTGTTGCCTCGCAACATGCAGCTGCCAAACAAGCAGCATATTTAGCCAAAAACAGCTTAGCTCAGGCCGCTTCTCAGGCAGCAGCTACAGCCCAAGCAGCCTTACAAGGTAAGCAGGTACTCTTGCAAGAGCTCCAGCATCAGGCGGCCGATGCTCAAAGAGCACTCTCTCGTGAATTAGAACAATTACAAGCTGCTAAAACAGCAGCACGGTTAGCACAGCAAACAGCACAAGCTGCTCACAATCATATTTCTGTACTAACGGCTGCTCTTAACAATGCTAAAGCTGTAGCCGAACATGCCGATCAGGCTTCCCAAGAGGTATCCAATCAATTAGCTTCCCAATCATCCATGGTCGGGCAAGCCAAAACTAGATTGGAACAAGTGGAAGAACAATTTAAACAAGCTAGCATTGATTATGAAGCTACAAAAGAGGCCACACTTAAAGCATCTTCGGCCGCAGCAGAGGCTCAAGTTAATGCTTCCAAAGCAGCTGCCCATGCCACTTTGCAGCTGCATGAAAGTGTGCAAAATAATTTAAATAATGATGATTCATATGAAGATGCCCAACCATTTGAGCATTCACAGCATAACAGTCCATCAAGTCATTCCCTGTCTATCGATAGACGCCCTTCAAAGAAAACAAAACGATCACACAAGAGCGAATTTTATTAGCAAAACCAAAACGCACATAAATTAGCATGTTTGGATGGTTTTCAAGTTCCCTATTAGTGTTAATGTTCTCATCATGATAAGGAAATTAGTTATTTTTAAGATTTGTATTATAAGATATTTCTTAATGTTATTTCATGCAAATGAAGATTCAATAATAAAAAAATATTGAAAGAAAAGATATTAATAAAAAAGAACAGTGTACTGTTATGTTGTATATTTAATTAATTACAAAAATTTTTGATGTAAGTGCGCACAGGAACAAAAATAAATTTAATTTGATTTCCGTCTTTAAGCGCATTTCCGTTTTTAATCAAAATTTATTATTTCCGATGTTTACCTGTAAGCACGACTTTCAGCTCCCGCAGCTGTAAACACGCCTTATTAATATATTTTTAGTGTTCTTTTTCATTCTTTGCAATACGCAGCTGAGTTTTGTTTCATTTAAATAGATTTTCCCTAGTAAAAGACTGTAAAAGCTCTTTTGCATATTGGTAAAGTGCTACTTCAAGTCAAATTCTTAGCTGGAACAGCATCGAAAAGGCTTAAAGTTAATTTGGCTTTTTAACTAAATCACATGTAATAAGATTGTTTTGAAATATGCATTCCTAAACAAAGGTTGACTTGGCCTTTTGCCCTAACTTTCTTTAACATTTTTTTAACATCAAAAAATATTTTTTTATCAAACCGGCAAACTTATTTTAAACAAAATTTTGTGAACATTAGTATAATATGTATTTAGCCATTTTTATACTTTTTATTTCTTATTTTTGGTATCGTTTCTTTTCTATCAAAAATTAAAAAAATGTTTTGAAAAATCCATTGAGAAAATATTTTTCCAGTTTAAATCTGTTTTAAATATACATATTGTGAAACAATATCAAATCCAGTAAGAAAGTTATCTTCCGTGAAGCCCGACCATATTATACCCTACGCCACATTTGTATGGGAGCTTTATAAAAAAAATTAACACATTAAATTTTTATTCAGTGTAATAGTTGCTGGCAAAGAGACTACCATGTGTGCAAAATTTTGACAAGGTGAAGAAATATTCGAGCCATTTATAGCCCAAATGCTTATTCTGGGATGACATTTGTATGGGGGCTATATCAAAAAAATAGACCGATTATGTTGTTGCTCAGTATACTACTTAGTTCCATAAAGTAAGACACGGGCGCAAAATTTTGTAAAAATAAAGTTCTATTTAAGCCATTTATTACCATAAATGCCTATTCCGGAAGGGAATTTGTATGGGGGCTATATTAAAAAAATTGGCCGATCACCGCCAAAAACAAAAGGCTTTGTGCCAGGGCCAAAAAACTTATCTGTGCCAAATTTTATAAAAAATAATGCGATCTGTAGCGTATTCACAAGAATACATGGATCCTCAGCCATGCTTAAATCACCTCAGAAAATGGTGAGTCGATCATTATACATAAAGGTGGGTATCAGCCCCTTGCTTTTGAGTGTTGGAAAAATCTGCACAAATGCATAATATCCCTACCACGTACATATGTCGTATGGCTATAAATAGTTACCCATGTAAAAATTATCAGTTTTGCTAAAGAAATAAATAAATAACGTCGTATTTCAGGCTACTAATTTTAATCACAGCACATGTGAATTTTTAAAGATATTATTAACTGATAAGCTCTGACAAAAAAAAATTTGACAGGGAAATAAAACTACATAAACATATGTTTATACATATAGTTTGTATTTGAAAAAATATTGCTAAAAACGTTCAAGGATATGGAATTTTTCGATGGATATTTTTATATTTTTTTGTTTGGAAGAACTAACAGAGAACATTTTTTATTAAACTAATTATTCCTTTCCATATGATATTCATATTGTATTTTATATTATATGTATATAGGTATTTAAAGAATATATTTTATAAAATGTATCCTTAAAAATGTAAGTTCTGTAAAAGGGATAAAAGATTTTAATATTAAAAACTGAGCACGTAGGTTTACCACATTTAATATGTAGGTTACTGAGTATATTAAATTTTTAAATGTCCATAAAATATTTATACACTGTATTTTTATCTGGGTTATTTAGATAATACATTACTTTTAACTCACGAATTTAGAAGCATAGTAAGATTTGTGGTATTCGCCCTGCCGCCTTGTTAAAAACTATAAATTTTTGGATGGAGACTTAATTGATTTTTTTAAATTTCTTTTTAATTATTTGTATTTTTGTTATAACTAGTCAAAAAAGTACTTAAAATGCAACACATGGCCTCAAATTTTTTGTAAAATAAAGTAATAACAAAAGTTTTTCATATGTATTTGTTTTTATATTAAAGATTTTCCTTAAAACAATTTAGCCATTTTTACCCATTTTTCTAAGAATTTTACCCGTTTTTGGTAACCGAGTTCTGGCAACGCTGTCCTTACTCTTTCATAATAGTAGTTTTGTAATTCTATACAAATCAGGGTACACTTATCAGGTAGGAGCGGTTCTACAAAAACAACTAAAACCGTCATAAGAATGTCAGAGACCAATAACAAAAACTCACAAAATTTTTCTTTTTCTTTTTGAGCTTTTCTTACAATACTACAGTTGTTGTTTGTATAAAAAGAAGAAAATACATAAACATAAACAAAATATGACATTAATATAACGAAATACCGTTACTCAGCTGTTTATCTGAGGCTACCTGATAAGTGTACCCTGATACAAATCGTACATGTTATTTAAATCATTGAACGCCCACAAAAGGAAAACATATTTTAGCTTATTTTTCTGTTAATTTAGGATTAATTTTAAAAACTTGATTTTAGTACAAATAATTGTATATACTAGAAACTGTTAATTTCTTAAAATAACTTACCTTCCGGGTAATTGGTTTTACAAATCGAAGATACATTGCAAAAGACACCTTTAGAAACTGGCATAATGACCTGAACACTTTTTTATTATAAAAACACTTACATACGCATATGCTTTTAAAAAAACTATTTTTATATTTCAACAGAGATATAATTAAAAAAAAACCAAATTAAAAATTATTGCTTTTTTCTTTATTTTTTATAAAGAAGATATCACAATACAAATTAAATAATGTTATTTATCTGCACTGGAATTTTTAATCCACTTTTAAATATTTACTACACTTTTATATTATTATCACCGCCAACTTAAATTTTACTCAAAACACTTTTATATACGTTTAAATCACAGACGTTTTAATAAAAGCTGTCTTTTCATATTTAAACTTAATTATATGCACGTACATACGTTCAAAAAATTAAGGAAAAAAACGACAACTGAAAAATATTTCCCGCTAAAAACGTTAGCGTAATTACATTACTATTAATAGTGTCAAAACGTTTTAGTAGTGTAATACTGCTAAATCAGCTGTTTGGATATGTTTTCATTTTATTAACGTAATTACACAAGTTTTCTTCAAATTAATAAATTAAATTTGCAATTTAAAATAAATACACCAAATGGCCACAAAAGTTGTTAAGTACTTTGGCCGGAAAAATGATTTTAAAGGTAAAACATTGTGGGAAATTGTTGGAGACCTAAAAGATTATGGTGTCGGCCGGTTGGTGATACGCAACATGTTTCAACGTTACCCGGAGCCTTGCTATTTTAGAATTTTAAAAGTGCAAACAGTAGATCATCAGGTAAGTTTTACGATTTATGTATTACGATTATTATATTTATTTCTTTTTTAGGATCCCAATTCTATACGTAAAGTAAAGGTTACTGTAGAAAAAACTTGGCGTGGCATTACTTTGCCTAAGCCCATAGAAATCTACGGCACTAGTTACAAACCCGATTATGAATTGGTCGATAAAGAAGACGAACACAAATATCTACAAAACACTAACAAACTTGAGGAAAAGATATTATCCAATCAAGTAGAATTTCCACCTTTGCTACGTGAATTTATTACGGATGAGACAGGTCAAAAGAATCCGATGATGAAAGTTCACTTTAAACCAAATGACAATAAGTTTGTGCGTTTAGCTAAAGAGGGTGAAACGCCCAACATTCAAATGGTAATGGGCTTAGGTCAGCCTTCAAAACTCTGTGAAAAGCTTTACGAAGGTGTTTTGTAAGCTAGAAATAATTAAGGCTTTATTTAAGCTTTTTAAACGTAAAATAAATTATAAATTTTAAAATAAAAAACAAATTCAGATCTAAACTTTTTTAAAGCTGGCAAACTCTTCCAATCTCAATAATTCTTTTAAAATTTTGCAATGCCTTTAAATCAACAATTATCTCAATAAGGTTCGAACATAAAAACGTTACATAATGGGATTTACTGAAGCTGCTGATCATCAGTAGCTTATACTGACTGATACACGTATCGTAAATTTGTATACATACCAAATTTCACATAACTATATCCATAGAAAGAGTTTTAGCAAGAAGTCTTCTTCAAAATTTAATTAGCAATTACACAATGAACTCGAAAACAAAATAGCTGGAAAGCTGTAATCCCATAGGAAATCAATTACTTTTTTTAATAATAAAATAACATTTATTTTCCAATTACTGTAATAATAATGAAACTATTTTATGTATGTGTATAAATGTACATTAAAAAATACTAGGAATTCGTTTATATATGTACATAAAGATTTATAATTTGTTACTAACTGGCAAAAAAAAACTATCTAGTGGCCTTACTGTCTCGCCTCCAATTGGCGAAGTTTTCGCGTTAAATTGTCAACTTCCAATCCCAAAACATCCAAATTTTCCTAGAAAACAAAATAAAAAAATTTTAAATTTAAAACAAACATTTTATTATGTTTTGTTTTACCTTTAAAGTTATATTTTTAAGAAGAGTGTCTTCCAAAACTGCTTGCAATTTTTTATTAATCTCCAAAGATAACTCTAAGGACATGCTTTTTTTTTCGGCACCCTTAATGCCACCATAAATGGCTGACATAGCACCGTTGCCGTATTTAGCCAATTCACTTTTATTTTGATCGCTTTTCGATGAAGTCAGTGCTCCGGCCTGGTCACGCAGCATATAATACTGCACTACCTTGGATTTCTTTTGCAGTTCGGTCAATAAAGAAAGCGTATGTTGTTCCAAAAAATCTATTTTTTCAGTTTGCCTGACGGAAGCTTGTTGTAAACGTAATATACGTTCGACTAAACGTTTTTTAGAAGGACCCTAAAAAAGTTTTCTTAATGATATAAGACTTAAAAATAAAGCAAATATTTTTATAAAATACCTTGTTTTCATCTTTAAAATTTATTTCTTTACCAGTCACCGTATCCGATTCGGTAGTTTCACTACCACGCCTACTACCTGCCGTACTTGGTGCTTCTGTTGTACTTATACTACTCTGGCGGCTATAAGATCTAACGCTGCCATCATCTAAAGTTTCTATTGATGTTTCTTTTTCCTCAATATCCTTTTGATGATAGCCGTTTTGACCAGGGGTTTTGCATCTGGAGCAGATAAAACTATGATGATTATCAGAATTTTGTTCTGCTGTTCTTTTTAATTTAACTATTTCTCTTTGCAGTTCCTTAACTACAGTAGCATGTTTATGCTTAGTGGCTTCCATATCGCCCAACATGTTTTCAAGTTTTATCTTGGCATTTTCATAGAGTTTAGTTTTTTCCGATAGATGTTTGGCCAACAGCAAACGTTCTTCGCTCTTTTGATTTTGCTCTTGTTTGAGCTGGTTTTCCAATAAGGCATATTTTTCATCGAATTTTAGGTGTTCCTTTTTTAATAAGTTGTTTTCAGCGGCAGTGCCTTGGGCCTTAAAATAAATAAAGAGAAGTTATGTATAATTTTTGTTATAATTGATAGTTTTATGAATGTTTTTATTAGGTTCTTAGCTTACCTTTGATTTTAATAAGCATATTTGATTTTGTAAATCCACTATACTTTCACTCATTTCCTTGTTGAAACTAAGCAGTTCCTTTTCTTTCGCATGCAACTGTTGTAGATCTTGTTCATTGTCTTGTATTTTTTTTAAAGCTTCATTAAGTTCCCGAGTTAAAGAAAAGATTTTGTCTTCGTTTCTGTAAATGCAAACGGTTCAAAAGTCGAAAAAAATATATTAAATAAAGAAGCCTTTTAAGCTTACAAGGTGTTCTGGGTTTTTAAAACTTTAAAATCTTCTAGTTGACCCCGAAATTTGGCAGAATTTAATATTTCTTCACTGTAGGCATTCTGTATGTAATTGTGTTCCTCTTGCAAACTGTTGAATCTTGTTAGAAGTTCGGATTTCTTGGAAGAAAAGTATATAAGAATATTATTATGAAAAATATTAAAATCGGCCTCAAACCCAATTTTTTTATAGAGTTAAATAAGTTTTGTCAAATTCAATAAAAAAAGATAAAAAAATACATTAACATGTCTGAACCCCAACCTCTTGAGTTTCTTCATTTAATTTCTCCTCCAACTGCTTAATTTTGTATTTTTGTACTTCAGTTTCTTTGAAAAGCGTTTCCAGCTGTTCCGTTTTACTAGTGATATCATGTTTTAGTAATATACTTTGAGCCTCAAATTCAATTTTAAGCTTTTCTGAAATATTTACGAAAAAAAATTATAAAAAATATTAAGAACTACTAACCAAAAACGCATACCATTTGCCTTTTCTTCCATTTTATTGGGAGCATTTTTTTCTTCTTCCAACTTCTTTTCTAAAGCCTTTAACAAAGAATATAAAATACAAACAATATAAAAGGATTTATTTTCATACGAAGGTACCTGCTTACCAATTTAGCTTCAGTCTCAATATTGAGTTTGTTCATATGATACTTTAGCTTCGATTCCAAGTGGCCATTATCAGCTTTTAGCTTTTCACATTCCCTTTGATGTTTACGCACTTCATTGCACTATAATTAATTGTGAATTTGAGTTTAAAAAAAAAAGAAACGTTTGGTTTAATTTTTTACTTTTTCATCCATTAAGTAAGAAATTCGGGATTTTTCTTCATTTAATGCCTGAAATTTTGTTAAATAATTTTTTATTTCTTTTTTAGCATCGGCCAACTGTTTCTCGATTAATTCCTTTTCTTTTTTAACATCTATAACGGATTTTTCTTTCATGGCAAATCTTATGACTGTGGACTCCTTCTCCTTATTGGCAACGTCTCTCTCCTTGCGATACTAAAATTTAAAGAAATAGTTTTCTTTTTTTGAGAATCTTCTTTAATAATGAATGTATTTGAATTTTATATATTTACTGCATTTTTTTCTTTTTCCAAAATGGCATTTTCTCTTTGGAATAATAATATCATATTGTCTTTTTGCTGTAAGGCCGCTTTGAGTTGCTCCAGTTGTTGCTCATAGTTCAACATTTGTTGGTGCAGCTTATCTTCACATTCTTTAGGTTTTATTGATTCCTCTTTTTCCTCAAAAACGGTGTCTTTATCCTTTTCTGTTAAGGCTGAGTAACGCACGGATTGAGAACTAATTTCTGACGATGGGGCTAAGGAAACACTTGTTTGTTTAGTTTGAACAACAGTATTAGCTTCACACTTATCATACTGGTTGTGGCTGGAGCTGTTGTTTGTATTTGAGTCATAATTTTGTGAATTTGTTACTTTTGTGACCATTTTAATATTTTCATCTACTTTTTTTCTGTTATCTGCTGCCGACTTTGCAGAAACAGGAGCTGACGACGTTGGTATTGATTTTTGTACTTCCAAGATGTTTGCGGGATTTCGTAAGACATTTTTGCCACTCAATGTGTCTTCCTCAATTTCATCTCTTCTTATACTAGATTTTTTATTAACTTTCGCCTCTTTGTGAGCTGTCTGCTCCTCCAGATCCCTTTCCATCTGTTCCGTTACTGCGAAACCTGCTGTGTATAATTGCTTTGTCTCTTCAGAAGCAACTGAATGTTGATTTTCAAGTTTTTCATCACAAGTTTTAGCACTTTCTAAGCAATTTTCAGTTTCCATTTTTATCTTATCTTAAAGGTGCTTTCTCTTATAATTTTTGATATATTAAGTTAATTATTTATTTAATTAATTGCATTTTTAAAATTCTTTCTCGTACGTGTTTGTTTATTGTTGGAAAAGTTTCTCTTGTTAAGAGTGCTGCCAGGTGTTTCCGTTAATAATATAAAGCGGCAGGCTGACCGCTGCTCCACTAAAGTTGCAGTTAACAACCTTCCATGGTGGAATAAGAAGGTTGGATCGTCACTAAAACAACAACTTCCTGTAAAATTTCAGCATGTATTTTGTTTTTGCTAATTCCAGCTTGAGGGTCAAAATATTGTGAACACACATACACACAGTATACACAACTATTGTATAACATAAAAATTGTCCAAGCTAAGTTTGAAAACATATGGCGGAAATAGAAGTCAGCTGATCAGTTATTCCTACCTTGTTCAATATACCCTGCAGCCTTCTTTGTCCTATAACTTTTAAAATCTTCTAAACTAATACTTTGTGGCAACTTAATCTAACTTTTTGCTAATTTTGCCCATTTTTCCTTACACGGTAGTCACATGATCAAAGTTATTGTATTAAAAACATATAAGATAATATATCTATGTTCAATGATACATACATATGTTTTGGCAATTTTTATTAGTCAGATAATTATAAGCGTATAAATAATATCGCCGCATTATCTTCATTTATTTAAGTAGTGTAGAAACGCTCTGTGACATCTGTTAAATTAAGTGTTATAAAGTAAAAAAAACAAAATAAAAATTAACATGTTCAAGTATAAATAAAATAAAAACAATTTTTAAATCCACTTGTTAAGTTTTAAAATTATAAAAAAATGGTTTGTGCCTTAGGAATAGAAGGCAGTGCTAATAAAATTGGTATAGGTATTACCAAAGATGGTAATGTTTTAGCTAATGTAAGAAAAACGTACATAACACCACCAGGAGAAGGTAAGAATTCTTATCAGATCTAATGTTAACATTATTTAAAAATATATTTATTTATAAGGATTTCTTCCGAAAGAAACTGCTAAACACCACCGAGAACAAATTTTAGGCTTGGTTAAGACGGCCTTGAATGAAGCTCAAATATCTCCCATCGACATAGATGTTATTTGTTACACAAAGGGACCCGGCATGGCGCCCCCCTTGCTAGTTGGAGCCGTTGTGGCTCGAACATTATCTCTGCTGTGGCAAAAGCCTCTGCTTGGTGTTAACCATTGTATTGGTCACATTGAAATGGGTCGCTTCATTACTGGTGCCAAAAATCCTATTGTTTTGTATGTTAGTGGCGGCAATACTCAAGTGATTGCTTATTCTAATAAACGTTATCGTATCTTTGGCGAAACAATTGATATAGCTGTGGGAAATTGTCTGGATCGTTTTGCGAGGATAATTAAGTTATCTAATGATCCTAGCCCGGGCTATAATATCGAGCAATTGGCTAAAGAGGGTAAACAATTTATTAAACTGCCATATGTAGTGAAAGGTAAGAGATTAAAAAAATTGTTCCTTATTGGTGCAAAATTTAAAGACTTGCTTGTAAACGTGCATTGTCTTTTTTTTAGCCCAGTGATAATAAAGCTTTTTATAAAAAAAGGAACTAGAAAGCCCGTTAAAAAAAATATAAAAATACCAAATATCTCTAGTGTGTTTTTATTTATTTCTTACTTTTAACTTTCTTTTTTAACTTAACGTATGATTTTAGGTATGGATGTTAGCTTTTCAGGTATATTATCGCATATTGAGGAAATTGCCGACCCTTCAAAAAAACGTAATAAGCGCAAAAAGGCCGATGAGACAGAGGAACATGAATATACAAAAGCTGATCTTTGTTATTCACTGCAAGAAACTATTTTTGCAATGTTAGTGGAAATAACAGAAAGAGCCATGGCCCACTGTGAATCAAATGAGGTACAATAATGAAACAAATAAATTTTAATTTCAAAGCTAAACTTTTTTTTTGTCTTTTTTCAGGTCTTAATAGTAGGCGGTGTTGGCTGTAATGAGCGTCTACAGGAAATGATGCGTATTATGTGCGAAGAAAGAGATGGCAAATTATTTGCCACTGATGAGCGCTATTGTATAGATAATGGTTTAATGATAGCTCATGCTGGCGCTGAAATGTTTAAATCAGGAACTCGTATGGAACTCAATGATTCTTTTGTTACCCAAAGATATCGCACAGATGAAGTGTTGGTTACGTGGCGTGACGATTAACAAATAGCTTTTAACCACTTTTTTTTAATGAAGGACATTTCAAGTTACTAATTAAAATAAAACAGACATAAAAAACTAAGAAATATATTTTAAAGCGCTCATTACCAGGTATGTATTTATTTTATTTTAGAAGATTTTTAACAAAGGTGTTTAAAAATAATTAGAAACAAATAAAAAGAAAACCAAAATTTCTTTCAAGGTCAATTTTACAGCTAAGGTAAAAGGTGTTTTTTTTATTTAAATCATTTAAACAAAATAAATAAGCCTAAATGCTTAGTCATATTAAGGGCCGATAATTCTAAATAACATTACTTATTTAGCTCCTGTTCTATTCCTGTCCAATAACGTTTCATTTCGATAGGAAACAACCGTTTACCCTCTATTATATAAACAGCTCCATTTTCTTCTTTCTCTAAAGCAGCTAAAATGCAACGCGAAACATCTGCAGCACTTTGTTTGTTAAGGCGATCTAATACCAAATACGATTCATCACACATATCAGGGAATAACATTTTTTCAGTAAAATTGGTAAACATATCAGTGATAGTGGCGCCTGGACACACAGTGATGAACTTAACGCCACTACGCTGGAAATAAATATCTTTCTAAACAGAAGACAACATCCAAAACAATAAAAACAAACAATTTTTGTACTCAATAAATTAAATTAGCAAATGCATATACATATACTTACACCCAAACAACGTGTAAAATTAATAATTCCTGCTTTTGTGGCAGCGTAAACTGGCACCAGAAACATGGGATCTAAACCCACTACCGAAGACATATTACAAACTAAACCTCCCTTGCCACTGTTCTCTTTACTCATCACCTTCATGGCGTTTAAGGTGGAATTAATCATGCTACCCAGATTAGCCATTAAAGTGCGTTCTATATTTTGATCATTGAAAAGCCCAGCGACATTAACCACTATATCCAAATGACCAAAAGTTTTCAAAATCTCTTCATAAGTAGCTTCTATGCCCTTGGCATTGGCCACATCCATTTTAATAAGTAATACGTTTTGCGACGGAAAGGCAGCTCTTAAATTAGCAATTTCCTCCAAATTGTCCTGTATGTCTATGACAGCAACTTTCTAACATAAAATACAAAATTATTTTACTAAATACATGTTTCACAGATAATTTTGTTTTTCAACCTACATGCACTTCATGCATTAGCAACTGCTTGACTACTTGTAATCCAATGCCATTGGCTCCACCTGTTACCATGGCATGTTTCCCTTTAAACGCCATTATTTGTCTGATATTTTCGGCAACCGTTAAGTGTATCCTCTCTCTGCCCTTTTAAACTCTTTATTTTAAAATATTTATGCAGTTTGTTCTTACTGTTGTGGCGTTTAATGTTAAATGCGGTTAGATTGTTCTTTTGGGGTCGAATTTATATACAATTTTTCTTGGCTGTGATATGATATTGTTTATTTTTTACATACATACGAATTTCTTAATTTTTATGTTTTTTTATTTTTTTTACACGTAATAATGCATTACAGGTTTAGTTAGAGTATTGATTTCAAAAAAATTTACCATATCTTCGCTTCTTCTTAATCAATGAACTGTAGATTTCGTTGTTGTGTTCTGGTTTCTTGATTATTTGTCTACATTTAAATAGTTTTTTAAACTGATTTCATTATTTTTGTTAGTTAATGTTTAATTATCTAGTTAAAGCAAATTCTGATTTTTAAATTAAAATACTAAATAAATAAAACAAATAATTTCTCTAATTCGGGTTTGAAACTTTTTGGTATGGAATTGGCTTATTTTATTTTATTTTAGCCACATCCTAAAAATTTAAAATGCATTTGATTTTGTTTGTAGCAGCTGTCAACCTATTACTTTGTTACAGGTTTTGTATAAATATCACTGTGCAACAAAATCAATATTTAGGCGTGACTTAATGATCACTATATTTTTATACTCTTCACATAGTGTTACGGGTATATATCAACTTATTATTCCGCTTGCAATATATGCAATATTTTAACTTGCGGCCCTATATCCTGGATCCTTAGAGATAGGGAAGTTGATTTAGCCATATCCTTCAGTTGAAATTAAATTCCAGAGTCATCTCAAATCCTATGGTCCACGTTTTTTGGACAAACTATCAGAAATATTCCTAAGAAGACCGAGATATACACAAAAACCTAAGATAAACCTTTTTAACATTCCGCGGACACTTTAAAGACGGCAATCTAAATAGGGGAACATTTATTTTTGGATAGAAGCAAATGTCCCTACAATTTATAAAATTATATACATATGCGCGATATTTTGCTATCGACTTTTAACGTAGTACAAATAAGTTCTAGAATGAAGTTGATGAAATATTTGAATAGGAAAAAGGGAAAAGTAGGACGATTCTGTGATAAAATAATACCCAATACCTCTAAAACTATTACGGCTGTCAACTTTGAACCTGCTACAAAGTAGTTCTAGTGTAATATGTACACTTTGGAAAATAATTAGTTTGAAACTGGTTCAGCTATCGACTCTAAGCCCGCTTCTAAGCAATTATAGCATGTTTTATACATATTGGAATGACAACAACTAAATTTTAGTTTTCAAATAAATTTATAAATCAATTCCGATAGTTACATCTGGGGGCATTAGTTTCCCTTCTTTTCTACAAACGAGTGTGCCCGCAGTGTTGTAAAAACAATTAATGCCAATATTAATAAAAAGTTTCAAAACTAAAAAATTACTGAACCTCGAA
The DNA here is from genome assembly GCA_963583895.1 of Melanophora roralis. Classification (NCBI taxonomy): domain Eukaryota; kingdom Metazoa; phylum Arthropoda; class Insecta; order Diptera; family Rhinophoridae; genus Melanophora; species Melanophora roralis. The sequence continues at coordinate 14,106,611 of OY757189.1, forward strand.
AAAAATTTGTAAAAAAAACAGTCACTTGCTGTTTTTAGTTTCCTTAGATACTTTTGATAACAAGGGACTGCTAAAAAGAAGAAGAATGCTTGCAGCAGATCCATTACTTCTGTCCCTATGTAATTAAAACTGAACAAATTTCGTTGTTTTTTTAATAAATAGAGTTCAGAAACTTTTATTAAATTCTATAAATATTAAAACATTTACTTCTTACTTCGAAAAAATACCAGTGAAGCCGGCATTGTTTTGTTGTATTAGAGATTGTATATGTATGTATGTATATCTGTGGTGAATATATTTAATGCTTTTCTTTTACAATTTTTTTATAAAAAAACAATATAAATTTAAAAGCTTTTGTTCTTTTTTTAAGAAAAATAATTTAGGAGATTCACAAGGTATACTACTTGTCGTATTATCTTCAAAAAATATTTTTTGTTTGGTTAAAAAATATTATTTTAAGTGAAAAATTTTGTTTTTAACTTTATTACATTTTTAGAAAAATAAGACAATATGGCAATAAGATACCTTGTGAATTACCCATATGTATGTACATGTATGTAAATGTTTGGAAAAATTTGAACTTTTTGTTATCTTCATCTGATGGAGAAAAAAGTTTTGTCAAAAATAAAATTGGCTGGAAGGATTTGATTGTTTGTATGATTAAAAACAAAGGTAAAAAAAAATTTCAACTAAATATAATATAAAATTTATTAACAAAACTTATGTCACTATTAATAACAAAAAAACATTTAAACAAAACAAAAAATTAACAAAGAAACAAAAAAATTATATACTGGCTTAAAAAAAATTAACAGAACGTATGTATGTATGTACGTGTGAAAAAAAGAATTTACATTTTGTAGAACTTTATTTGCTAAACAATTATAACTTAAATATACATATACTGTTGTTGTTTTTTCTAACATTAAATAAATTAGCAAAATTGTGTAATAAGTATGTGTGTATGTACATATGTGTGTATGTTTGTATGTATATAATATGCCTGGTTTAGGTATAAAAAGTTTTCATAAAAAAACTACAAATCTTTTACAAAAATTAATGGCCGCTTGAGGCATAGGTATCTTTGTTTTGATAGCCAGACACATAGCCCGATTGATCCACAATATTTTTGCGACCGGCAATACCCTTGCCTTTTCCAGAAGCATCAAAGCGTTCCTTATGAGATCCAGTGTATTTGCTTGTGTCCGTCAAACGCTCAACAGCAGAAGCAGCCTTGCCAGCCTGGAAAAAAATCAATAAAAAAACTTTTTATTTTTTAATATTTGTTTTTGTTTTGCAACTTGAAACTTACCGATACTTGTAGTACACCTGGTGGTCCACATGAGGCCATTTTACTTTTAATTTCTGTCAACTCTACTTTCTTTGTTTTAGCCAAATCCTCCAAAAATTTATTGTAATCCGCACTGGAAATTTTCAATGCTTTGAATTTTTTAAAGTGTATGCCAGTATCGGTTGTAGTGATTTTCTTATCGATAACTTTGGCCTGTTTCATCCATTTGTCGCTTTGCGATAATGTTATTAATTTTCCATCAGACTTGGTATCACCAAATTTAGAGAAAGCTTTGAATTGATCCTGGAATGTTACTTTTGGTTCCTCTAATGCCATCTCAGCCAACTCTGTAGTGGGTGGTGCTGGTGCGGCGGCACTGCCGTTTGTTGCTTGGTCAGACATGGTGTTTCTAAAAGTTTAAAACATATGCACATACACAAAAAGAAATTATAATGTTTGTAATACATAAAAATTGTAAATATTGATTTAATGTTTTTTTTTTACACACAGAAGTAGTTATATGTTTATGAATTTTTTTTTAACAGTTTGAATGCAATCAGGGTACACTAACCAAGGTAACAGCAAGGCGATTTCAAAAAATTCGCCATTTGCATTTCCTTTTTGTGTTTGAACGGTGGAATGTCAGAAAAATTAAAAATTTCATATAAAATTGATTATTTGTAACGTGAAAATGTCAAAGAGTTGGGCTCTTAATATTACGTTGTTGAGTGTGCCCTGAATGCAATTTAGAAATTCGAAAATCCACAAATCATTTGCGAATACCTATAGAAAGTACTGACATTATTTAGTGGTAATAAATTATACAACATAAAACTGTCTTAAAAGTTATAATAAAAAAAACAAAAAAAATCTTGACTAACTTACCTATGAGCAACAGTTCTAGCTATCATACTATGCATGGTTAAGATTGGAAATTTATATATTTTCTTAAGCAATTATAAGTTCTAAAAGGTAATTATAAAAAATTAAGCAAGTTTTGACATACAGTATGCAAGAAATATCTTCAAAAACACAATCTGTACGTTGATCACAAAAATTAATGGAAACTTATTCAAACATTCGCTACCACCTATGTACATATGTGGTAGCGAATGTTTGTCACACCCAAAAAAGTCTAACACCCCCTTTATTATGCGAACTGGGACAGAATCACATCTCGTTCGCATAACAAAAGTAATACGGTTAAATTTTTCACATGTGTGGTGCGATTCCAATAGCCAGTCGTACAAAATAGGTTTTAAAGCACCAACCCATACATGAGATTAGTATTTTTAAGATGACGTAAAGTAGTTCCTACACCATTTCAAAAAACACTTGTAGGTTCCTTTAGACACAAGACAACAGTGTACCGCCCAGCCAACGTCGCACTGGATTTTAATGCTAACTCTAAACAAATGAGCAAAAGCTTTTGCTACTGTTGGAAACAGTACGAACCTTTGCATGCTCGAACAGAGCTTTTTTACGTCTAAATACTTTGGCACATAAAGATCTCGCATGTTTGTGAAGCGAATCAGTATTGGCGTTTCTGTTGGCACGCCAAATACTAAATGATTCCTCTCTGGGCCTGAACAAGTTTTGCAAGTCTGATAAAACCCAGCTTTTGTCCAGATCTACTGCAGATCTTTTTTTATCGGGTTTTAATTTCCTTAGATTTTGTTAAGACCGGTCCAATACAACTTGTGCAATTGTAGGTGCGCTTGCCCTTCCCTTACTTCTAGCCCAAAAAAAATCCCTAATTAAACTTTCCGTCTTTAAAGTCTCCATGCCAAGTGTTGTAACTGTGGATATATTTACCGTGTTACATGGAGGGACTTTGTCCTAAAAAATTGGTTTTTTAGGTTTTTTCCTATATCTTAATCCGTAGTAAGCTAATATGGTTGGTTTAAAATAGCGACCCGATTTTTTTTTTCAAAATTTCACATTAAAACGTGGTCCGCAAGATTGAAATTGGTTTCGGAAACTTGATTTTAGCAATCGGACCGACTGACATTGCTTAACCGGCTTCCCTATCTATAAGGATCCAGAATATTTATACTTTATGGCGTCGAAAAATAATACTGTAGAACTACAAACGGAATGACAAACTTATTATACCCTTATCAATATGTGTAGGGTTTAAACCAAATTCAAACTTGTGACTATTTTCTAAATGAGTAACAAACATCAGCATAATTACATAATTATTACTTTTTTAATCAAGGGTTTGCAAGCTAAAATTTATTTAAAATGTTATTGTAGAGCACAGTTAAAAAATATTTTGAATATAACATTCCGGTTAATTTTTTAATTAATTTATGTTTTATCCATAAACTTGTTTTTTATTTTATTTTTATTTAAAATTGATTTTAAACTTTATAATCCATTAAAATAATTATCTATACACTTATGTCACAAACACAACAATTTCGACTTTGATAAAAAAAAAAACCTTTAACACAGATATTGGTTTGCTTTTGTTTGTAGAACCAAAAATTTAATTAAATTTTTTTAGTTTATATTTTCTTTATCATTTCATATTATTAATTCATAGAATCTAAAATTATTTGTTGATTTGAACTTTATTTGATCGCTTTTTTTTGCAAATAAAAGCATTGGCTTTTACTTATCTAAAGGTGGCTTTCTCCGCCTTCTTCTCCGAGTAAAATGAAACTGGTTGATTAAAATATATATTTTTTTAATATTTTGTTATTAGCATTTCAATGGTTCTATTTCATTGCGTTTATTTTATTTCTCTTTATATTTCTGTTTGTTTTTTGTGTAATCTATTTTTAAGGTGATATCATAGCAATAATTAATGTTTTAGTAAAAAAAATAAATTATTAAAATAAGTATGTATATAGTACGAATATATGTACAGTATATTCCCTTCGGGGCCGGTAAATCACACTAGTGTGTGAAAAAAAAACTAATCTTATCTATATTTATACTCTACACCATGAGTAAACAGCTTGTCATCCCGTTTATAACTTTTTCCTTTGTATATAAGATCTCGTAAAAAAAAGGTAGAATATTTAATTGTAACAATTTTTAGGAAAAGTTAAATTTATATCGACGTTTTTGTCTGAATGTAAAAATGTTTAAAACAGATGGAACAATTTATCAGAATTTGCCCCATATGTTCGAAATCCACAATTTATGAATTTATCTAGTTTTATGAACATTGCAATTGTTGATGTTACTACTTAGGGCCATTATTACAAGTTGGCGACAAAGTTGGCGGTAGTAAATGGTAGCGTTAACAGAACATGGCGATAAAGTGGCCGTTAGCAAATTTCCATTATTACAACTTGCCGGTAAAGTTAAATACATATTTCTTATTGTGTGGCAATACCGTTAGCAATTACCGACTACTTTTGAAGGAGTAATAAGATTGTAGTGGCAACGACGCACTTTTGTTTACATTTTGAAAAGCAAAAATTGTGTAACGGATAGTGCTACCATATTAAAATAAAAAAATATGGTAACTTAAACATAAATCCTCCTTGTAAAACTTACCGCCAAGACGAACTTGCCTTTAATTTATCGCTCATTTTTAAGTTAAAAGAAAGTTGTAATAATGAAAATGTTTTTATTCAAGCGATAAAATCTCACTTTAAGCTAACGCGAAGTTGTAATAATGGCCCTTAAAAGTGTAAGTTACACTTTACTTTACAAGTAAGAAAAAAACTATTGCATGCCTTAAGGCGTATTTAAAATGACTAGGGTTTTTATTGTTTTTGATCACACTGGCGACGAGTAAGTGGGATATGGTCCAGTTCTCCTACTTATTTTCTAGTCAACTGTTTTATATTTGTAAGAAAACTGCAGTAATAATTAACCTACATTTAATATTAAGCTTTGCATAATGGCTAACACCTAACTTTTTGCAATTGTGTTGCCAGATTTATAATCAAAAAAACAAATCACTGAAGAAGTTGGAAAATACCAACAAAACATAGGAAAACGCCCTAAAATTAGAAAAACAAAGTTTTACTTTTATTTAGAAACATTGGCCTTGAAAGCCAGAAAAGAGAAAATAATTAAATACTAGAAAAATTAAAGATCTTCAATTTACCATTTAAAGTTCTTGTACTGCATATCACCAAGTTCATAAATATTTAAAAATAAAAGTAAAATCTATATAAGTTTAAACTGATACCGATGTTAGAATGAGTAAAATTGAATCATTTTTGCCTAAGTGCAGTAAAATCTTTTTCTTTTCCTTTTTTTTACCGCATGAGAAATCTTATCAGTTAAGTGGTAAAAAATTAATGTCAGCATAAATAAATCTTAAATTTCTTTAATTTTCCTATTATTTCTTTTAAAATAGGGTTATAAAAAATATTTGGCTGGTGATTATAGGGTGCAGATATTGTACTAAAATTGTCTTGTTACAGGTTTGGAGTCGATAGATGTTATAGTTTTCGAGTTATATTATATTTAAAATTTAATAAAACTGGTCCGTTTGTATGGGAGATACTATTATCCTTGCTCCGACCCAAGCATTTTGCTTTGAATTTTAAAATTATACTAAAAGTACTCTGTACCAGTTTTGAGGCTAAAAGCTGTTTCCGATTTATAGCGTATCAAAAATCTCATAAAATTGTTTTATTTGTATGGGGACTACTATTCCCATTGCCCCGATCAAACATATTTAAAATTTTATTTTTTAATACCACTCTCTAGTTGTATTGGGTTGCGCAGTATTCATTAGCTGATGGACCGAAAATGGAGGCGGGTACCGGGGCTGGTGTTTATATAATGGACACGGGAGAAGGGATGTCATACAGACTTCCGGACGAGTGCAGCGTTCCAGGCTGAGATTCTGGCGGTGACGAGAACCGCAGGATAAATAGGGAAGGACGCGGATGAAAAGGGGTGCGTGACAATCTACGTTTACAGTCAGGGCGCGCTAAAGGTTCTAGAGGGACATTATGTGTGAGGTGCATTATTGGGACTCGCACAGGTCACTGAGATATATGACGAGAAAATGAGACAGAAACTCTCAAGATTTCTGCAGGTTGTGCGGGAATGAAGAGGAGATAGAGACGGTAGAACACCTTGTCTGCCACTTTCCTAGGTTGCAGATCCGCCAACAGAGGTGTTTTAAAGGGTGCTTCTTTAATGGGGAACATAATAGGGTTTATTAAAGGGGTTGGGTGGCTGGGTAGATATGGGTTCAGCGCATACGATTACTGACTTCTTGCGGACGGCAATGTCAAAAATTTCTAGTTGTTTTTCAGAAATTTTAAGTTTAGAAATTTCTAATATTTGTAATTTAATTTTAAGAGTTACCTAGACAATTTTAGGAATATATATTCCGGTTTGGAAAATTTCAAAATCTTCTATTTGTTTATCAATTGAAATCAATTCTATTTGTGTTTTACAATTTTCTTATTGTATTAAAGAGTTTTCTAATTGTATTTCAGAATTTCCCGTTTGCGTATTGAATTTCAAATGAAAAGTTCTGAAAACAACCAGAAAATTCTAAAATAAGTACAAATGAAACACTCGGAAATATAATTAGAAAGTTCTAAATATTAGGTGTGTTCATTTACAGAAAATTATCACTTATTTTCGATAATTATTACTTATAAGTGTTCACGTACACAAAAAATTAGCAGCTAGAGAGCCAAAAAAGAGCGTAATATGTTTAGAAACAAAAATGTTTCTGATAATTTCTACTAGTAAAAATTTTACTATCAGAAATTATTCAAACAGTCTTTCTGTCATTATGCTTTGAAAAAAAATTTAATTTTAAAATTTTTATAAGTTTACAAAAACAAAATATATTTGCTTGCAAGTTTTGACTGTAAAAGTGTTCATTTACTTTTAAATATTTTTGAGAGCAATTTTGAAAATATTTCTTTTTACTCTCTCGTTGCTAGTAATTACTGGAAAGTTATTGAACACAACTATTAATACAAATAAAAATTTTGAAATGCAATTAGATAATTAAAAAAAAAAAATAATAAAGTATTCTAAAACATAACAATTCTGAAATCGAGTTAAAAACTTCTAAAATTTAAATAAAAATTTTTAAAATATAAGTTTCTGAAGTTGAATCAGAAATTTGTGAAATACAATTGGAACGTAAGAAACGGTTTTTTATACAAAACTAAAATTTCATAATGACTACACATTTTTTTAATAAATTAACAAATTTTTTAATTGAAAATGTTTCTTTTTTTCTGTGTAACTATTGTAAACAACATGTTCATTATTTAAGCGCTATTCAGTCAGGTCACACTCCGCATTAACTACAATTAAATTATACTTATATCGTATTTATCACTCTAAAATAATATGCATATATTTATAGTTAATATGATTAACTAAAAAAATACCATTTCAAAACTACGCACAAAAGACTTCCATTGATTAAATATTTAGTAAGCAATTACCGTTGTAAAGCTGCTATTTTTAAAATAAATAATTTTTTAATAATCCCCCAGCCTAAAGCAAATAAAACGTGTGGATATGTTTGTATGTACATATGTAGAAAAACCATAAATTTTGTATTGTCTTTAAAATTTAAACAAAAAACATATTTATTTATTAATATGATGATGATGATGATTTATAAAAGTAATTTAAACACAACCAACCAAAGAAATCATATTTAATTTATTTTACTGGCGTTAACTACTAACTGCCTTCCAAAAGAAAAACCCCTTTAATCCACTTCCAAAAAATGTGGTAAAATCATTTATTTTTAAATTGTTGTTTATTTATGTGCTACCACTTTTGTAGAATTGTATTTCGATTCTTCAATTATATTTTTAATAACAGTTCAAGTCATTTTTTAAGTTTTGCTCTTTCTATCTGATCATTCCACGTTGTGTTCAACTTGTATTAAATTATATAACAATTATCTTGTTAATTAAGTTTTGATTTATATTTCTTTTGTGTAAAGGGTGTCTGGTGGCAGATTTATATTTTCAAACTTAAATAAAATAAACATAATAATTGACACATAGTTTTATTAAGAGAATTGAACGATATAATAGAAATGCGGATTTAATTTTGAAAGAGTATGTCATCCAGATGTCTTCCGACGAGTTAAACACACTGTTCAAAACGGAGGCTTGTGTTCTGCGCCACACGCTGCAGTATTTTGGTTTAATCGAGCTGATTTCTTGACAAATATTTTCCTTAAAAGTCACAAAAAATCGGGGGTGTCATTATAAACCCTCTCTTTGAGGTAGCCCCATAAAAAAATCCATGGGAGTTAGATCGGGCGACCTCGACTGGTCAGTTGGGGAAATTTTCCCGAAGCAAATTCGTCGAAGCTCTGGCTGTGTGTGCAGTCGCCCAGTTCTGTTAAAACCACGTGTGTAAAGAGTACGATGGATGAGCTTGCAGGTTTGGCAAAAAGAATTCCGTAATCATGCGTCGATAATTTTTACCGTTAACATTCTTCACCTGACCTCCAAAATTTTCAGTTCTTTAACAATTTGAATTTTAAATAGATGAAACTTCAGATCCTTTTTTAAAATTTCATGAATAATCGCTCTTGGAAGTACCAGTGAGGCTGCTCTTTTCCGTATTGAAAGTCGCTGATATTCACGTATACTGCTTTCAACCAGTTTATTGTTTTCCTGAGTCCTTCAAGATCGATTGGGCCCTGACCGTGGGGCATTCATAGCCAAAGCAATTGCGAGGAATCTCTGCACCCACGAAGGAATTAAAGTTACACTCGGTCCATCACGTATACGCCGGATACCGAACATTAAACAAAATTGTCGACGAGCAATTACGTAAGAATCATTACACTGCGACATCGTGACTGACGAGTCCGCACAATCGATAATTCCACCGCGTCACCCTCCCTCCGCACGGTTTATTACTTTTTGGAAAAGTCGTATTTAAAAATATAAATTTGCCACCAGACACCCTGTGTGTGTGTTTTTTTTTTTTGTGCGATGACCATAACTAAATAGGACAGATTTAACTGATAATGATGAAGATTACAGTGTCGTTTGTTTAACGCTTGTCATATCAATAATATTGCAAATTTGAGCATAAAATTGTGAAAAAATAATTTAAGAATGTCTGAAAATTTTTTTTAAACTGTTTACATTTTGGGAAAAACTAAGTGAGGGGGTTGGAACCCCCGATACCGGTGGCCTAAAATATGATCTTTTGCATTTTATACCAGAAAACTCGAAAATATTTTGTGGAGCTACGTATGTTAAGATAACTTGGGGACAACGAATCGCCAAAAATCTCGTCTTACTTATTCTAGATATTTCCTTCGGGTAAAAAGGTGAGCCCCTTCTATTTTATCCAAAAATTTCTTGTGTAAGATACGTTCTAAATTTCATTTTTAAAAAAATTTAGTCCTTTTTTCAATTAATCTACACCCTGTTTATGGGTATGAAAGAATTGGCCAAGGCGAATTAATTTGTCAGGTGGTGGTGACTTTTCAACTAATTTGCGGCAAAGAAAATTTTCGTTTTTGTTGTTATTTTTATTGGCTGATGTGTCAAAAAATATATGTAAACATTAACAAATTTGGCAACCCAGCCTCGATTTATGCAAGAAAAAAGTAGATAAACTCTGCTCCTAACATAACCTGAGCCATGAATTCGCTTTGGAACTGACACTGCCTAATAAATCACTTTTACTTTTGCTTTGTTTTGAATTATTTACCAAAAACTGATTTCATTTCACCCCCTAATTTCTGTGATTTCTATTGCTAAATTTAAAAGTTCAAAGAACTTTTAATCTTTTAACTTTTAATTCTTTTTAAAACAAAACAACTTAATATTTCATCCAAAAGTAAGGGACTACCGTAAAATGTATTTAAAACTCAAATCATAGCGAAAAGGAAGAGAGCCTACAAACTACACTTTAAAAGAGCATGACATCATACCCTGTAAAGCTGCTTTCACACTGAATGTATTTTACATATGACTTGTCTCTTCTGCAATCCATATGTAATTTCGAATGTCGGTAAAAACTTCAAGGATAGTTTGGAATTTTTGTTTTTATACGTACATACATATGTATGTTGTCACGTCTGGCATAACCTTCAAACTGAAAAAAAATTAGTTTTGCTTGTTGCTTTTCTAAAAACAGCTGATGTCAGGTATTCGCCTGATAAGAATTTTTCAACGTGTTTACACGTGTGAAAGCAGCTAAATATACATGTACAACAAATGAAGATAAAAAAATTTTGTGTAAAAGCTAATAAAGTGCGCATGTTTTTGCCATAAAACATCAACATGAGAGAGGATGTTTGGTTAAATGTTCTACTGCTTCTGGTTTGATGATACATACTTACGCGTACATCACCAGGCAGGCTATCGTCATCATTGTTATTTTTTTGTGTAAAATGTTGTATGTACAAACATATGCACGTACATAAACTTGTATTAATCATTACATTCCCATTAAAACTTCTACTTTTTGCGCCATAAATTTATTAGATAAAAATAGATGGATGCATTGGCATTTTTAATTGTTATCTTGATGAGATTTACTTTAAATATAACAATTTAAAGCAACCGACAATGGTGTAGTACAGAAATGTTTCTTAACAACGATATTTAAATAATATAATAAATTGGTTTCTATTGTAAGTAAAATTAAAAACAATTCATTTATCTGCTCACATCATTTGTGTTTATCTTTAAAAAAAAGTATTAATTTAGGTCAGGAATAGGTACCTATAATTTTGCATATTATTTTAGCATATTAGGGAAAACAAAACTAATTTTTTACTTGAAGATATGAAAACTATGTACTTATATGATTTTTGTACGCATATTAAACAACTCACTTGTATTTTATTTATTTAGAATTTATATTATTTTTTTTTATTATTACGAACTTGTTTTTAATATATTTTTAATTTTTTCTTTAATCGGTTTAAGTTATTTTTATTTAATTTATTTTCATATTTTCTTTTACTTTTTATATTTTGAAACTTACTTTACGGAAATATTGCTGATACACAACTAAATTGTTGAAAGAAGCGAAAAGCTTTTAAAAGTTCCTACAACAAATACAAATGAGTGTCAATGTTCTCTAGTTTGACATGAGTGAGTTATTTTGCGTTTCTGTACGAGACCTTAAGGCCTATTGTTTGGTATGTGATTTTTGTGAATTACATGTTAGTTTCTTTAATCCATAAATAATTATAAATCTATTTTTTAGATAAAAATTGATTTTTTTTCGGTAAAAAATATAAATTTGTGTTTGCCACGTTAACTGTAAACTAAAATCTATTTATTAAGTAATAAAATATTTAAATCCTGTGGTACTCAGGTTTTTTCCTGATTTTGTGTATTTTCAGAAACTGGCATATCTTTTTAACATATTTAGAGGATTCACAAGGTGTTCTTTTATGTCCTATTGTCATAATGTTATAAAATTTCACAATGGTTAAAAAACATTGTTGTCTTTCATACAAAACTAGTTTAAAAAAAATACTACGTCATACCATACCATTATTAAATTGTCATAATAACTTCACACACATCTGCGCCGAGTGTCCAATAGTTGGAGAAGGTTTTTAAACCTTTGTGAAAATATTATAATATTATGACAATTGTTTCTGATAGTTACCCTACCTTTACACATAACAATACTTTCATAACATTTTTGTACACGTATTATCCTATATTCTAGAATTTTGAGTATGCGAGTAAAAATATTTGAAAAAATGTTAGAGCATTGGTATTTTTTACTGTTACTGTCATTTGTAAACTACAGCTTGAATAACTTTATTCGTTTTTTAAATTACCAACACCAACAATAACCAGGCGGTAGCTTTAGTACTACAAATACAACACCAAAAACCTTGGATTACAAATTCCTAATTAGATTTGGCAGTTGTCTGTTATTGTTTATTTTGCAGAATATTTGTACATACATGCATATGTTTATGCGATTATATCCCACAATTTATTCTCAAAATAATGCCCACTAGACCTTAAGGCCTATTGTTTGGTATGTGATTTTTGTGAATTACATGTTAGTTTCTTTAATCCATAAATAATTATAAATCTATTTTTTAGATAAAAATTGATTTTTTTTCGGTAAAAAATATAAATTTGTGTTTGCCACGTTAACTGTAAACTAAAATCTATTTATTAAGTAATAAAATATTTAAATCCTGTGGTACTCAGGTTTTTTCCTGATTTTGTGTATTTTCAGAAACTGGCATATCTTTTTAACATATTTAGAGGATTCACAAGGTGTTCTTTTATGTCCTATTGTCATAATGTTATAAAATTTCACAATGGTTAAAAAACATTGTTGTCTTTCATACAAAACTAGTTTAAAAAAAATACTACGTCATACCATACCATTATTAAATTGTCATAATAACTTCACACACATCTGCGCCGAGTGTCCAATAGTTGGAGAAGGTTTTTAAACCTTTGTGAAAATATTATAATATTATGACAATTGTTTCTGATAGTTACCCTACCTTTACACATAACAATACTTTCATAACATTTTTGTACACGTATTATCCTATATTCTAGAATTTTGAGTATGCGAGTAAAAATATTTGAAAAAATGTTAGAGCATTGGTATTTTTTACTGTTACTGTCATTTGTAAACTACAGCTTGAATAACTTTATTCGTTTTTTAAATTACCAACACCAACAATTACCAGGCGGTAGCTTTAGTACTACAAATACAACACCAAAAACCTTGGATTACAAATTCCTAATTAGATTTGGCAGTTGTCTGTTATTGTTTATTTTGCAGAATATTTGTACATACATGCATATGTTTATGCGATTATATCCCACAATTTATTCTCAAAATAATGCCCACTTGATATATAAATTTTGCTGGGATACGCTTAAATATTTTGAAAGTGTTATTTATATCACCACAACAACTACACATTAATTAAAATAAAATTTTTGTTATTTTTGACGTTTTGGTAACGATGACTTCATTAGGTTGTATTTTCATACTTACACATACATACATACATATACATATGTTTCGCTACTATAGTAGTACTATAGTAATAACTAAAACAAACAAAAGAATATACAGTCAAATCCCGATAATTCGTAATCGCAAGGGACCGGCCATTTCTTACGAATTATAGGGGTTTTCGATTTAGCGGGATTTCGATTTAACGGGATTAAAATAAAATAAATACGAATTAACGGGGTTTTTTCAATTTATTTAATAAAACGATAGAAAAACATAAAAAACACTGGTGTAACAAACTGATCTTAAGAAAATAAACACACATGCAAGCAAAAGTAAAAACCTACGCAAAAAATAGCGGTAAACAAAAAATCATTCTTTTCATGTTTCTGTTGTTTTTATTACGAATTATAAGTGGTAGTTAGCAAACAATTACGATTTATAAGAGGTAAAGAAGATTTTATTTTCAAAAAAAATTACGAATTAGCGAGGGGACCAAAATGTATGGAAATTTTGCGAATTAACGAGATTTTTTCAAGGGACCGACAGTTTATTACGAATTATCGGGAATTACGATTTATCGGGGTACGAATTAACGGGATTTGACTGTATTCCCTTACAATTTCTATTGTATTCAAACAATATTTGTAAATTATAACTCTAAAAACAGTAGAAAAAATAAATTTAAGCTTAAGCTTTTTAGACGCTCTTTTTATCACAAAGGGTAATTTTTTCATCGTACTTTTTACAAAACAAACGTCCGCTTTGAGTGAAAATTTTGTACGTCCAAGACGATCACTCAATCGGATCGTAAAACCAGAACATATCGCTTATTTGATCAAAAAACGTCATAATTCAAGTAAACTATTTCGATAAAAACGCGATTGAAGTTTGCGATTTGCATACATTTACTAGAAAAGACAACCGGAATTTCCCCTTCAAACGTTAAAAGTAGAAACCTTTAAAAGATGAAATTTATAAACAGTATTAAGCCTAAGATAAGCAACAATTCTGCATCGCTATCTCCAAAAATGCATTTTTGGATTTATGACGTTGTTTAGGAAAAAAAGCTCTATGAATATTAATGTGCTGTTTTTACAACCTGGTTGTGCGATCGTCTTGGACGTTTTTTTGTGTATTTTGTAAATTATACTCGCAGCACACGGGTACAGATATTATGGACTTTTGTATTTTGTATTTATGTGGTTTTTTGAAATTTGAAATAAAATATTTCGGTTGTGGTACAGGGATGAAGAGGTGAGAGAAGATGATCATAACGCTTGTGATGTGGGTTGTAGAGATAAGTGTTGAGGATGCTACTACGAAAAGTTTGGAAAGGCTTCATGTGGTAGAGTTGTAGTTTAGGGGATTTTGTTTATTTAAAAGTTTTTTTATGAGCAAATGCACGGCTAGTGAGAGGGTTGGGAGTAGAGCGCAGCGATCCCGCGATTTTTGAAGAATACTATAAACACTGATTTGTAAATCACTGTAATTTTTAACAGTAACGGGGATCGCTATTTTTTTTATTTTTCACAAACAAATATGTTACTTTAAATTACGTAAAACTAAGGGTAACAGCATCACAGGTAATTCCAAATATTAAGTAACATCACAGTTAATAGTTATTTCACGCTTCAAAAAATGTTACTTCAAATAACATACCAAATTTAAACCCAGCTAGCCTTTTCAGTTACAGAAGAGTCTTTCGCAAATCCAATGCAGACTGCTTTTAATCGCCGGCGAGCGCATATTTTAATCGTAAAAAATGTTTTACACGATATAGCTGGATAGCTGCAGTTAACAGTTGCTACACAGAAAAATTTTTCCTCTTTTTTTCACGAAACACAATGTAATTTATAAAGGGTGGCAGATTGAATAAACGAGGTTGTTGGTAAAAATGAATCAAGCCTAGTAACAACATCGCAGTTAATAGTTACCTTACAGGAACACTCGAAATGTTTCTTTACATAACATATCAAATTCACTATTGTTACCAGTGATTTTTAAGTCACACAAATAAAATCACAGGTAAAAAAATACCACTCATCTCTAGTTGGGACCTTCCCGAACTGTGTCACTTGGTAGCTAATCGGTGAACCTAACCGAGCTGAAACGGTCCACAACATAAATGGCAAAAATATATTAATCTGAGAGCAACGATTATTATTTGTGTGCCTTACAAACATCTGCACAAGCGCATTATACCCCTACTACGTATTTTCGATCGATTAAGTATTACTTTCTGACGCAAATGCCCTTCCAAAATAAGGTGTTTACGCTATAACTTCCTTGACAGTTATTTTATGCTCACAAAATGTTCGATAATTATGTTAAACACCTTAAAAAATTACCCTATTTCAACCGCCTTTTTTGAAGCACCCTGTACCTCTAGCAGTATTCTGTTAACATGATTTTGAAGCCTAACGTGTTCTCTGTCAACATCTTTTTTAATCTTTAAAATATCTTAATTATTTCAAAAGTTATGATTTTTGCAACAAAAAAAGGCAAAGGGCGCCACTATGCGGCGATTGAGATAATTCAGAACCAATTTCAGAAGACGGTATTGAGTGCATACCGCCTCGCCAAAAAAAGGTTGAAATAGCAGTAACCCGACTTACGAATAATAAGGCTGCAGTAGCCGATGTAAGGCCAGCTAAACTGTTTAAGATCGTGTGTGTTTGGGTTTGCACCGAAACGAATGCATTAGCTTGTTTGTACAATCTGGCTAAAAAAAAACGCATACCTAAGGATTGGGACATCAGTATTTTATATAAAATTGAAGACCAGACAGTATGTGACAACTTCAGATGAATAAGTCTTCTTCCCATTTGTTTCAAATGAATGAATAGTGAAAATAAAAAAATATAAAGTCGAAAAAATTTTGTCGTCAAAAAAAATATTTATGTAGATTGAATACTTTTCCTTATAAAACATACAACGTTACTTCTAATATGTACATACATTGATCATTAATCATATCAAGGAGTGTAAGTAAATACATATGAACGGCCATGACGAAAAATAGATTTATGTATATGTTTTTTGGATTAATTAATGTGTTTGTTTAACCTTCATTAGGGTTTTTTACTATCCCAATCCCCCCCAAAAGCCTAAGCTAAATTCGTGTCAAGTATAACCGATAGAAATTCTTTAATTATTATTCAAAAAGTTCTAACACAAATGTAATTTGATTTCCATTTTGATAAATTTAATAACAAAAACTAAGAACTTCAATTCCTTAGGGTTAAACTGGCTAATTTTGAAATGCTTCTATTGTTTTTTTCCAAAAACTGTGTTTTCCAAACAATCAAATAAAATAAATAGGAAAAAATTGTATTAAATTACATTTTTTAAGTTAAAAATTAAGTCAGGTGCGTGTGTCCTGCCATCGACTGACATTGTTTACTATTTTGTTGTCTTCATTTTATAATAAAGATGTCAATTATATTTAAGACTACAAAATTTTCACAACCACAAAAATCCATTAGATTCGACTTTCAAAAGTTAAAAAAGATATAAAGATCTTTAGCCTACATTCTTTCGCATGAAGCAATTTGTTGTGTTTGATTTTTATCAGGCGCGTTAATGTTATACGCCCTTCTTTATTTGGTGTATATTTTCTTTTTTTATTTTCCACAAGGAACTTCTTTGAAAGAGACCACAAATATTCCAGAAAACTTTATGTTAAGCCTTCAAAAATATTTTTTACCTTAAAATTTATTATAGAACTACTTGGCAAGTACTTAATGCACAAACAACAAAAGCAAATACAATTTATAAGATACATGGACCCATGATAATGCTGTTATTGTTGTTTATTTACCTCAAGAAAAAAAAATAAGAGAAAAAAATTAAATGCTTTTGCCATGCTTGATGAAGAAAAAGGAAAATAAATACGCCAGTAAAAAGAACGCGGCTGCTACCAAATAATAAGGTAATGAAAAAAGGATCATAAGTATGGCAGGGAAAAAAGGTTACGAGATTATTACGTCAAGGCAAATTAAACAACTAAATGTATGAGCACAGTGATACGGGTAACGAAAACTCACTGAATTTGGATTGAATCAAAATTTTGTATGAAATAGTTTGGCCACAAATAACTTTTAGCCTTTATATTTTGCATTTGAAAAAATATATATTTTTTTTCTGTTTTGATATATTTATGCGGATTGGCTTGCGAAACCGTAATCGAAATTCAGAATAAGGTCAAAAATAAATAACTTCTCAATTTAAAAAGATGGGGCAAATATTAAAATGGGATTACTTTACATCAAGTACTAAGTTGTCAGTTTTAATAATTTTTAAAATAAACACTTTTACATAAAATATTTACACTAGCAATTAACCTGTTACTTCGTAGGCGCAGTTTTACTTATCTTTTTTAAACCAGTTACTAAATGCGAAGAAATACCATGCATTAAGAAGTTAAATTTGCATAATTTCTTATACAATATTCATTCAAATACATAATTATAAATTTCTAAACAAATATATTTTAAAAGTTATTTTTGTCTTACTGTAATAACATATTGTCCTTCTATATACATAATTGCTTAACTTTATCTAGGTCAATAGCCCCTAGTATATTTTTTTTGTCACTTGACTTTCGGCCTAAGAAGGGGAAACAGCCTAAATTTTGAGATCAATAGCCCTAAATTTTAAAAATTTAAAAAAAGCAAAAAAGTACCAAAAAAATAAAAAAGTACTCTTTGCCCACTTAGTTTACTTTTCGAAATCAATTGAGTGATTGTCTCAGACGATTTATGTGTATTTTGTTATTGTAAACAAAAACAACATAAGACAACCACTCAATTGGCTTCAAAAAACAGCACATTAACTCATATCTTTAAACTCCTAATAAAAAGATTCGCAAAAGTACCAAAAACGAAGAAAAAGTACTTTTTGTAAACTTAATTGACTTGCAACCTCTATACGAGTCGATAGTCCTAAATTTCATATTTCATATTTCCAAATGTCAAGTCTGTTTTACGTATTTAAGCATATTTAAGTAGATAAATGGATCAATCAGTTCCTAACGCTGTTCCTTTATAACAGGTGAGCCAAAGTAAATCACCCTATTGGAAGATGCTCTTATTTTTGCAAAAACTATCTCTTCTGGGGCACAGAAAATCCACGACTGATGCACTAGGAGCCATTGCACCCGCTCAAAGTGACTGCATGGGGCGCTGTTCACGCTCAAGAAGTCATCGGGTCCAACGGCAACAGTGGACGGTGCGCGCTGTAGGGCCGCAAAGGACTGCAGGACATGTGGGTCCAATAGGATGGATCAATGGTACACACTGCGCGAGCAACAACCGATATTTTGTAGGCGGCATTCCCGAATCGCCCGATTTAACCGTTCCAGACTTTTTTCGTAGGGATTTTTGAAGTCCCGCGCTTACGTGAACAAGCCCGAGACCCTGGATAACATTTAACACGAGAGCGAGAATATGTCGCCCAAAATTCTCGGCAAAATGATGAAAAATGCCATAAAATGATTCCGTAGAGCAATTAATTGTGACGGCGCCCATTTGAACGATATCATCTTCTCGACTTGACCAATAAAATTCTAAAAATTCGAATAAACATAATCAGAAAACAGAATCAAAGTTTTTCACTTAAGAAAAAAATGAGAGCCAAACAACATCGGATGACTTCTTTTTGCCCACCTTGTATATGTATAGAAAAGCGTATAAAACACGTTCTTATAGAAAATTATCAATCATTTCATTTACCTTTGTCTCCAAGTGAAAAAACTTTAATACAAAATTTGTAGCCAACATTTGTGGTTTTACTGTAAAATTGCAACGAAATGTTTTAAGTTCATTAAAATGTCTTTAAATTAAAATATTTTTAAACCGTATTTGGAAATAATTTTAACAAAATCTTTATCACGTGGAAAAGCATCATATGCACACCTTAAAGGTTTATTTTATCTAAGAATTCAAAAATTCTCCCTTTGTTTTCTTTAAGCGCAAATTTAACAAGACATTTTGTAAAACTGCAAATATGCATCTGAGTTGTAAGCAAAAAAATGTTAAATTCTTATTCAATGTTCAGTCAGTATTTACCGTAAATTTTTTAAGTTTTTTCTTTAAGTTTATACTGCAAAAGTATGTTGTTAAAATAACACCTTCAATATGTCGAAAACAACAAAAATGTTGCATGCATTTGCAAATTGTTCATGACATGACAATCTAAATACATTTTTGCAGCTTCATTTAACTGAACAGTTAAATGTTCAACATTAACAAACTTTAGCACCACCGCTTGGTTAAAGACATATCAGACCTTGGCCTTCACTTACCTTGAATTGTGTTGCTATTTTCATGTACAAGGTTCAAGAGCTCTTTTGGTGGCACATCTCTACGTTAGTATATCGTTAAATTCTCTAAACAAATAAATAAACAGTTCAACAAGACAACATTTGCCTTTAACCGTTACACATACAAACTGAAGATCAATTCATACCAAAACGTATTAATACTTTTTATTGCTGGCAACATAAAAAAGGCCAAACCAAAACGAAAAGGTTAAGATTGATACAATTAAAAACGATCATAACAATGTATGCCTTGTACAATCATATGTTTGTATGTATTTTTATTTATGTATGTACGTGCAAACAACAAAATCGTTTTTCCAATTGTTGGTTAATTTATTTTATTGTTTTTAAATTTTTGTGATTTTGTTAACTGATTTCTTCGGCTTAAGTGATTTAAGTAGTACAATGCAAAAACAAAGTAGAGATGAGCTGGCGTTTAACGTTTTAATCACGACCATTTGATTTAGGGGCAAAACATCGTTTCATTCAGGATTGCTGAAAATTTTGCTTTTCGTCTAAAGTTACAGTTTCCGCGATGCTAAACTGTAAGCCAAATAGATAAATGCACACAAAAACCTATTTTTGCAAATTTTTTCCTTATAAAAATGTTTTTCCATATTTATAATACTTAGAGAAGAAGTGTTATTAAGGGCTTAATTGACAATTATGCCATAGAAATATTATGAGTAATATAAATACCCTCTACATAGGTAGTGATGTTTATATCTGTTTGACATTCCGTTTATAATTTCTACAATATTTCTTTGGAATTTTTTTCTTTCATAAGAGCACGGAGAGCCCCCTTTCAAATGCATAAAGTTTATAAACTTTTCAATACGCAAAACTTCGAGCGGGCCAACATCGATGTATCGTTCCATTAACCATGTTTTTTACATCAACGAATTTAATGGAAACATCGATACTTTAAAACAATGTAGTGCACTTACTTTGTCTAAATTGGTAACAGAGACTTTTTTTGCTGAATTTTAAACGCTAATCACGTGAGTGCTGGCCATATCTAGCATAAAATGAAAGGCGCATTGTTTAATGTACATATTTGCAAACAATTTAAGACAACTCGATCGTTATCAGTTCTTTTGCTGATATTTAGGAATGTTTTTTTTATAGTTGATTCGATTTTCAATTAAAGGGTACACGATATGAAGAGATTTAAAATGTATGTTATTTGTTTATAGTTGGTGAAAACCAATTTAATGTTTAAATTTATTGTTATTAATTTATCAGTTTAATTCTTAAGCTAAAAAAAGAGAAATAAAGTACTATTTTATTAAATTATTTTTTGCATTAACGCGCTTTGCGGTAAATTGCGTTAGAAAGATTACAATTCTAAACAGCAAATAATCCATTTTCTTAATTATAGCGTAATTCATAGAAAGCACATTGTATCGATTGAAACAAATAATAAGTAGAAGAAGGTCTAAGCTATGAGGCAGGCGAGCAAAACCTTCCAACCGCTTTTTTCTAAATAACTTTTAACAGGTTTGACCCGTGTAGCAAGGAGTTGACTGATGGAATATTTTTTTGATTAACATGTCCATCCACCTTTTTTAGTGTTTTTTAACGGCCTTTGATTTTTTTATTTATTTTTCATAAAATATTTTTTTATACGTTTACAAATCACTCACAAGTAACACAAACATCAAATATAATTCCAATACTTCTTATGAAACGGCAGAAATTCATTGTTGGCAGCAAATGCAAAAACAAAATAATACTTTTGGGTCGTCAAAAAATAAAAAATTGGAATTGCAAAAAGAAAAGTTTTTTGTAACACAACATAAATAATGGCTTTAAAAAATCAATTTAGTTGCAGACAGAACAGAATCATACGCAGAAAAAAATAATGCAAAAAATAATACTTAAAAAGGATCAGCTTTAAGATGCTGCCAGCCTTCCATCCAGCAAATATAATAATTCTACTACTACTATTCACTTACTTACTATGAACTTGTACACTTAATAAGTGTATAAAATAATGCAATCAACGTCTTTTTAATGTGACAGCAAAAAAAAAGAAAAGAAACGTGCAGAGTCTAGAAAAGAAAATCTAAAAATCTAGAGAATTGTGCGAAGAAACAATGCATACACAGCAAAGGCAATACAAGAACCTACAAAAAAGTGTTTAAAGGCTGACAGAGATTACTAGCAATCAAGAACCAGTATAAAAGGATTAAGACTTCTATCTAAGTGTATCATACCTTTTGCAGGCGAGTACAAGTTAACTTCTATCTGAACTAACCTAGCAGCGCTCTTAGTCGGCAAACTAAACATTTGACAAAATGAAAATTTGTTTTGCATTCTTGGCTTTATATGGTATTAGCCAGGCTGCATGCTTATCTTATTTAGTGGCACCAACATTGCGTTCTTATCCCTTTGTCTACGGCAGTCATACTTCATCAATTATAACTCCTGTGCAGCAGCAGTATCATACCCAGGATGAATTGGGACAATATGCGTATGGCTACAGTGATCCCTTGTCCACCAAACAAGAAGTGCGTTCTTTGGATGGCGTTACCCGTGGCTCCTATTCCTATCGTGATGCTAATGATATCTTACAAACGGTAGACTATATGGCCGATGAAAGCGGATTTCATGTTGCGGCCACCAATTTGCCGAAACCGGTGCAACAAGAGACATTTCGTCTCGTCGCAGAGCCGTCAGTTTCCCATACAATTTCCTCAGCTGCCAATACCGCAACTTCCATTTCTTCCCCAGATTCCGATAGTGGGTCAAATTTCTCAACTCGTTCGTCTGGTGAGACAGTTCATACGACGGGCGGGCTGCGTTTGGCAGAGCCTACAACCACTTACCCAAAACCTATTGCAGATCCAGCCAATGTTCGCTCTATGGAATTGTCTAAGCCCTTGGCGGATACCTTTAAGATTGCCCTTGCCCCAGCCAATGCTGTTTACGTAAATGAAAAGCCTCATAAAGTTGTCATCACTTCACCGCTGGCTGTCGCCGGTGTACCAGTTGCTAAATCCTTATTGCCTAAATTATATAGTTATGCATATCCTGTAACTAAACGTATATATACAAATGGATTATACTATTAATTAAAAATTAAGGTTTTAATTTGTGAAAAAAACTTTTCTCAAAAAAAGGTCGACAAAGAACTACCTATAACAAATGCTAAATGCCTTTTAAATGTAAGAAATTAAAAAAAAAACATAATAGTTTTTTAAAAAAATATTTATAATTGTATGTGTATACAATATTTGTCCTTAATCAATAAATTTCTTTTAAAAGATTATTTTAAACAGAAGAAAAATCGTTCTCAAAATATTTGATTTAATAACAACAATAACAAGAAAATTCTTCTACTTTAAACAAACACTAAAAGTTTTAAATCAGTGTTCAAAATGCTACACATTATAAAGCACATTAAGTAACAAAAGCTAAAAATTTGAATTATATTCTTCATAAAATATAAATAAAACTATGGCTGATAAAATTTATGAGCAGTTAATATAAATAAAATATATTTTCCAAAAATAAGAAAAATTGCATCTAATTTATCTTTAAAATTAGACATTATGATGGAACTACTTTGTTCAGGTTTGAAGTCAATATCTACCACGGTTTCTAAGATATGAATGTCGTATCTTAAGATTAGTTTGTTTGTATATGTATATAATCTCTTTTCCAAAATGTAGTTTTTGTGACAAACTTGATATCGATAGCAGTTTTATCCTAAATAAAGCACACAATTAAAAAACTAGCTTTTAGCGGTTTTTGAAAACAAAAAATCAACAAAAAAGTTTAATTTATTCAAAATAATTATAATTACATAAAAGGCAAAAAAAACATTTTTTATAAATATATAGTTTATGGTTTCCTGTTGAGGCAAGCTTTTTAAGCACGACATTTGCGTCAATTTCAATTTTGTTCTGTCTATGCAACGTTGCTAAGCCGTTAAGCCTGTCCTCTGTCATGGTTGATTGTATCCATATTTTAATATACGGCGAAGGGGGGTGGTAAATGACATTTCAGCTGCAGCATTACTGACCGGTATTTTTCGCAAATTTGGATAAATATCTGGGTCACATCTTGCTAAAACATCTATTATATTTTCTGGGCGGTCTTTATAAATTTTCCATTTTTGTTTCCAATGCAAAATCTCAGCCTTTAATTTCGATAAAACCAGTTTTTTTTATCAATTTTTTCAAATTTTAATAAATTATCTGCAAGTTATGAAATTCAAATTTCTAAATTAGTAAATGTAGTATAATTCTGTGGCAAAAGTTGAGGGATGTTGAACGAAAATAAAGGACGTTATTTGATAAAGTCCTGTAAAACAGATTCAATTAAGAGTATGTAGCTTTCTATGCGGTAGTATATTACGACATCTTAAAATTGATTTTTTCTTTCGAATCTAGGCTTTTGAACTAAAATTCCAATACCGATGCAAATATTATTTTGCCTTTTCAAAAATAGTTTTAAATTGTGTGTGGCTTCATTCCTTTTAGTCTTAAAAGCGAATGTGTGACAGTAAATATACCATTTAGAATATGAAATTCGCAAAAAAATTCGAAAGTGCTCAGAGAAGTTCTTAAAAATAAGGCTTTTGAAGACGTATCCCTATCTTTCCACTCGGGTATCCTTTGCAATGCTTTATTCTTACTGCAAGTTGTAAAATTGAGTCATGACGATCCACCCATCGTGTTTCGCAGAATGAGGACAACTTTGTACATGGATGTTTTAGAAAGGCTGTATTACGCTTAGGACAATATTTTTTTAAACATAAGTTTGCTATACTCAAAAAAGTATTGATGTAAAATCTACTAGAAATGGTATTTAAAATAACTGGATATTCCTTTAAAAACCCTCCAACTAGATATTCACTAAAATCAACAAAATATTTCATTTAATTTCAGACATCAAAAAAATAACTTACATATTCGTTTAAAATTAACTAGATTTTCTGTTATTTACAGCTAAACACAAAGTATCGGAAAAAAATTAACAAAATTAAATATTAATAAAAAATAACTTACAAAATTAACTGCGACGGAAAATCAGTATTTTTATTCATTTGAGGTTTTGAATAACTGTTCAAATCAGTTAAAAACAAATATTATATTGAAATTTAACTGTTTTTTAATTTAAAAACAACTTTACGGATTACTTCCTAAATAACTTACAGTCAGTTACTGTAATAATTTTTTAAGTGTAGTTTCTTTAACAAACGATACAACTTTTTATATTATTGGTACCTTGTTGCCTTTAAGTCTATAGGAATAGCAAAGTGTTTGTTTTGCATTTTTTTTCGGTTTCTTATATTTTTGTAGCTTTATTTTCCGCCAACATCAAAGGACACCCCTCAGTTCCAGCTCCTACACAATTTCCAAAATCCAGACAAACGTTTTTCAAACCTCTTAAAACTACTGATAATATTGTGTTCGCATTAATTGATACTTTGACGTCATCGCCAACATCATTTAAAGCCTCTTCAAATGCGTCGATAAAGCCGATGAATTCTTCTTTTACTAACTTTTCGTTTATGTTAAAATACCTCATCGCTAAAGAAGTTTGGTTTTTTTTCTGATAAATCAGTGGTTTCGTCAAAAATAATCAAATAGTATTAAGGTCATAACTATTTTTTAGTATAATTTCTAAAATAAGATTATGGAAACTTTTATTTAATTCAGTTTGAATTGTTTTCAATATACATATATGAATCATTTAAAGGGAAAACTTAGAAGCGGCGGCCTAAAATTTTACCCCTGGCATCTACACGAAATCGCAGAAGTTTTCCTTCCTTTTAAATTTTAATTTTCCTCGTTTTTGGTTAAAAAGCTTTCTAAAAGGTACTTTGTTTCTTTGTTACACAGTCTAATTTTAAAACTTTGATGACAGCCAAAAAAATGCTTTTCCTAAAGCAAAAGCTAAGTACTTAGTCGCCAATAAATAGTGATATCGTTTAAATAAACGTTAGAAATCTTAATATTTTGTTATTTTATTTATATTTTTTTTAATGTAATTTGCTAACTAAAAAAGCAAAAACAGCAAAAAAACTAACAAAATATCGAAAAAAGCATTTTTATCTTCTTTGGTTATCATGTTCCTGTAATGAATGCCTTTCATGCCGGCGTTTTTCATTGTCTGCTTGTTTGAGCTCCTTGAATTTTGTGCGCATATGGTGGAAGTTTTTGCCAAAATTTGCGGCAATCATAAAGAGCTTGTCTACTTACATATGTATGTATATAGTAAGAGCAGTTTTGATGCTGCATATTTTTAAACCCTGATAAAAAGTATTTTTAGAACAAAAAAAGTTTTTAATTTAAAACATTTATTTTGAAAATTTATCCAGTAATACAAATAGTCAACTTTAAAAATTTATAACATTAATTTCAAAGTAAAGGCAGATAATAATGGGCAGGTTTATTAGCTTCGCCTATTTGATAGCGATAGGTAAATCCATTAATTCGGGGTGTAAGCAAAGTTTTTGGACTGGAAAAATGTTGAAAATTACTTTGGGCTGCAACAACAGGTAACGTTTTTAAAATAGGCAATTGAGGCTGTACGCCCTTCAGGGGTGTAGATGGAACTATATTTTGATTTCTTGAAATGGCAGACTCTTGAAGCAATTTGTGTTTTTCCTGTTCGGCAGAATAACGAGCAAAGAATTCTTTTTTTGCTGCAGCTACTTCTGCTGTGTCCTCCACTGGCTTAGGTAGTATGGAAGTGGGCAAACCCCGACCTTCAAGAATGGCCTTATGTGCTGCTAAATGTTGTTCGCGAGCAGCAACAACTTCTGGAGTATCTTGTACTGGTTCTAAAGCTTCTTGGTTATGTTTGGGCAAATTGGTGGCTGCCACATGAAAACCCTCATCATCTGCTCTATAATCAACTGTTTGCAATACACCATTGGCATCCACGTAGGAATAAGAACCAGTTGTTACACCATCCAAGGTACGTATTTCCTGCTTGCTTGATAACGGTTCACTATAACCATAAGAATATTGACCCAAAGAATCTTGACTAAAATACTGCTGAACCTGATGATCTTGTTGCTTCTGCAATAGCTGCAATCTTGGCTGATGTTGTTTTCTTATCAACAACAAAGGAGTTTGTAATTGCTGCAACGGCACCGGATACAAATACGAATCAGCCAAAGTGCTGATAACTAAGGAGCTAACTAAAACTAAAATGATCATTTTGATTATTTGTATTGTTCTTTATTAAATTGTTAATAATTTTATATTTTCTCTATGCGCTGCTAGTTTCTTAAACAGTTTGTATGTTAAGACTAGTACTCGCTCTTGAGGGCTGTTAAATTGGTTTGTGTTTTGATTACATAATTGTTCTTCCTTTTATAGGAAAAACATTATAAGCAGGACTTGAAGAACATTGTTGTCTTTAATTTTTTTTTTTTACTTAAATGTGACACAAGAAGTAGCAAAAGCAAAAAAAAAATTGCCGAAATTCAAATAGAATGGTCAAAGGAGCACCAACCATCCATGCGATATCATTGCATGCCCAAGTGTATTATAAAGTTCAACACATATTTCAAGGAAGGTCATCCAGTTTACTTTTACTTCATATTGCAAATACTCATATGACCGTATGTGTGTAGGTGTAGGAATGAAAACATACTCTTTTAAATGTTTATGATGTTTTCTTATTGGTAAAAAATTTAATGCGCATCCATGATGTCGTATGGGTATTTCCATGTTTTACAAAACGGACATTTAAGAAGTATTCTAAAAGTACAAACAGCGCGTGAAAACTGGGTTTTTGGACACTTGATTTAAACTTTCCGATATTACAAGTGGCCTGGAAAGATCTGTGCGGTTTTTAAAACTAAAGAACAAATTTTCTCTATAATGTGTGGTGAAATGCATTCGCCAGTCATGCGCTTTTGTTGAAAGGCGTATTTCCGGTACAAAATTCCGGTTTGCAGGAACAAGTTCTCTGATTTCCTTAGAGCATATTCTATTATATGTATGTAGTATCGGTTGAACAGTAAAATACATCCTAAATTAAGGTTTTACTCGAGGAATTCAATAAGGTCAGATACCTCAGTTTTTGTACGTAGTCAAAAAAACTCCAAAATAGGCTTTAGAGCACTAACCCGTACATGAGTGTGTTCTTCCAATTATTTGCCGAAATGCCACATAGAAGATATTTCTAATTTTCATACAGTTTTAAGACACCCAAAAAATTTGGTCAGGATATTGAACTGAGATAAACCCAGTGGGCCAAGTCTGAATGGAGAGGGCTGATTGTAAGCTTATAAGGCTTCTGTTACTCGGGCTGTACAGGAAAGGTACTAAGCTGCTTCTCAAAGAGATGTACATAAATAAGACTCTCCCTAGCACTGCAATATCATATATAAAACGAAATAGGAATTCTCCATTCCTTTGCAGGCTGTGCGAGGATGAGAAGAAAATAGGGCTGTGGAACCCCTTGTGTACCACTGCGCAAGGATGCAGGTCTGCCGATAGAGGTAGCTGGGGGAATGCCTCTTCGATGGACTTGGTGACATCTCTGGATGTCAGCTAGGGAACATAATTTTATAAGTTATTAAAAAGGTTGGGCAGCTGGGTTTGGCGCCTGCGCGTGATTTTTAACTCCTTGCTGACAACGTCTTTTTTACCCTTTTTTACAGTTTCTTGCTTGTTTCTCTTACTGTTCTTAATTTTTCTTTTCGTTTGGGATTCACAGAGGCATGTCTGCATGAAATTGGCGAATGTCAATGCCCCTACCCCTCGCAACCTAACCAAGCTTTAGACAAGAAAACCGTGTTCCGTCTAGCAAACACCAGCTCAAATGGTGACGCTCTAATCGCGCTAGCCTCGAAGAGCATTGTTATAAAACTTAGTTTGCAAATCAATGCCCCTTATATAACGAAAAACGTCTATCATACGTATTTTTGACTTAATATAGAAAGGGCGTAACTCGTAAGGTGTTTTCTGCTAGACCTAGTTTCATAAGTTTAAACATAATTTTCGAATTTTTCTTGTGTTTAATATTATTTTTCATGGAGGGTTCCATAATATTATTATGTACATATGTAAGTGCTTCTTAGTTTCTTTTGTTTTTTTAATTGTGGCTACTTTGTGCTACACGCCACTAGTTCCAGTATTCCAATATTACGTTACAATTTACAGTATTTTGTTTAATTTCCCCCTCTTCACATACAAAGCGTGCACAAACTACCTCCAAAGCAACACAAAAACAAGAACAAACCGAAATTTAATTTTAAATCTTGCGGTACATTTTTTGGCACTTTGTTTTGTTTGTTTTTTTTTTTAACTCTTTTGTCGCATGCAGGAAGGCATTAACAGCATTACAGAGCGACATCATGTGATGCAGCACGTGAGTTGTTTTGTTTATGAACAGTTATCCACACGTTTTGTCTCTTGTATCGTTAAACTGTCATTGGCTGCCGTTTAAACGTAACAACATTGCTATTTGTTATCATGTCTTATTTAATGGCTGTTGCGTTCAGCGGATGCATCCCTGTGAAGACATTAATTTTGTGTGTTTTTTACTTTTAATCATGGTCGTCACTAAAATTTTACAATTGTTTAAGACGATATAAATTTTTTAATATGCTTCAGATTGTTTGGTACAGATGATTGATTAATTGCATTTGTCAAAAAGGATTTAATTAGGGTAGTGGTAACAAAATTAAGATAAGTAGAAACAAAGATGAGGTGTCAAGGCCAATTTCTCGCAAAAGTAGTTTTAGTTCTAGCCCCTGTCTTTATAAAACAAACGAAAGCCAAACACTAAAAAATTAAGTACAACAACAAAAGACTGGAAATTTTTCTAAAATCACAGCAAAAACTTGTTTATTTCATTTTTTTAACATTTGTTTTTAACAGCATCTAATGTCGTTTTTTTTTTCTGGCAGAAATATAGCCTCAATTCTGCCTTATGCTCTCTTTTTTTTCTTTTCTTTTCCGAAAAAAGAAACATTATTGTTAAGTTATGAATTTAACATAATAATATGTAAGTTAAGTTTGCCTTTATGCATTTCATTGGATCTTACACCAAATCATCAGAAGACTTCAACCAAATTCTTAAAATACCTCATGAATATCCTCTGCCTTTATATATAACCTCAATAAACTTGTTGAGAATTACTATAAACCAGAGTTAAAAATTGCTCACTCACTTCTCATTCGTGAGAACGAGTGTGAGCGCTGTGTTTACTGCAGCAATTTTTCATTAATGAATGAGTTTTTAAAAAACATTTTGTGCCTTCTCACTCTCGAGCGAGAAAAAAAAAATTTTTTTTCACCAGTCATAAATGAGAAGTGAAAAGAAAAAATATTTTTTTCTTTTCACGAACATAAATGAAAAGCATCAAATTCGAGTACTTCTCATAAGTGAGAAATCATAAATGAATTTTTTCGCGAAGCATTCATAAATGTGTACACATAAAATTTTTTGGTCATGTTACTGGTGCTGCCATATGTAAAAATTTGTTGCATAGTTTTTGAAATGCTTAAAAAAAGTAGGAATAATTTTTTTTTTAAAAACATGTTTTTAATAAATTAAAAAACCAGGCACTGTTATACGTTGTGGTTTATTTGCATTTATTTAACTTCATTTCATTTAAATTTTTCAATGAATCCGATTGAATGATTTTAGTAATAAAAATATGCGGTTAAGGTTTCACAAAAAGGGGAGCATTACTCCAGTGACAAACAAAAGCATCGTCACCATTACTTTGTATATCTTGTTTGTGAAGTAGCTTGTAATGTATTTGATATTTCCCTTCACTTTCTAACTAAGTTCCTTTTTGTACGATTCTATTACGCAAATACTTTTTTTGAAGATGCATCGTGCAACACATATTTTTCAAAATTAAATTGTCTTTTAGGCATTGTTTGTTATTAACTTCACGCTATTTAAAATCCAAATAAGGATCTTTTAGAAACGTTTAATGTTTATATTGCAATAAACATAGAGCTGTTACACACACTCATGCACATTTTAAAAGGATTGGGAAAAATTGCATTCGGCTTTACCACCATTAGAGATAATTGTTCATCATTTAATTTTGTTTGGGATTTTTTACTAATTTGGAAAGTATTTAGTACCTGCCTGTCTGTCATCCTTTTAGGTATTGGGTATATTGTTACAAAAAATTGTGGTGGTTATTATACAATACACACGCAAATCTTTTTATGTACAACAATTTAAAACTTTACCTTTCAGGTAAATTAAATAGAACCTAAGAGTTTGAAGTAGTTCCATTAGCAAAAGTAAGGTAAATTAAAAAAAAGAGCAGTTACGACCTTGAACACAATACACAAGAAATACTTTTTTTTATTAGAAAACGTCAATTAAAAATTTAGGAAAACAGTTCAAAAATATTTTTAAAGATTGCTATGAAAATTTGTGTCAGTGAAGACTATAATATTTCTAAAAAATCACAACATAAAATATAATGTATTATTTAAGTTTCTTAACAAAAACAATTTTTTTATAAATATGACTTTTTCACAATAAATACTGCTATAAGTAATCCTTTATGTTAATATTTATTTATTATTGTTTATAAACCTAATTATCGATTTCTCAGTATAAAAATGAAGTTACGCAATTCTTTTAAAATAGCTTTTTTGCCTTACTCTGGGAAACAAACGTAATTTTTATCATAAATTTGTGGTTGTTATTTTATTTAAAAATATATTTCTTTTTTTCAAATAGCATTAAAAGTCACTTAATTAAAAATATACTCAAAAGACTGATCAAAATATAGATGTGTAGTATTTTTTAAATTTAACAACATATAAGTATATACAAGCAGCAAAATAAAAAAAAATATGTAAATGCAAGAATTTTTTTACTTTTATTGGGAGTAAAAATTTCACACGCTTAAAAAATTGTTTTCCGGCAACTCTGTTACAAAGCGTGAAAAATATTAAAGCAACACTCGCACTCATAAAAGAATGAATCGAAAGTGAAAAGAAAAAATTTTTCATTCATTTGTGAGTGAGAAATAAAATTTGGTTTTTATTTTTCATTTGTGATTTGTGAGCGTGAAAAAAAAAACGACAAACTTCTCATAAGTGAGTGAGGGTTGGCAAAAATTTTTTCACGCTCTTTTATGAACGTGAGAAGAAAAAATTTTTTTTAGGATTTTTCGCTCTCGAGATTTTTCATGAATGGTGTTTTTTTATCGCTCACTCTTGAGAAAATTTGTACTCTGCTATAAACAAACCAAAACGTTCAAGTGTCTTCTTAAGAACCCAACAAACGATTGTTCGCCATGAGCTGTTTTGATTTTCTTTTCTCCCTTTTACATTTGAATAACCATTGGTTATCACTAAATGTATTTATTATAAGTGCAGCATTTTTGCCTGGAAAAGAAAACAGTGAATATATATACCATAGTGACAAGGTAGTCAAAACAAAGATGATTGCAATCAAATAGTTCTTAGGGTCAATCAGTCAGAGCTTTACATAACTTCAAAAGTCATTATTCTCATATCTCCATTTTTACAACAAGAATAAAAAAATGTGATAAAAATGAAAAATCAAAGAATTGGGTGCCCCGGTAGGTCAGTGGTAAGTGCACGAGTCCACCAGTCTGGGGGTTGTAGGTTCGACTCCTACCAGAGACCCTGGTGACTCTGCTTCATTCGTATTTTCTTTCTTTCTTATCCTTCTATAAATTTATAGCCAACTTGTTAAGGACAGGGTGAATACGATAACCCTAATTATGTTTTTAAATGTTGTAGATTGCAAGTTTAAATATTATCTAAATCACTCTGCTAGTTATCGGAAGACTAACATTTTAAGTCTAAAAATGGTTTTATTTCAATTTTTTTTATTTTTTCGAACAACGATATGCAAACATATATGTATGTATGTAAATATCAGGAAATTATAATATTTTTTTGTCCTTTTCTTTTATACAAACCTTAAAACTTTATTTTAATTACTGGAAGACTTTCCACCTAAACGCTGGGAAGAAAAAACTGTACTCAAAGAGATTGGCAAATGATGATTACCCAAGTCGATTGAAACATGATCTGGCAAAGTGGTCAGGACAGTGGGTGTTTCAATGGTGTAGCGGGTATTGGGGTTATCAACTGTATAATAGGAATTCGACGGTACACGCATAGTTTCAAACGTACCAAGGCTTTTTTTAGCTGATAGTTGTGGGGCGGAGGCATCTTGTTGCAACAAATCTAAAGACGTTTGTTGATTAGAATCGGAACTATCTAGATGATAAATAGTTTTCAATTCTGGTAGGGCTGGCTGCTCTAGATGAGTGCCAGCACTAAGAATATATGTTGTCATAAGTTGAGGATGTTGGCTTAGTTGCTGTTGGGCGATTAGATCGGCACTGTTACCTTCTTGGGAAGTTATTTGTTGTGGTACTCTTAACAGTTGCAATAAATGTTTACGTGAGTTTTGACGATTAATTAAAAGTTGGCGGGTGTTCTGTTGTAATTCCGTTTCCAGTTGAGTAGACTGATCAGTACTTAAATTGTTTTCAGCACTATTTAAAGCATTATTAGCATTTACCGCCTCACTATCATCTTTAGTAGCATCAATGCCATCCCTACCGATATCCGCTTGCAAGGCAGCTTTGATGGCAGCCTCACGATAAGCCTTAAAGTGCTGCTGCTTTGCTATTTCTACTTCAGGTGTATCTCTTACAGGTTCAGGTGCGTGATTACTATCCATGGGCGGTGTAGGCAAATTGGTAGCAGAAGCTATGAAACCCTGCCTGCGTCCAGCTTCATATTTAACAGTCTGAAATTTTCCCTCTGAATCTATGTAGGAGTAAAATCCTTTTGATGAACCGTCTCGAGTTTTATATTCAGCTTTGGCAGAATCATCACTACTATAACCGTATGAATAAAATCCTTTCGAATCCTTTTCTCGGTATTCAGTAACAGGAATTTTACTTTTTAATAGAACAATCTGATGGTTACGGGAGGCAGCAGTCAATGTTACAAAAGCATACAAGAATAAAAACCTCATTTTTTTTTAATTTACTATTATTGAAATTTGTTCTAATTGGGTACTTCGCACGCACTTTAAAGTATTTCGTTAAAGCTTAACAATGCTTCTAATGTTGTAGTTACGTTGAACCTACAATTTATAGTCCTAAAATTTTTATTTTTTTGTTCATTAAAATCTTGTTTGTGTGACCAGTGGATAGATAGTTTATAAAAAAAACCTAACTGTTAAAAGATCTTTTTCATTTAAAAGTCTTCTTTTTTGACCTCGAAACTTACCGCCCTAACGCAACTGTAAAGTAATATTTACTTAAGTGTTGCATTTGCGAAAGTGTGGCAAGTGCATGTTGTTAGTAACAACTTGTTACCTTTCTGTTTTTAACAGTTTCAAAACCGTATTTGGGAATTCTGCTTTGTTTCTTTTTATATTTGTCAAATTGTATTAAATTTCACGTTTTTTAAAATTATTTTTGCATATTAGTGCTTAAGATTATGTTAAAGTTGTTTTTATTTATTTTTTTTTTCAAATTCTTTGTTACTTCTTTGAACGCAAAATAAAAATTACTGATCAATAGAAAAACTTCTACTAATATTAAGTACAATAAACTTTCATCATTAAATAAATGCAAAAATGTTTGAGCCAACATCGGTTAAATTCGATTGAAGTAGAACTATGAAGAATACCATGCGATCATATGCAGGAGGTACCTCGCAATTCACGCCAGATTTGTAATTAATAGAAAGTTGGAAAAAAATATACATATGTAAATAGTGTAGGATTTATTTTATACAGATCGACTGGGAACCGTATTCCGACCTAATAATGATTAGATAATGCACTAGAGCCAGAATTCTGACGTGCATACAATGCTAACTTTTAAGAGACCCCTTCGAAGCATCCACAAATTAAACTATTTTGTATAATTTACTGAAAACGATAACATATTTGCAAATAGAGGGGATATTATAGTAGTAGTGGGCGGTTTTAATGCCCAAATAGAAAGGAAAGAGACAACACCAATATAGAAGGCATTATGAGTAGGCACGCATTGGGAAACCAAGGTTTGACTAACAACTTCTTTACAGGAGAGTCACTTGTCCCAAAGAAAGTTATATAAATGGAACATAAAAAGGCACCTCACTCTCGTTAATACAGAGTGTGTGCAAAATATCGAATAGATATCTGAACATACATTAGACCTAGTGTTCAGCCTTGGTGACAAATTCTACTACTTTCCATTACTCAATAGAATTTTTTATTTTCCATTTGGGTACTTAATACTATTCAATTTCTTTTAACAGTTTTGTTTTTAATTCAAAAGCGGGTTTATTTCTTTTTTTGGGCCATTTCAAATTCAATATATATACAAAAATGCTTTTTTCCATTTTTATTTTCAATTCTCTGTTCAAACTTTCATTGACAGCAGTTAAATTGTTAAATTTAGCATGAAAATGCAACTCTGAAAGTGTCGATCAAAAACTTTTAAGTATTGAGTACCTAAAAGAAATAGGCAAATACTCGATACTCGTTATCCATTGCTGAATACTTGGAACATACTTACCTCCTATCTTTAGCCCCTAACAGGGTTTCCATACAAAATTTAAAAAAAATTATGGTAAACTCCCCTACAACATCCACAGAGTCGCCCTTAGAGGAATAAAATGTATCACAGAACACCATTAGTTTCCCCTTCAAAACATTGTTTTCAGCGACGAAACAACTTTTAAACTTCATTAATACATGCCTTGTTGCATAACTACACGTTGTGAAGGGTGTATAATATTCGGAACAGCCGAATATAGCGCTCTTACATGTTTTTGATTTGGGTTGTACTAGTACTTAACCAAATCACATTTCGAATAATGCATGATCAATTTATGATTGTTCACCCTCTGTACAATTTGTTTTTGTAAAAAAAATCTCTTCCTTACATATTTAGGATTAATTTTCGAATATATTTTAAGCACAACTGATAAGACAGTTTTTAATAATCTTGGGTAGTCTTAAAATACTCAGTTTGGTGATTTTTAAAGATTTTTAGCTTTTAAAGTGTTGAGCCGATTTTTATAACCTTTAACAGCTGTAAGTAAATCTACACTCAAAAAATTATTACAGTAACTGACTGCAAGTTATTTAGGAAGTATTCCGTAAAGTTGTTTTTAAATAAAAAAACAGCTAAATTTTAATACAATATTTTTTTTTAACTGGCTTGAAAGGTTATTCAAAGCCTCAAATAAACAAAAATACTGATTTTCAGTTTAGACGAAAATGTCAGTTAAATTTGTGATTTTAATTTGAATTTAAATAAAATATTTTGTTAATATTAATGAATATCTTGTTGGACGGTTTTTAAACCAACATCCAGTTATTTTAAATAGATTTCCAGTTGATTTTACATAAATAATTTTTTCAGTGTATTCCCAAATATAACTTTATTTAAAAAAAAAAAAGCTGAAGCTAACAATAAGGCTTCCAAAATTGCTTTAGATTAAAGATTTTCCTTCATTATTCTTAGGGATTTTTTTTATTCACTCATGGTCGGTTTCCATAAAACACTAAATTCCATTTCCTTTACCTGACCCAAATCTATCATCCAAACTGTACCATTTTTAGCTCTAGACAAAATGTCAACCAAATTTTCAGCGCATACCTCGGCATTTTGTTTTTTAACAGCGGCAAAACGTTGAGCCATAGGAGCAGCATAATCCGTTAAGGTCTCCTTACCGCGTATGGAATGCAATAAAGCAGTGTCGGTAAAGCCGGGACACATTGTTATCAAACTCACTCCTGTGTGGGCATAATATAAAGGATTCTGTAAAAATCAAATTTAGTAAACATACATATGTTTAGGCACTTTAAAAAATTTTTATTGTAACACATACAGCTAATGCTCTAGTAAATGCAGTCAAACCACATTTAGCAGCCGAGTATATGGCAAACATGCCGCTTGGTTCCAATCCAGCCACCGAAGATATATTTACAATTACACCACCTCGACCACCTTTGGACTTATCCATGTAATCTAATGCAATAAGAGTGCTATGAATAACACCAGTCTAAGGTTAAAAAAAGGTTTTATTTAATATATGTATGTAATTAATAAATGAGTCAACAAAAAACCAAAAACGTATCGCACACCGAATTATAAACAGTCACAACTCAAAATTAAATTAATATTAAAATGCACTGATTTACCTCTGCAATGTTTTCTTTGAAAAAAAAAATGGCTTCAACGGCAGCACTATTCACATTTTTTAAACTTTTTTACCTTTTTTGTAAAATTTTTCGCTCGTGATGCAGTGTAGTCATGCATTTACAAACAGGCTTTTTTCCCCTAACCAACTCAAGTAAGTTCTAAGATGGTTTATTCACTGCTGAACGCAATTTGATTTCAGATACAGTTTTTAGCCCTAATTTAAATAAAGCAATTCTGAGTTGTGACTGTTTTCGATTTAGTGTGCGATATATGAACAAACAAGTAGTGCATTTGACCCAGAAATTTTGCGGTATGAAATGACAACAACAATAACTTACTAAATTTATATTAATGGTAAGATCAATATAACGATCATCCATCAAACCGCAGCCATTGACAACAACGTCAATTATATTATCTAATTTGGTCGCAGCTAATTTAAAAGCCTCCTCAATACTTTGACGGTTTGTTATGTCTATGGGAATGTAAGTTAGAAATGTATCGGTGTATTTGCTTTCAAGGGCTCTTAAGACTTCCACATTTTCATGTAAATCACAGATTACCAAATGCTATAGAGACGTTTATAGAAACATACACACAAGCGTTTGTACATGTATGATACAGAAATTATTAAATCGTTATTACAAACCAAAAATATTTTTCATATAGAGAATTACCTTGACTTGTTTTTTTAAAAATGCTTCCAAACATTTTTGGCCTATACCACCAAAACCACCAATGTAAACAACACTTTTACCTTTTAAATCCATTTTGAGTGTAGTCTTTTGCTCTTTTTGTTTAAGTCAAATTATTAAATACTTAAATATTTTATTTAAATACTTATCAGTTAAACGGTTGTTCAGCAAGTGTAGTTTTAATCAAAGTTTTGCAATAATTTTTTTTTTCGTTTTGTTTGTTTTTTCAAATCTTGTTTTTTATTAATGTTCTAATGTTTTAGTTTTTTTTTTTGTTTTTTTGATGTGAAATATTAAAAAGAAAAAACTTTGTATTTGGTTTTTTTTTAATACTGGTTTTAAGCTTTTTTTAAGAAACTTAAAACTTTTGCGGTTACGATAGATTACAAACAAGGGTTTCTGTTTATGGGGGTTCGGAATTAAAAGATATTTTTAATTGCAAAAATCCCTAATAAAAAACGATTGCAAATAGCACTGGAGAACATTTATTACACTATGCGACAGTCAAAATCGGGATGGGATGAAACCAACGGGAAATGTTAAATCGGTAAAAAAGAAGTTATACGTGTCCCGGCGTTTTGCGTTTTTAATTCATAAAAAAATTCAAAACGGTAAAAAAAAGTTTCAAGTCCTATTACTTTCACGAAAAGTCACATAACCTTTAAACAAAATGAGACATAGATCATGAAAACCGATGGAAGCGTTTCGCGTTCATTCACAATTAAGTAAAGGTATGAAATTCAAAAATTTCTCGAGCAAATTTTAAATTTGTTTCAGCAAAATCGGACTGGTGGCTCTCGAGTTATGTCAAAAAAAAAGACCACCAAAGGTCACAATTTCCCCTATATGATAGTTACTAACTTCAAATCGATATACCTCGACTCCTAGACGTGACACAGCGAAACGCCGGGACATGTATGTATTTTACCGATATTAATTTCTCCGGTAGTTTGAACCCTTCCCGACTACTGACCCCTACCATTTGTCGCAGAGTGTTATTAATTAATTATTTGCAGAAATATCAGAAAGTTTTATTATTAAAACATTGTTTTTATATAAAAATATGGTTAAATGTATGCACATTTTTGTAATTTAAATCTTAATTTGACTTGACCTAGTTGTAATCTAAATGTAGTTAAGGTCCCTTAGGTCTAATATCACAATGATAAACCGTTTTGTTTTGTTATCTTAAGCTTTGAATAAATAAAATCTTTTTTTTTAATTTATTTTTTTTAAGTTATGCAAACTGTTGGCAAATAAATGTTATATGATATAAGTTTAAAAAGCCGAATAAAATAAACGCTTTTAAAAAATAGTTTCGAACACAATTCACACAATTCACAGCCTTTAATAAGATTGTTTTTTTTTATTATTGAAACTAAAAACCACTTTTTAATATAATAAAACATATTTGTGTTCCCCTGTCAATATTAAAACCCCGCGAATTTAAACAAATTGTAAAAAGTTAATAAAATCGCTCAAAAGTAAAATAACTTCTTATATAAAAAATAAGTTAGTTTCGGGTTACCTTTGCCCTGATGTCAATAGAAAATTATATGTATTTATGTATCTAGATAGAAACAAAAATAAATATTTTCAATACTCCTAACACTAAGTTTATATATATTGTCAAGTCCAAATATCTTTCATCCATTAGACCACAGCCGTTGACTACTTATGTACATCTATAAAATCCACAACTTCGCTAGCGTTTTTGTAGGCGGTTTTCAATTGATTCCGACTCTATATTAATATATTTGGGGTATTCAAACGGTATGCTATCAAGTCATATTGTCTTAAGGTTTTAATATTTTACAATAGTTTCAAAAAATTTTTGTTGTGCTTAAAAGAAGAAAGTTCTATCTATAATAATAAGACTTTTTGAACTGTGTTTATTGTTTTGTCATAAACAGTAGAAACCTGAGCCGGGCGGCCGAAACTCTTTGGTGAAGCCGTTGATATAATTAACAAGTCGCAGTCATTAATTTTAAAATATTTTTGAAATTACATACTTATTTTTCTGTTCTCTCCAGCAGCTTATTCAAATTTAAAATAGCACACTTAAATATGAGCGGATGCTCACAACATTAGTATTTTTCGTTTTATTTTTTTAAGACATATGACTTTATGACTACCTTGTGAATACTCTAATTGTACATTACTTGCCTTAAACATACTCTGCCATTGCTTTAAAATTTCAGTATTTTCTTTTAAATCGAAAATAATTAAATTTTTTTATTTTTCTCTTTTGAAATTCTACTTCACACTTTTGGCCAATGCCCCCAGCCCTCCAACGTCTATTACATTTTTATTTTCCAATTCCATTCTAAATAATTTTTTAAGATTATACATACTTGTTTTCTGTTCGCAAAACTTTTTTATAACTGCTTTCAAGTATTTCGTGCAAAAGAGAGATCTCCGTCAGATGATGAGTACCGTTAGAGTTGCCAGAAGTGAGTTTTATCTATATTGTAATATTTTTATTGTTGTTGTGGATTTACTTTGGGCCATGTTTGAACTCCATATTATAAGGATATAGCATAAGCTATTCCGTTGACCACCACAGCCCATGCTTATGATTCAGTCTTTAAAGGTTTCACACAAAGTACTTGACTACCTTGATATAAAAAAGTGTGCGGAATTCTAAGATACGAAACGAAAGAAGAAAATTTTTTATTTGTTTTAGTAATCGAATCAAAAATTATTACATTGTATATATGAAAATCTAAGACTTGTAGATTAATGCGAGCTTACAGTTTTTTAAATACAGCTTGTTCGATGCTTTGCCAACATTATAATTAGTTTTTAAAATCCTTTTTAATCAGGGAACAAATTACGTTTTTCTATTCTAATAATAAGAATTTTAAAATTTTGATTCGAATTGAATGTAGTAATTTGTCCCCAGCTTTTGACTTCTTAGGTTATTCCTTTTTTATATATATTTACATATGTTGTACATACTTGTGTATGAAAATGTGTATTCTGCCATTTTTTTTGTCTGTTGACGGCAGTACGTAACGAGGTCATTGATCTATTGCAAGCAACGGCAGACCCATTATTTGTCTTGATAATGTCAAAAACAAAAAATTTTTATCATATTTTAGAATAAAGAAAAGTTTAGCTTGTGTTGTTGATGTGTTTTGAAAGCTTGACTTGATTCGTTTTAAAATAAGGCATCGAATAAAAGCATATGTATGTACGGTGCACTGACAAAATGACAGCAAAATGACATATTAAAAATTAAATCGCATTAATTCAAAAATTAAGCTCGAAAAAATATTGATAATTTCGTAAATCGCCACTTTTCAAAAGAAAAGCGTTTTAAACAGATGTGAAAAAAAACAAAGCAGACAATAAAGCGTTCAGCATAATATAGTAAATTTTTTTCTGTATGAGTTCGTTTAAGTGCAATTGCCCATACATAAGAACAAAAAAGAATAATCTCTAATAATAAAAGATTGAAAAAATATATATTTTTTTTTAAATATATTTATTCCTTAGAACATAAAACATTTTTTAAATTAATTTTTAGTTTTTATAACAAAATATCTTCTAATTTTATTTAAAAGTATTTTCTATATTTATTAACAAGGCATTAAATATTTTATACAATACAAAAAAATTATTATTTTAATAATTCATATTTACAGTTGGCTTAATTTCTTTCATGCCACCCATACTGCAAATATAAATTGCACCATTTTTGGCATGTTCAATAGCATTCATCATATTAGCAGCACATTCTTGGGGAGTTTGCATTTTGGTATTCATAGCAGTTTTCCAAGCTTCCTCGTTATGTGGTACCCACTTCATCCAGTTCATATCACGTTTATTCATCATTAATTCAGTAGAGGTCATGCCAGGGCATACGCACATAAAGGCAACACCAGTCTTTTGGAAGTAGAACTCATCCTGTGGAGGACATAAGGAAATAATGAAAAACTAAGTTGTTTTTT
Organism: Melanophora roralis; assembly: GCA_963583895.1. Classification (NCBI taxonomy): domain Eukaryota; kingdom Metazoa; phylum Arthropoda; class Insecta; order Diptera; family Rhinophoridae; genus Melanophora; species Melanophora roralis. The sequence continues at coordinate 14,147,946 of OY757189.1, forward strand.
CTCAATAAGATCAAAATTTACCGCCATCGATTTGGTAAATCCTACAACACCATGTTTAGCGGCTGCATAAACACTGAAAGCTGGTCCAGCTTCCAAACCATAGACGGATGACATATTTACTACCAAACCACCATTACCAGATTGGGTTTTGTCCATGTAAGGCATAAACATTAAAGTGGTATTAATGAGGCCAGTCTGAAAGATAATTAAAGTTGGAAAAATATTAAAATGGTTAAAATTTGTGGTAAACAAAATATTAAACATATTTTTAAACCCAACATTCCTAAAAAGATATTTTTCAAAATGTGAGTTAACATGTTTTAAATAGCCCGTTTTTTTAATTTTTTTCTATGCTGAAATAAATTGTGTAATTTTTTTACAAAGAGAAAACACTTCCTGGTTAAAAGGTTTTTTACATCCCCTTAAGTATGCTATAGTTTTTTTATATTTTAAAAGAACTTCCCACCCTCAGTAGTTCCATTTAAATTTTAACGTTTTAAGTTAGTTTGCTAGGAAAACGTGATTTCAATTTTCAATATATTAAATTGTGGATAATATGGATTATTTTTGGATTGTATTATTATTAAAGATTCTAATAGAATGTTTAAACAAAGATGGATCATATTTACCAAATTGACAGCTACGGTTGTTTCAATATCCTTGTCGGCTAAAACACCAGCTCCGTTAATTAAAACATCAACATGTCCAACCATGCTAACAACTTGTTTTACTGCCTTTACAATAGACGAATAGTCAACCATATTCATTTGGACAAATGTGACTTTTACGGCGCTGTTTATGGCCTGCAATTTTTTGAGCATTTCAACATTTTCCATGCGTCCACAAACAACTAAATACTAAAATAGGAAAAATACAATTTTATTCTATGTTTGTATGTACATATGTATGTAGGTATTTTCCTTTCTTCTTTTGACGACTTACTTTCATTGGTTTCTTCATCATCATTTGGCAAACTTGGTAGCCGATTCCACTGAAACCTCCAACATAGACGACATTCTTATTGGTCAAATCAAACATTTTGTAGATTTTTTTTTTTTTTTTTGGTACTTTAGACAATAAACTTAAGACGGTGTTAATGAAACTGATGATTTATCCCCAAAAAATTCTTCTTTTATAGTCTGGCTGTTGGTTTCTTTATTTCAAAATGCATCATCAATTGTGCATTTATTGTCACAATAGAAAAGCTTATCTTCTTTTGTAGCTTGAATCATCAAATATTTAATGTTTCGGTTCAACAACATGAAATGTCTATTAAGCCTGGCTTAAGATATTTTAAATTTGTTTATTTTTAATACATAAGATAAAGAATTTTTCAAAAACATAAGTACATACATACATACATATGTATATGAATGTATATGCATATACAAAAAAAGCAATTTATAGTATTTAATACGTTTAAAAGTTCAATAGTTTTAGGTAATAATTAAAAAAAAAATATTAAGGGATGCTAAACTTTAACATGTAAAAAATATGGTGGTATTTTAAAAATTTGCGCAAGTATTCTGTAAATGCCAATTTGCATTGAAAAGGAAAAATTAATTTCCGGACGTTGGCAAATAAAATTGCAAAAATCATACTACGTAATCAAATTTATACGAATTCGAAAAATTATCATTTCAAGTCAAATTACATTATCAGACATGTTCTTCATTCCATTTTGAATTTGAAAAAAACTTTAAATTCAATTGTTGGTGTTCTGCAATCTACTTTTTACGCTTCGTTTTGGTTAAAACATCCTCATATATATATATGTATAAAATCGCTACTTTTGCAGAACATCAAACATTAAAGGATATTAATACTATCGGTAATTACCTTAAAATTCAAAAGCTTTGCCTACAGTTCTTCTAAATCACTTGACAATACCTCTTGCCAAATCCTAGTTTCTTAAAATTTTAAATTTATCTTTACTTTGTTTTGTCTAAAACAATCACTTCTTTACTAATTACATACGACAAGCCAACTTTTTTTTGTTAATTGATTAAATTTGAAAAGGCTTTTGAAGAGAATTTCCGATTCGAAAAGCAAATTTTTTTATGAAACACGTTTAAAAGATCCTAAGTTTTAATTTGAAAAAAAAAATTAAGGAAAATGTAAGTGTTGCAATATTTTATTATGTAAACAAAACTTGGTGGAAGCCTAAAAGTTTTCGGAAGTATGTATTATATTAATGTCAATTTGCATAGAAAAATAAGTTTATTTTAAAATGTTCAAAAACCTTATTACGTAACCCTTTGTCTTCTTTAGCCATCATGCTGATATTCATGGCCAAGGTATATTGAATAAGGTATGAGCAACTGACTTCTATTTCTTGTAAAATTTATAAAGAAAATGTTTTATTAGATAGTATTAAGTAAACCGCAGATACATTACTATAAAAACAAATATGTGAAGATTTTGATAAAATGGCTACCAGAACTGCATGCATGCAGCTTATGCCTAAAAATTTTTGTTGTAAGGACCAGGTCACCTTTGTAATACATTCCAATTTTTTTAATGTTATTTGTTTTAAAATGTCATAAAAAAACAAAAAAAAAACTTTTGCATAGTTTACGAATAAAAAAAAACTTACGAAAAGTTTGCGTTACTTTCTTAAAATTATAAAATTTTATTACTAAATTTTTTCGTTAAAACTGCGAAGTTTCTTATTTATTACGAAAATGAAAATAACGACTTTCATTACTTTCGTAAAATTTTGAAGTTAAAGCCTTTTTGTAATCAGCCCAATTATGAACAAGAATTTCCCGGGACCTTTTTCCCTAGTCCCTGTTGTTTCCCTCCTCCTGAGAAAATTTCTCCCTTTTCCTGCACAAAACACACCTTAAAACTTAACAGCTGACCGTAAACATTTAGAAACTCTTTTCCGCAACACATTTTTATTTAAAATAAAATTTAAAAAAAAACGATAATTGGGGTTTAAGACCTGTTTGTAAGTTAACCATGCCATTTGGCGTTGCAAAAATTATACATACCTGCAGTTTTAGCTCAAAAATGTTTTTTTTATAAAAAAAAAAAAGATGTATTCCTAAAAAAGTAGGTGTACTCCTAAACGCAGTTTGCTTTGCATCACGAAATCCTTACACACCCTTTTATAGTTTGAAAAATTTTCTGTGTTTCCAAGCCACTAACATGGCTATAAACACCCATTTGGAAGCAGCAGATATTATTAAAACCTTTAGCTTTGCTGTCAGAAAGAATTTTAAATTTCGTGATGCAAAGCAAACTGCGTTAAGAAATAAACCACTGGCTTTCCCTTAATTCAACTTTTTTGTAATTTTCACCCTTATTGTTTTTAGCGTGGGCGTAGTCGTAGTCGTTTTCAGTTTTTGGTACCGTCTAACAAATACGCCAATGTTAATTAAAAAGCACCCTCGTCGTTTTTGTGTCGAATTCGACACGACAACGCCAAACACAATAAGGCTGATTGCATTAGTTTTCGTACGAGTTTGCGCTTGTGGTGCAGCGCAGTGATGAATTAACGGACAGGGCCTTATTCTGCCTTTCGATTACGATTCCGCATGCAAATACGCATATATTAAAATATAAATAAAAAATGTATTTTTCCAATTTTAAATAATAAAAAGCACAAACAATTTTTGTACGAAAAAAAAGAAAAATCCAAAATATACTAAGAAAAACTTATTTGTGGCCAAACAGTGAAGAAGACTGACGAAGAAAATTTCGCTTGAAATGGAAATGCAAAATGGGGAAGTAAAATAAATAGAAATTAATCACTTATTTAGGAATTTTTATGATGAGTGTTTTGTATTTATTTCCGCATAATATGCTTTAATTATGCATTTCTGGACATTTGGCAGCCGCAGTGCTGCGAATGTTTGATTTGAAAAACCCAATAGCGAAATAAGCAAAAAGCTCGGTTTTTTGACCGATTAAAAACCTTTGTCGATCACCCTTCACAACTAACTTGAAGAAAAAAATTATACACAGTAATTTTTTAAATTCTCTTTAATTTTAATAAGGATAAAACTTTTTATAAACGTTTTATATACTACACAAGTTTTTTATTTATTATTAATTTGTTGTTTTATTTTGACAATTATTTTTAACTTTGTATTTTTGTTTTATTTATTAGATTTTAATGATAATTTCAAATACAATATATGATAATCTGTGTACATACAAATGTATTAATTTTTGTTTTTTAATGCTCTTTTTAAAAATGATATAATAGTAAAATTTTAATATTTTCTTTTTGAATTCTTGGTATTTTCTTCTTTTTTTAAATATAACAGGGAGTGAGTGAGCTTTTTTTTGTATTACCATTGATTCCTTTAGTTTTTGTTCTTTTTTGCTTTTTAGTATTGAAAGCAAATGTTAAGAGAAAGAGGAGGAGCAAAGAGAATACTTGGGGTAGAATGGAGTTTAAAAAAAACCTTAAATAATAATATGTTTAATGTATGTTTTAGCACTGGTGCTGGCATAAAGTTATTGTTTTAGTAAAATCCAAGTTTTCCGTTCCCTAAAAAATATATTTATTAACTTTTGCCTGGGAGCATATTACGGCATTCATTCGAATCGAAATTCTACTTAATCGATCGAGTTGTCAATGTTTTGAATACAGAAATTCTAAAAAGAATTTTTAATTTTGATACGAATCGAATGCCGTAATTTGACCCCCTGCATTATTCTGATTTTAAATCATAGATGCCGATGTTATTTCTAATTAAAAAAAAGTTATTTGAGAGGTGGGCATTTAATAGATGGCAAATAATATATAAAATATGTTTACTCATAGTCTTGGATTTTGCTTACTATTAAAATTTTTTAAGTTTTAATAGTAGTTCTTCTTATTTGTTGTTAATGAAATAAGTTGTAAAACAAAAAATAAAGCTTTCATTAAATTTATAATAAATAGTTACCATAATTATTACAGGGGCTAAATCGTCACATTCGATTCGAATAGAAATTTAAAAATTCTTATTAGAATCCCTATACTAAAAGCATTGAAAACTCGATCATTCGAGTGAATTTTCGATTCGAATCGAATGTGACGATTTGGCCCCAGCTTGTGAAAAATTAAACAAAAGTGTGTAATTGAAAAGTGACTGATTAAAAATATTATTTTAAGTAATATGTATACGTAATATATTTAAGTTTTTGAAAAGGAAAGACTGACTGATTTAGTTTCTTTTAGATTTTGGGATACGGTTTTTATTTTTTTTTTTTTAATTGCGTTTCTTTAATATTGAGGTTTAACGTTTAATCACCAGTCGTTGCGACACAATTACTTTAGATACATATATAAGAATATTAAAAAAAAAAATAAAAATTCCTAAAAATTTTTAAATTTAATTTTAATTTTTTTGTTAATGGGTGTGCATTTGATTTGGTAGTATGTTTTTTAAAGCTCACTCTCTTCTTCTAACTTGCTTTATTCCATCTACTATCTTGTGAAAACCAATTAAACATGCTCGCTCGTTTTAATATAAATTTTATTAATATTACACTTATAAAAAAACTGTTTTATTATAATCTTTTTTTTAATTTTACAATATCTGTTTTAAGTTCTCTTGTTAATTTAAAGAAAAAAATATTTTGGTTTTTTCTTTCAAATTAGTTTCGTTTTATAAATATTCATACATATGTACGTATATTTAGCATAAAAGTTTATTTTTTGTATTATTATTTTTATCCTCCAATAAATGCAATTTAACTTTTTCCGACAAAAAAAAAATAAACAAAAATTTTGTTTTTTACGAAAAAAAAAATCACTCCTTTACTCTCTCGCTCTTGTGAAATATCTCTATTTTCGTTATTACATTAAAATTGTATACTCTTTAATTTTTTAAAGCGCATTTTAAATCATTTTTTGTTCTAAATTTTTATTTAATTTCTTTTTTTAATTATTCAAGGGATATATTCTTTTTAATTTTTTTTATAAATTTTATTTCATTCTTCGTTTTCCAAATATAAATTGTTACTTAATATCCTTTCATTTTGTTTTTATTCTCGCTTAAACTACTTTATTCTAACATCTTTCTTATTTATTTTTTGCTTGATTTGCGTTTTGTGTTGTTCAATATATCTATATGATTCTTCTTTAGTTGATGCCTTTTGCCCATAATTAATGATTTTTGCATTTCGTTTTTTTGTTTTAAATAGTTTGTAGTGTATAAAGTTTTTAGTGGTATTATTGCTAAAATCAATTTATATAATTTTTATATTCTCTAAAAGGTTTTGTTCTTTTTATGTTTCTTTAGATCTGATGATGATAAGTTTCAACATTTTTTTATAGATGGGAAAAAAGGACGTCAGCAGTTTTAAAATACCTTTGATAAACAAAATGTATTTTAAAAAAAAAATCTTTTGGATGTTTTTCATTGTTTGTTTCTATGAATTTTTTAACTTATTTAATGAAGATGCCAACACAAAGGATTATTGACCTAAAAAGAAAAATAAATCAAATCATTGGCAAAATTATTAAAGGAATTAAACCTTTTTTGTGGAAAAGCAGCAAAATAACAATTTTGCTTTGTACAAAAACCCAACTTGATATTAATAATTTTTTTTTTTTTTTTCAAATCTTCTTTAATGTAACATTTCAGTTACGAATATATAAATTTGACCAGATTTTATAATTAAAGAAACTATTAATAACACTCAAAAAATATCAATGCAACAATATACGAAAAAAACTCCTAGTTTTTTTTTTAATTTAAATTTTATTAGTAATTTGTTAAAAATTCGTTTTTAAAATTTACAAAAGTAATAAACAAATTTTTTATTTTACGAAAGTAACGAAAACTTTTCGTAAATTGTTTTATTCGTTAATAATACGAAAGTTTCGTTTAAATTACGAAGCTAATTTTTGGACCAGAAATTCGCAATTTCCTAAGAATGTAATGATTATTTTTCGTATTGCATTTTTCGTAATATGTATTTACAAAATTTCATTCGATTATAAAAAAATGTACTGTTTTATGGTTTTACAAAAAATATTAAGGTTTTCGTACTTTTTATATTAATTAAAAAAACTTAGAAAAATGTGATGCATTTACAAAAACGCACTTTTTTTCGTAAAATATCCAACAAAATTTCGTACATTTCTTATGTTCTACACCACAACTTCGTGGTGCAAAATAACGAAAGGTTTCGAACAATGTACAAACGAATTCGTTTATATGTTGCATGAGTTTTTTGAGTTTGTTGTAGTTCAATTCAATTTAGGTCTTTTTAATTTTCGTTGTACAAATTTGGGCCCCTTTTACGTTTTACAACGCTACGTTAGTTGTAATGTAAAATTTAGTTTCATAATTACAACCAAACCCAACAACTGCTACTGACTAATTGTAATTTATTTAAGTTTTTGTCAACCAAATGCACACAAAGTTGTTTTTTTACTGGTTAAATTGTAGTCATAATACTAAATTGCACAACTTCAACTCAACTGAGTTAAAATATTTGTTGCTATATGGTTTTTGCATTGAAAAAAGTTGATAAAACTTACCAACTGCTGCGATTTGTGGTTGATTGTTTGTCTCTTGTAAAGCTGAAGACAATGTTTTGGATGTACTCGATGAGTTTGTAGAAGCAGCATGACTGATAGCTGAACCTGAAGTTAAAGATTGTTGCGTTTGATTTTTTAAATGTGGTGAAGCATTGTTATTATTTGCTGTAGGATTGTTTGTAACATTATTGGTATTGCTACCACTATTCAAAGTACTGCCATCACGATTATTTTGCATTTTACTGCGGTTGTTGCTGCGATTACGATAGTTATTGCCACGATAGCCGCGATTATTGTAACCACCACCGTTATTATAATTGCCCATATTACGATTATTATAATAGTTGCCACGACCGCGATAACTAAAATAGAAACAATACATAAGTAACTTGTAGAATATGTGCTTGCTGCCAATATGGGAGTGTATTTAAACTCTTACCCTCCACGCCTTGTTGATGAAACACCAAATGTTTCGCTATTTAATTTTCGTTCCTGACGCCAGTCATAGCTTTTGTTCTTTGTACGATCTTGTGCAGTTTCACAGGAGATGTTATCAAAAAATGATTTGGTCTTATCGTAGCCAACAGTAATCTCTTCCTCCTCAGGTTCATGCTCACCAGCTCCAGTTTCATTACCAGAATCATCTTTTTTATCCGTTTCACCATTCATCTGTAAAGAAATGGAAGTAGACAAAAACAAATTTTATTTTGTATAAACAAATTAGTTTAAAAATATAATTTCAATTAAAAACAAAATTTTAATACCTGTTCAGATTTTGGTTCGTCACCAAGCTTGAGTTTGGACAATTGAGAGCGGAGTTCTTCGAATTTGGTGTTGGCTTGTTCAAAATCAAAATCTTGTTCAAATTTAATAGGATTACGTGGAGGCTTTTGCATACCACCGGGACCACCAGCTGATCTAAAGCCCTGTTTTCAAAGATATTTCGTTTATCGTTATCATTTTTATTTTATTAAAATTACCATTACATTTCGCATGACCGAACGTAGTCCACCGCCACGATTACGCATGTTGTTGTTAGGCATGTTTCCGCGATGTGTATTCCAGTTGTTGCGATTTTGATTGGCCCCTTGGTTATTACGTTGATTGTAGTGACTCATATTGTTGTAATTTTCCATGATACGTCCGGAACGATAGTTATTATCATTGTTGCGCTGTTGATTGACGACACGTTGATTTGGGTGATTTTGTCGCTTATGACCAGCATCACGCGATTGACCACCACCACCACCGCCATGGCTAGCATTATTTTGATGATTCGGATGATGTGGCTGCTGTTGTTGATGGTGTTGATTTTGATTATTGTGATGTTGGTGCTGCTGTTGTTGATGTGTTTGCTGCTGTTGTTGGTTTTGATTCACCTGCACACCGATATCTGCTGAAGGACTTTTTCGAGATATAAGGCTGATGGGCGTCGTTGATCGTGAAGCACCAGCCAGCATGTCTATGACGGAAACTTTTTGTTAAATTAAAATTTTATAATAAAGCATAAAAAAGGAACATGTATGTTTGTATGTATGTATGTAAGTATGTATGTATGTATGTAAGTACACATGTATCTACAAAATATACTTTGTGTTTTTCTCTTTTAAATTGATTCGTTTTAAATGTAGCAATAATAAAGATATAAGAAAAAAAATAAAAATCATAGTTTCAAAATTAAAATATAAATTTAAAGCATTTTAAACCCTTTAAAACTTATCAATACAATTAAAATGAGCTTAAAAACCAACTATAAAATGTATTCATGTATTTATATACATACACGCAACGTGTGTATAAAAATAAAGAAAGTATTTACGTCAACAAATTTTGAAATCCCTACATTAATAAGGAATTTAATTGTAACTGTCGTAACAAATTTCTTTAATGTCCTTAGGGTTTTTATAAGAGCTTTGATACTTTATTTTTGTAATGACAATCAAACCCTTCGATAAGCAGAAAACTTGAATGGTTTGAAAAAAAAACCGGTCAATTTGTTACATCTTGTCTGTTATATTAATATGACCATAGAAAAGATTAGACTATACAAATCGGTCCATTGCACAAGTGATAGTTTAGCTTTAAATTTTAGCGACAGGCACAAAATTTCTTAGAGGGGGTTTATTTTTAAATTTTTTTCCAACTTTAATAAATAAAAAAATTACTCGATTTGTAAAAGCAACTCTTTGGGCTATAAAAAGTGGACAGAATCGAAAAGTTTAATTTGAAATACAATGGAAACCCATAAATATTTGTTAATGAGGTTTGTTTTTTTTTAATCAAATTTCTTTGCTGAAACTAGGGATGCAAACGATACATCGATGTTTTGGTAGACGATACGTTTATCTATATATATGAAAAAAAGTTGCATTGTGTTTGAAATTGATGTTCTCTGGAATGCGTGAACCGATTTTGTTTCTGCAAAGTTCATATGACGTCAATACCAAGGTTTTTATATATAAACAGTCTCTGTGCGTGTATTGGTTCATGAGTTATAGCCATTCCATTTTCCCCGTAGCTCAATACAAAAGTTCTTCCGGAATAACCATTTTCGGCTATAATTGCTTCAAATATTACTCTATCTTCACAAAATTTAGCACATACATATGTATATCTATCTTCACGTCTTTAACAAGTATGTCGACCAAAAATATGATCGGTCCATTTTTTGATATAGCTATCACTAATTTAAATGAATTCGAATTGATTTTTTTATTTTCTTTTTTGCACAACTAAGTGTGCAGGGGGTTCGCTAGTATAATATATGTATGTGTGCTCAGCTAACTTAAAAATAAAAAAAGGTTTAGTACTTTTGCTAATTTAAAAATATTTTTTTGTTTGCTTTACTTTTGAAGTTTCAGCAATAGAAACTATAATTACTATAAGCATATTTATAACATTTTAAAATGTTAATTTAAGAGGAAAATTCAAAAACAATCAGTATTTTAAGTAATCTTTCGGGTCATTTAGAAAAGTTGCTCTCGTCGCATTTGGGAGAAGACGTGCAAGCCAGAAGGCTAAGATTGTTAGTACCATGACTGATTATATGAAATAATTGTCAAATACGTCCTTTTTAAACCTTTTCTATATTTTATAAATATGAGCGAATTTATGTGTTAAAATAGTCCTGACTTCATATTTCATCATTCACTTATGAGAAAATAAAAACATCGGAAAAAATCGATTTATCGTTTTCATTAACGATGTTTTTAACCTCGATGATTTTCATGGAAACATCGATACTTTCAAAGATCGATATTTTTAAAAACGATGTTGCATCCCTAGCTGCAACTACTATGCTCATTTCTAAAGGTTAAATCCCTTATTTTGCTTGAACACTCTTAAGCCCTTCTCTAAAGGAACATTTACTTAAGAGAAAAGTAAAATTTTCCTGACAATCAAAAACCCCATCTTTGCTTTCAGGAAAAACTTGAAATTTTGTGACGCAAAGCAAACTGCGTTTTGAAATTCAGCCTATGTTACATGTATTTTTTGGTATGCAGAGGCCGGGAAAAATGTGTGCTAAATGATGTTCTGATAACAAAGTTGATGTAATTTAGTTTACTTGGTATTTCGTATATGACATGAATCAAATGGTAAAAATAAAAGGTTTTCTATGTTGAGATAAATTATACGTTAATACATATAAAAAACACATACATACATTTTACCCTTTTTTGAAAAACAAAAAACCGATTGTTACGATAAAACAAATTAAATGACTTATATAAAATATTTAGAAATAAAATAAGTTTTTAAAAAACTATTTAAAATGCTTTGACACAAAAGCCACATAAGACCAAGATATATACTTATTTAAAACAATAAAAGAAGAAGGTTTAAAAATAAAAAAGGGCCGCCAAATGACATTTTTTAACTCTGTTTTTATCTATTCGTTTGCTTTCCAATCAATAATCAATAGTCAAAAGAGCTTTAAATATTATATTACAATTTTTCAAATTAATCAGCATTAAAAATAATATCAAGATTGCTAAATGTAAAGGACGATATAATAATATAATTGTCATTTTTATGACCAAATCATTCTCTATTCCCATAAATAAAATAACTAATTTGTCATTTAGCAATTAGTCAAACATAATTTATTTTTCGCTACATTTATTTTAAAAAATAAATGTTATTTCTTCGCTTTTGTTTTATTTACAAACAAATCTTTTATCAGTTTTTATTGACGGCAATTTTAAGAGCGCTTGATTTAGTTTTGCAACTTACACAAAGTTGTACATACTTTTATTGTAATGGTCGTTTAGTTGTGCAATTTAAATTCAAGTTCCAATTCTGAAATTGAGATTGGAAATATGATAAAATCTAACGACACTTTTAAGTGGTTAGCATTAAAGAATGGCTGAGGAGAACCGCCGATTTAAGACTGCTTAAAAATAATTTGCAGCGGCGCGCTGTCGGGTTTGAATTGCTCGACTTGTATTACTGGTTTGAGCTGTTTTTGACACTGCAAGGCGACTTTTTGCAACATCCAAATGCATGTGTTTGTTTTTGTTGCCGCCGTAAAACTACCTTGTTAATTGTGCCATGGTGGCAAGCACTTTACAAGCTAGTGTTAATTCAACAGTTGATTATTTTTTACTCGAGTTAATCCTTGTAATCTTTCAAAGCTTTGTTTTTATGTACATTATCCAAGGTATTTTTACAACTTTATAAATTTGGTATCGTGTTTGTTGCAGTTGTTGCCATTGTGACTATACCTTGTAAAGTATTTGTACCATGTTTAATTACTTTATAAGAAAAAAATACAAATTTAAATGAAATAGAATCACAGAAATATTTTCTTGAAAACAAAAAATATATAAATATAGGGGATTCACAATGTGTTCTTTTATACCTTATTGTTATGTTATTAAATTTCACAATTGTTTAAGAGCCTTTGCCAACTATTGGACACTCAGCGCAGGTGTATGTGTAACTGTTATGATAATTTAATAAATATACTAAACGACATTGTAGTTTTTTTGAACTATTTTTGTATGAAAGACAACAAAAATCATTTAAACCATTGTGAAATTTTATAATTATGACTTTAGGACATAATAGAACACCTTGTGAATCCCCCAATAGTATACTTATGTATGTATGTCCAATACATATGCATAAATGTAAGGGTTTATTACAAGAATAGATTACTCTCACACCTTGGTCTTTGTGATCATTTGGTGCCGTTGCATTTGTTAGAGATATTTTTTTGGTTGTGGAAGCTGTAGCAGAAGCTCCAGATGAATTTTTACCAACATTTCCACCACCAACACCTCCTCCACCAATACCTAAGCCTATGTTACTAAGAAGACCACCTGAACCGCCAATTCCAAGGCCGATGCCCAGGAGACCGACGTTGTTTATAGCATTATTATTATTATTACTGTTGTTGCTACAGTTATTTGTGTTAGTATTTGAGATTGTATTATTGTTACTACTATAAGCACTACTACCGTTGTTTAGATTTGAGCCAATACTATCGACGGTGGTTAGTAGGGAAGATGTGCCCAAATTATTATTATCCGTAGTATTACAGCCTGCGAAACGAAAGAACGAAAGTTATAAAACAGAGTTTAATTGCAAATTATGATTTTTCAATAAAACTATTATGATGATGTAAGCCAAACAGTTCGAAAAAAATTTAGAAACTTAAGAGTAGGGACAAAATTGTTCACTGAAATATAAAAAAAAGTTATTTTATAATGTTGTTCAGTCGCATTCGTTTCAAATCGACCTTATATTTTATTGACACAAAAGCAAAATTTTGAATATAATCAATTCCATATTTTTTTTTTTTTGTATTTAGACAAGGGATGTAAGTAAAATATCATTGAAGTAATTTCATAAAAATTATTATCATGTTAATTGGCCCTAATGTACGTTTCACAAAAAGATCGCCTAGCACGGAGGGAGCGAAACCTGCAGTAAAGTTTTTAGTAGAAAGCCAATAAAATCAAGAAAACTTAATTTAAGGAAAAATATATTGGATTCTAACAACAAAACCAAAACTAAGTGAAATAACATTAAAATTTAATTTTTTCTTAATTAAAATATAAATTTTCTGTTTTAAAATCAAATAAATTGTTAATTCTAAGCATATCGATGGCTTCATATAAAAAAGGTGTAACTTTATTTTAATTTTTTTTTTAATAGGGTTTTTGGTAATTTTGGAAAACAAATTAAAGTTCAACATAAATTTTTAAATGTTTTAATTGAAAACAAAATTTGTTTTCTTTTTATTGAAAACTTATTACATCTTTTTTATATTCAGAATTTAAAAAATTTGGTGAAGTGTAATCTCTCCCTGTAACGAAAAAATCGAGTTACACCCTTCTATATTAAGCCATCGATATACAATAACAAAAATAATGCGCTTTTCAATTTCTCAAAGAAAATTAAATATATTTGACCATATTTGAAGATGTTATCGCTAATTTTGGGGGGGAAAATACCATTACTATATGATTTGGCAGTAATTTAATTTGCAGATCGAAGTCAATTTTATTGTCGTTAACATGAGGGGAATCTGTTACACATTCTTAACTGCAGAAGTAAACCCCATGGTGTAAAATTAACTTTTTAAGGAGTTGAACAAAAAAAATTATTTTTTACCATATTTTTTTAATAAAAGATCATTTAAAACAAAAAAAATATTTAATCAATAAGGACTACTTTTTGGTTTTACACAAATATGCAAAGAATTTGTCCAACTTCCTACCTTTTTAATTTCAATTATAAAAAACTTAAAAGTAAAAATATAGAAACTTTTGTCCACCTGAATTTAAAGTTTGTGAACAACTTTGCCTCTTACAGTACTCTTTAAAATTTGTTTTTGTTCAGGGTGGTAAAAATAGATATGAATGCCAGAACAACAGATAGAAATAAATATACATATCTTGTTTACATAATTTATGTTCAATTAAATTTGTTATTATGTTTAAGTTTGCACTAGCCATGGTTTTCACTTACTTGGTGGTTTTTGTTGAGTTTGTTGTTGTTGTCCCTGTGGTTTTTGTTGTGGCGGTACAGCTGGTTGATTACCACCCATCATAAAAGCTCCTGGTGCGCCAGATCCAGGTGCTAATGACTGTACACCAGAACTAGCTCCAGTGGAACCACCGATTGCTCCTAAACCACTCATAGCTCCAAAGGGATTGCCATATGTACCGGCAGAACCAATTGGAGGTACTTGCTGAGAATTCATGTTCTGCATTGAAAAATGTGGCATCACGTGCTGTCCATTTGGCAATTGTACTTGCATAATAGCCGGATCATTTGGATGGGGTAGGCTGTTGTTAATAACTCTTATATCCTTTATATCGGAGCCTCGGAATAGAATATAATCATAAATTTGACTTTGTGGTGCAATTTGAAATTGTGTTTCCCGATCTTCTGTACCAAAGGAACGTACTGAAATTATAAAAATTTTTTGCTTTAAATGTGTATGTTTGTATTTTAAGCACAAGGTTATTAAAAATTGTATATATTTAAAAAAACAATACAACGAATTATATTGCCTTATTTTGTAACACAGAACTATACCTATTAAATTATTTCTTCAATAACCTTATTCTAAAATTTACAGTTAATTAATTAAATTAACTTAAAATCACATTTATATTTTTAAAATTACAAGTATGTAATTAAAAACCATGTGATTTTCAGACGTGCCTGACAATTTTTTTCTATTTTTATAACCTTATTAGCATACTATTTTTCATTAATTAATAAAAACTTTCAATTATATCAAAGTAAATTAAGTTTTATACTATGGAACGGGATCGAGGGATCCCGGGAATTTGGAAAAAACAAGAGTCCGAGAAATAAAAAAAGCTCTCTTTTCACGTTTATTTATGTGGATTTGTCGATACGTATGTAGGTATATACTATGTACAATCGTTTAACGATTAATTCGTTTATAAATAAGACGGGTCCAATTTAAAAATTAAAAAAAAAACAATAAACCGTTACTTCCAATTGTAACGGACAAATAAAAAAATGTAGACAAAAACAATAATGCAGTGGATGTAAAAAATATGATCAACATGATTTTATGTAATTGGAGTTAGCAAATCATATTATGCACCTATATAGGTATATGTATGTATATCCTTACCCAAGGTATATTTAACAAGGTAGGCTTAGCTTGGCGAATTTGTTTATGTTATTTAATGGTTGTGTATACTGTGTGTATGTGTGATCGCAACATTTTGGACAACTAAGCTGGAATTTAGGAGAAACAAAATACATGCAAAATTTTACAGAGAGTAGTTGTTGAAGGGACAAGGTCACCTTTTTATTCCGTCATGTTCCTATCAAGGCAGATCTAAACAAAGTGGTAACCAAGGTACATTAAATACGGTAGGAGAAACTCATCAGCTGACTTTTATTTCCGTTATACGGCTTCTAGTTATCCAGTCAAATTTATATAGACAATTTTTTACAAGATATGTAAGTGGAATCACGGTTCAACGAGTGATATGTCAGCTTTTTCGTTAAACTGAAAAATTCGTTAAACCGAAATTTTTTAAATTATTGCATTTTATTTTGACTACACCAAACAATCTAGATGCCAGGCAAAATACAAAAAGAAGAAAACTAACGGTATTATAACGACTTTTCGTTTTGCTCTTTGTTAAAGCATTCGTTGAACCGGGGAAAAAATCGGTGTTCGTTTGTTAAAGAGGGCTAGGTTATACTGGATTTTTGTTAATCGAATTTTTGTTATACCGGACTTTCACTGTAGTACCTATCAAGTATAGAGAAAATGCAATACTACAAAAGCAAATATATGACGATTTTGACAAGATGGCCAGAATTGCATGCATGCTGCGAATGTCAAAATCGTCATATATGTATTTGTTTTTGTAGTATTGTATTTGATGTATACTTAATACCAAGGTGTGTTTAAGAAGTGACTTGTCCCTACAACAACATTTAAATATACGCAGTATGCATGCAGTTCTAGCCATCTTGTCAAATCGTATGTATGTATGTCTAAAAGTTGTTGTTGTAGGGACGAGGTCACTTTTTTAATACACCTAGATAGGAGCGTTAATATTTCAAATACAACATCAAGTTTTTTTTACATTTACTGCAGTCGCAGAAACAGTTCTTGATAAAAACTTGTCAGCGGCTGCTATAGAGAAAATGGTCCGCGGCGGTTAGCAGTCGGCTAGAAATGAAGGCAAATTTCGGCATTCAATTCGAATTAAAATTTAAAAATTCAAATTAGAAATTTTTTTGTGTTTGAACGGTAGAATGTCAGAAAAATTAAAAATGTTATACCTATAAAATTAAGTTTTTACAACGTGAAAATTTTAAATTGATTTTAATCCGCTGGGCTCTTAATATTACCTGGTTAGAATTTGCCCTGATTAAAGGCATTGACAATTCGATCGATCGAGTAGAATTTCGACTCGAAACGAATGCCGCCTGACTTTAAAATGCCTTTCATTTATAAAATTTTGAACGCAATTTTTTTTTACAGAAAACATACCTACCTAATAAACCAATATTCTCATACAAAAAGTTATAAAAAAAAATACAAAATAGGTATGTATATATAGTCGAACTAATCCGGAGCAAGTTGGCGGCAGTTTGATTGCTCCAAAAAAGTTGGCGGCGGATTCGAGCTGAACGAAATGTTTTTCGACTTCACCTAAGCTTATTTTTACAGACTCTTATAGGTATAATAGGCATGTAATATTAAATTAATGCGACTTCCGTCGTTTTTGTGCAGAGTTAAAGAAAAAACCGACATACACTTATAGTTGCCAGATAATTTTTGTCCAATATCGTCAAATCTTTGGAAAAAAATCGGCAAAATCACCAAAGCAATTTTGGAAATCGTCAGAGAATCGTTAACACCAAAATGTATGTTTTTTTATTATTTTTTTTACTTAATAATAATAAAAAACAAGTAAGAGCGCTATATTCGGCTGTGCCGAATCTTATATACCCTTCACATTGGTCTTTAAATATACCCAGCCGAGTAATTTTGTACTGCAAATAATATAATAAAAAACCTTGTGCGAGTTTTAAAGTTCATAGAAAAAATAACAAAATTTTAACGTTCATATGAATAATAGAAATAGATGAAGAAGATTTGAGGTCGAAAGTTTTAAAAGTTTTCGACATTATCCATATTTAAAGGTTAATAAAACTTATTAAATGTTCTAGTCCCACTGCTCTTCTCCAACTTTTTTTCCAAAATGTATAAATTATTTGATTATTACTTTTTGTAGAATATTCGAAGTCGATAGCTGTAAAAGTTTTCCAGAAAAAGCGTAACGAAAATTTTATAAAAATTGTTAATTTGTATGGGAGCTACCCCTTCTTCATCCCCCACCCGAAAATTTTTTTCTTTAAAGCGTAGGCCTTGTGTTCCAATTACTTTTTGTAGAACATTTGATGTGGATATCTGTTATAGTTTCCGAGATATAGCGTATCGAATATTTTATAATAATTGTCGATTTGTATGGGAGCTACCCCTTTTTTTGCCCCCACTCAAAAAATTTTTTCTTTAAAGTGTAGGCAATCTTGCCCAATTACTTTTTGTAGAACATTTAATTTCGATATCTTTTATAGTTTCCGAGATATAGCGTATCGAATATTTTATAATAATTGTCGATTTGTATGGGAGCTACCCCTTTTTTTGCCCCTACTCAAAAATTTTTTTTTAAAGCGTAGGCATTCTTGCGCAATTACTTTTTGTAGAACATTCCATTTCGATATCTGTTAAAGTTTCCGAGATATAGCGTATCGAATATTTTATAACAACTGTCGATTTGTATGGGAGCTACCCCTTTTTTTGCCCCCACTCAAAACATTTTTTCTTTAAAGTGTAGATCTTTGCGTACAATCACTTTTTGTACAACATTTTAAGTCGATATCTGTTATAGTTTCCGAGATATAGCGTATCGAATATTTTATAATAATTATCGATTTGTATGGGAGCTACCCCTTTTTTTGCCCCCACTCAAAAAAATTTTTCTTTAAAGTGTAGATCTTTGCGTACAATCACTTTTTGTAGAACATTTTAAGTCGATATCTGTTATAGTTTCCGAGATATAGCGTATCGAATATTTTATAATAATTGTCGATTTGTATGGGAG
This sequence comes from Melanophora roralis, assembly GCA_963583895.1. Classification (NCBI taxonomy): domain Eukaryota; kingdom Metazoa; phylum Arthropoda; class Insecta; order Diptera; family Rhinophoridae; genus Melanophora; species Melanophora roralis. The sequence goes on from OY757189.1 coordinate 14,166,564, forward strand.
CTACCCCTTTTTTTGCCCCCGCTCAAAAAAATTTTTTTTTGAAGTGTAGATCTTTGCGTACAATCACTTTTTGTAGAACATTTTAAGTCGATATCTGTTACAGTTTCCGAGATATAGCGTATCGAATATTTTATAACAATTGTCGATTTGTATGGGAGCTACCCCATTTTTTGCCCCCACTCAAAAAATTTTTTCTTTAAAGTGTAGATCTTTGCGTACAATCACTTTTTGTAGAACATTTTAAGTCGATATCTGTTATAGTTTCCGAGATATAGCGTATCGAATATTTTATAACAATTGTCGATTTGTATGGGAGCTACCCCATTTTTTGCCCCCACTCAAAAAAATTTTTCTTTAAAGTGTAGATCTTTGCGTACAATTACTTTTTGTAGAACATTTTATGTCGATAGGTGTGATAGTTTCCGAGATATAGCGTATCGAATATTTTATAACAATTGTCGATTTGTATGGGAGCTACCCCATTTTTTAAGCCCACTCAAAAAATTTTTTCTTTAAAGTGTAGATCTTTGCGTACAATCACTTTTTGTAGAACATTTTAAGTCGATATCTGTTATAGTTTCCGAGATATAGCGTATCGAATATTTTATAACAATTGTCGATTTGTATGGGAGCTACCCCATTTTTTGCCCCCACTCAAAAAAATTTTTCTGTAAAGTGTAGATCTTTGCGTACAATTACTTTTTGTAGAACATTTTATGTCGATAGCTGTGATAGTTTCCGAGATATAGCGTATCGAATATTTTATAACAATTGTCGATTTGTATGGGAGCTACCCCATTTTTTGCCCCCACTCAAAAAAATTTTTCTTTAAAGTGTAGATCTTTGCGTACAATCACTTTTTGTAGAACATTTGATGTGGATATCTGTTATAGTTTCCGAGATATAGCGTATCGAATATTTTATAACAATTTTCGATTTGTATGGGAGCTACCCCATTTTTTGCCCCCACTCAAAAAAATTTTTCTTTAAAGTGTAGATCTTTGCGTACAATTACTTTTTGTAGAACATTTTATGTCGATAGCTGTGATAGTTTCCGAGATATAGCGTATCGAATATTTTATAACAATTGTCGATTTGTATGGGAGCTACCCCATTTTTTGCCCCCACTCAAAAAAATTTTTCTTTAAAGTGTAGATCTTTGCGTACAATTACTTTTTGTAGAACATTTTATGTCGATAGCTGTGATAGTTTCCGAGATATAGCGCATAAAATATTTCACCAAATTTGTGCAATTGTAGGAAAAATACCCCTTCCCCTGGTCCTATCTGAAAAAACTTTTTCCATTATTTAGGTCCCTTCTTTAGGAGTATCCGTGCCAAGTTTTGTGGCAAGAGTGATTATACTTACTGAGATATATGGGGATATATGCACGGATTTTGTCCTAAAAAAAATGGGTTACTCTGGGTTTTCGCTTATATCTCGGTCAATAGTGAACCGATTTTGCTGATTTTAAATAGCGATTGTTAGCGGGATATTTGTAATCGTTTGACACCATTAACTGGTCTGTATCTTTTTATTTGACTCCGGAAACTTGATTTCAACAGACGGACAGACAGACAGACAGACAGACGGACAGACGGACATGGCTATTTCAACTTCCCTATCTATAAGGATCTAGAATATATATACTTTATGGGGTCGCAAATGAATAATAAAGAAATTACAAACGGAATGACAAAGTGATATATACCCTATCACTATGTGAAGGGCATAAAAAAGCGGGAATAAAAAGTGCTTACAAGTATGTAGTTCCATCAAACGCAGTAACAAAAAAGGTAAAATTTCACTAAAAGCAAAACAAACTGAAAATAAAAGAAATTTTTAGGTTCTGGCTCAAGTCGAAAACCTTTACAAAAATCGTCAAATTTAAAGCAAAAATTGTCCATATGTCAATAGCCATTTTTCGTGCCCTAAAAACGTCAAAATGACGATAAATCGTCGAATCTGGCATCTATGCATATACTATTACGCCAAGCACAATAATCCTGAATACTTCGAAAAAAACTGGACAAATTACAGCATTTGAATTATTGAAATCCTTATACTAAGAGCATTGGGAACTTGATCGGGTAGCTGTCGGAATCGGATGCAATAGATATTTTAGAGTTATAAATTTTAGTTGGTGTGGTTTTTATTTATTATCTTGAAAACTAGTGTTAATTCGAGTTCCAAACTGATAATTCGAAAAGTCGCTACACAAGTTTTTAAAAACCCATTCCGACAGCTATATGTAGGTTTCCATTACAAATCCGATTGATTCAGAGCCGTAATTTGCTTATGAATTTAAATAGATTCCATTAGTTTTTGAACAATAAAGCAATGGAGACGAAAATAAATACCGTTTGATAACTGTCTTTGCTACAGTCACAAGTGTTTGCATTACCATTATATGTATAATATATGTATTTGTGCACATATGTATATATGTACATATGTATATAAAATTTAAATACGTATTATATACTTACCACTGGATAACGCGATTGTACATTCTTGAGGATCTACTGTATATAGACGACCCTCGTAACGAATATCAGCCTTTGATATAAGGCTGATTTTAGAGCCCAGCTCCGGCATGCCGCCACTCATTTTGTTTGTGGCTTTTGCAGTTTAAGTAATTTTTGAAATTGGTATTAACAATGAAAGTTACCAAAAATCAAAGAAAAAAAATCGTGTGCAATGAGCAGACACTTTTATGCAGCGTTTTTTACGAACTCGTAGAAACACGTTTACACTTTTTCCAAAAAATTTTTAAAAACTCGTGAGTAAATCTACGATATTTTTTTAAGTTTAAAAAAAAAACAATTGAAAATTAGGCTTTTTAATTATCTCAATCACTACCTTGCACAGCTTTTTGAGATTTGGTAAATATTTTTTTCTTAAATCACTTTTCACGGTTTTTTTGTGGCCAATCAGAATTAATCAAAATGGTTACTTTCCAATTTAACAAGCTGATCTTTACTATAGGCCAAAGTTTTCTTAATTTTTTCGGAAGTAAAAATACTTTCCAAAAATTTTTGCTTTTCACAACGACAGTGGTTCGTTCGCCTTGCTTGCCTACTTGCCTCGTCAAAAGTGAAAAAAAGCAGTGTTACATTTTAATTCGCAATATGGCGGCATCAGTCACAACTTGAGTTTAAAAGAGACAGCTACTGTGTCCCATCTATCAAATATATCATGATTGAACAAATACAGCTATACATATAAAAAATAAAAATTCCTTTACCAATTGTTTTTCTATGTTGTCAGCACTGCAAACTAAATATATTTGTTGTTTTTCTTTGTGTTCTTGTTCGTTGCAAAGAAAGAAGTGCAGCTATGTATGTACTTCAACAACACTCAACAATAAATTTTAAAGAAAAAAGATGGACGAGTTTTTGCAAAGGCGCCAAATTTAAATTAAGTTAAATACAGGTCATAAATGTTTGATTACCCACCAAAGAAAGGCCGAATTGTTTTTCTTTCAGTAAAATGAAAAATTGATTAATTATTGTGAAAAATATTTGACATCCTAAATTGGGGTCTACACGTAGCCTTATTTATTACGATAATTGTCAATTTTGATTATTGTCATACAAATTGTGACGAGTGGACCGCAAAAAGTCATATGTAGCAATCTATTGCGCAATGATTGCTTTTGAAATTGCCAAGAAGATAGCTGTCATTTCAGTGTTTCTGCCAGTTAGTTTATTTTTGCAATCCCTGGGAAGAAAATTGTAGAAATGCAGAAAATATTGATACAATATTAATTTTAATTATGTAAAAGCTCAACTAAAACATATTTCATACAAAAAATTTAATGAAAACGTGAAATTGCTTTTTCACCTGTTTCGATTTTCAGTTTGCACAAACACGTTGCAGTGTGTACCTACCATAAGAATTAAACGACGATATAAAAACAGCTTTGTATTACCAAAAATGCAATAGGGCTGATTATTTTTTAACTTTGAATCGAGTGCTGTTATTTATCCCCAGGGAGAGTTGTCATAACACTTATCATTAGAGTTTGCTCGGGTATCTCACTATTTCGCCAACACTTATTGATATTGACTACTCTAAATGGTCAAAAATATTCAACAAAATTGAAATTGTGATTGCTAAGGATGAATTTTTTTTAATAAAGTAATTCTAATATAAATAGGTATTTTCCAATAGTTTCTAGGAAAAACAAAGAGCCGTAAAATTTCTAATATTAGCCGAGTGTTATTACATTTTTAGTAATCACAATTTTAATAATGAGCTAAAATCTGAATAAATTTAATTATTACAAAATATAAAAAGTTCAAATAAATAATATGTTTAATAATTTTTTTATTTTTATAATAGGTAGGCAAGTTTTTTTTAAATTATTAAATAAATATTTTAAGTACAACTAAAGACACGCTGCAAGTTAAAAACTTCTTTAGATCTTTTTTTTTGTAAAATGATTCTTAAAAACCACGTACATTTGATATTTAAAAAATTTTAAATTTTTATTTTAAAACATTCTATTTTACGAAATAAAAGCTTTGCAGATTTGTACTTTTAATCGTGTTTGTTAACATAAATTTAGTAGATATTCAGGGGATTCACAAGGTATTCTATTTGTCCTATTGTCATATTGTTATAAAGTTTCACAATGGACACTCGGCGCAGGTGTATGTGGAGTTGTTGTGACAATTAATTAATCATATTAAACGACGTAGTATTTTTTTATAATTATTTTTGTATGAAAGACAACAAAACCATTGTGAAATTGTACAACAATATGATAACAGGACAAATAAAACACCTTGTGAATCCCCTAATTGTCTGTTTATAATTAGCTTAGCGCAAAAGACAGGAAAACGACGAAAACTATTAAGATAAAATAATACACGTATAGTTAAATAATTAAAACCTTACAAATATTTCAATAAACTAGAAAAGGTTTAAAAACATGTTATCTTATTGAAACGCATGCAGTAAAAACGAATAAATGCTTGGATTTATTCAGTGGTAAGAGTAGTCTCATTAGGTGTCATAGCCATTGAATCCAATGTCACTGAAGTTGCAACTGATGAAATAGTATCCAAAGACACATTGTACTGCTGCTTAAAGGCTTTTAAGGCATCAATATGATAGATTTCCTGAAGTCCTGTATTTTTTTGTATGACCAGCATGAAAGCACCTAATTTACCACTTTCAGCTAAAAGTGTTGGCATATAGAAGGGTATATATGAACGCTTAAATTGGGGTCCATTATTCGTATCATCGTCATCACCATCTAAATCCTTTCCTGTTGAAGCTACCGAAACAGTCAGCATATCATTGGTAAAAGAACGATGCAATCGTATTATTTGAACCGACTGGAAGTGAGCCACATAGAGAAATGGTGCACGGTACATAAAACCGCAGGGGGTATACTCCCAATTAATGTCAAAAGGGCGAGAACGACAGCCATATTCATCGACAAAAACACCACATTCCATGAAACATAGGAGATACTCTTGCTTTGATATACGAAGTGCTACCACAGGTTGAAAATTTTGTGTATGTTTCAGCGACTGATCTGCCACGTCCACAAACTCTTCTGCCCCATAGGTGGATAGATCTATTTCGAAAAATTTATCTGAACTAACAATGGCGGTATGGCGCGTATAAAATATAGAAGAAACTGGTGTAGCGGTGTCCAGTGCTCGTACTGGTTTGAATTTTTGCTGTTTAACGTCGTACTTAAGGATCACTATACGTGTAGAGGTGGCAGCAATAGCAACCGTGTCCAAAGGTTGTTCATTTTCTTGAGATATTTTTACAATTTTCCATTTTTCCGTCGAAGAACGATTGGCAAAAGGAAGATCCAAAACTGAAGCTTCCAATGCAGGTTTTAAACAAGCGCTAGCTTGACTACGAGACTGTAAATGTCTCAAATCACACTGATACAGTGATTCTCCGTTAGCTCCTACCATTATAACTTTGGCTAGGGGTTGGGAAACTGCAATGCAACTAACAGCGTCAACACCACCAATATGCACCATTTTTTTTGGTTCAATATGCAAAGCATAAAGTCCGGTACTGCAGCCAAGCAGCAAAATTTTATTTTCTTCCATTTCATAAGCGCATACAACCTCAAAATTACTCTCTGGGTTATCATCCTCTGCCAGTGAAAATACTATGGTTCCTAGATATTTTTTGGTTTGTATTTTCGAAAAATCAAAATTTTCATCAAGTTTGCCTTCGTAGGAGTACTTCCCTACAGACTCTGAATCCAAATCAGTTTCTAAAGGTGCTGTGGCTTCGACTGCTTTTGTTTCTAGACATTTAGATGCTGCATCAGAGCCGAAAGCTGCTAAAATAGCGCCTACATCACCACAAGCATTTCTTACATCACTGCGACACTTTCGATGAGCAGAATTTTTACACTCTCTACATTTCCAATATGCTCCTGTTGCAATAGGATTTGTACATGCTAGACAAAGTTCTCCATCTGTGTTTGTTTCTTGCAGAGCTAATTCAAAGCGATGATGGGACTGTAAATATTTTGCACTGCTGTCTTTCTTTATGTCGACGTTACTTTTCTCCTGCAAATTTGTTGTGGTTAAAGAAACTCTATTTTCTTGCTGCCGTTTTTGAGGAGATGTTATTTGTACCTGATGTTCTTCTGGTTTGTCTTTATTAATATTCAATGAAGATCTTCTACTTACTTCAATTCGTTTTTGTTCCTGTATTTTGTCCAATAGTTCTTGCAGGGATTTTGATTTTAATTTCTCTCTTTTCAATTCTTCTTGCAAAGTGCGATAAAGAATGGATGCTTCTATATTCGATGGACCGATGTTTTCTTTTTTGCTAGAGTTTGATGAATTATTGCTCCCAAATATTTTGTCAGCCAGGGTTTTTTTCTTTTTCTGAGTTAGGTCTTCCACTTTTAATTGTAAATAGTCTATTAGTTTTTTATGTTGAGCCAAAGTGGCTTCAGATTTAATGTCCCTTTGCAAATAGAAATTGGCTTTTTCCTCAAGGACTGCATTTAAGTCTTTGAGCTCATTTTGTAAATCAATATTTTGTCCATGAATATCCTTGAGGCTTTGCTGCAATTGTTGCGACTCCTCTTTTGCTATGAAGAGGTCAGATAATATGCGTGCGTTTTCTTCTTTCAGCAGTACTAACTCACGTTGATTGTTGTTATTAAGAGCTTGTATATTTTGATTTTCATTCTGTAACACTTCCACTTTTTCTTGGGTAACAAATAGAGTGGCTGTCTGTTCCATAATATATTTCTGTTGATCAGAGAAATTTTTTTGCAGTTCCTCCAAACTAGAACGACATTCTTCCAACTCGTTTTTAGTTGAAACAAGTTTTTCTTCAGCCATTTGTTTTTGCAATTGTTCTTCAGCCAATTGCTTTTTTGTTTCTGCTTGCAAATGATCTCTATTACGGACAGTGACATACAATTGGTCTAATTTTTCCTGCTGCAATTTATTGCATTTTTGCTCTTTTTCTAACATGGATTCCACCTCCGTAAGCTGGGTATCAGTAACTGTGCAAGCGTACTTTAAGCGTTCGTAATTGTCTTGCAGATTTTTAAATTGTATTTGCAGTGCTGAAAATTGATCGCTAGTGCTTGAATGACGATCTTTTTCATCGTTAATCTCCTTTATAAGATTTTTATTTTCAAAATCTAGTTTATCGCATTTAAGTTGGCATTGCTGTAGTTTCTGTCGAGTTTCGGTTAATCGTTCCTCTATTTTTTTGCAGTTTGAAATATGTTCAATTATCTGTGAAAAAAAGTTAAGTTCAAATTAAGGAAAATATAGTTTTTTAAACCAAATTAACATTTAATTTTGCAAAATGTGCAACCAGTTCGCAGATGGCTTATAAAAAATAACCTTTTAATGCACTTTAATATGTTATAAAACATGTAACTAGTCAATCTGACCCAATTTAACTTAAAAAATAGTTACAACTGCTATTTAGAAAGTTTAAGACAACTTCACTCTGGAAATCTGAATTTTTCAGCTTTAAGTGCAATCTAACTGCATGTGCACGCACATGTAAATCATAAACAGTCGCTACTCAACAATCACTTACATATGTATGTGTGTTCTAATCCTACGGTTGTAATGTTTGAATTAGAGTGGGTTTCGGAGTAAGGAAAACTTAAAACTTATGAAAAAAATTATTTTATAACAATTATTAGTTTTGACTGTTTCTGATTTAATTTACGATACGTACTTATATATAAACATACATACATATGTACATACATAGCTTGAAGTAAATAATTTCCTTCTAGACGTTTAAATTTTGAAACGAAAAAAACACACCTCAGATTTACACTTCATCCGCTCCAGTTCAGCTTTCTCCCACATTCTATGCTCTCTATGAATATCAGCTTTCAAAGTTGTAACTTCTTGCTTCATTTCTTCAATTCTGTCATCTCTTTGCTTTTTATCTTCTTCGCAGAGTTTATACATGCGCAACGCCTCTTCCTTTTCAGCCTGAACTTTTTTAATTCGATCTTCTGTCAACTCCATTCTACGCTTTGTCATTTTATTTTCACTTAAAACCTCTTGCAGATGTTTCTCAGCCTTCCATAAAGCAAGGTTAGCAGAGCGAGCAGATTGCCTTTCAATAATCATTTGTTCACGAACAGCAGCCAATTTATCTTCAAGTTTTTCATTTTGTTTCTCCAACATATCACCCACAGTCTGTACGTGACTATGACCGTTTCGGGGAGCTGGTTGTGGTTTGCTGGGCGATAAGTTATGTTCGTTAAAACGCTCCAACATTTCTTCCAACTTTTCGACAATGCATTGCAGATTGTCGGCTCTAGCTCGTTGTGAGTTTTCATTTTCCCTGGCAGTCACTAAATCGGCACGCAATTGCTCTTCAGCCAAACAAATGTCTGTTAAGGAACCGCAAGCTGTTTCGTATGGACTAGTTCGGGTAGCTAAATTGCTATCAGCTAATTTTTTGCCGCATTCAAAAACCTTACAAGTTTTAAGGAATGAAAAAAAAAAAATTAAGTGATTAATTTTATTTCTTTTCTATAACTTACCTGCAGCTCTCGTTCTAAGCGATTTACAATCTGCTGCAATGTCTCTAATTGCTTTTGGGCTTCTGAATATTTTTTTTGAACCTTAACATTTTGGTTATGCAATTCATTGTTTGCTTTAATTTCATCATTCAGACGTTTAAGAATCTCTTCAGTACTTTTGGCGGTAGCTTGTTTAGCCTCCTCTGTAGATTTTGTGCAAATAATGGTGTCGTCCAACTCACTTCTAACATCTCTTAATTCCATAGTCAAACGTGATTTGTGATCTTTTTCATTTCTCAGTTTATTGCGAAACTCGATAAGTTTTTGCTCATAAATATCGATTAAATTTGTTTTATTTTTTTCAAACTCGTCTAGATCTTTTTGAGCCTGTTCTTTTTGTTGTTTTAACTTTTCTTTGTAGTTTTCCATTTTCTCTTGCAAATGTGCACATTCTTCAACTTTGGCCAAAAGTTCCGCCTCGCGTTCATCAAGTTTCTTATTAATTGCAATTATTTCGGCCTTCTTTTCAGATATGCGTTTTTCATAGCGCGCTTCTGTGGCATTCTTAGCGTCTTCATACTTTTGGCGATTCATGCGCAAGAGGTCCGTTATTGTTGCCTCTTTCTTTTCCCACATTTCCTGTTCGATTTTAAGAGAGCTTTGTAATGTTTTTATTTGCGTTCGACAGTTGGCTAATTCCATATTTTTTTCTTTTATTAAGTTCTTCATTTTAGTTATTTCATCTTTAGCATCTTCCAATATCTTCGATTGAGTATTAGATTGTTTAGCAGTAAGTTCAGCTCTTAAAAGTTGCTGTTTTAATTGTGTTATTTCCCCTAAACGTTCTTTGTGTTTATGTTGCAATTCCTTCAACTTGTTGTTAACTTTCATAAATCGAGCATCTTCAATTGCTCCCGCTTCTACGTCGTTTCTTTCCATATGTATAAAACTATAACCGATAAACGGCAAGTCTTTGCCACAAAACTCATTACAACTTATTGTTTGACTTAATGAGTTTTTAGTGTTTGTCGCGACAGCTTTAGTTTTCTTACGCTGTACATCTTCAAAATTGGAGGTATCATCGTTGCCTTGCAATATTGGTATAATTGGTGGCACTTCTGAACGTACATTTTCCCAATTTACGCTTTCAAAGAATGGATGTTTTTTTATATCTTCATATTTTAAGCGTTTTGAGGGGTTTGTTACCAGTGATTCAATTAGATTTTTATAGTTATTTGAAAGTTTAAGATCAGTAGGGAATGATATTAACTCTCTGAGACGACTATCGTCACAGTGGCTTAGAATTTTTGTATATGTTTCATGCACATTATCTTCATGAAATGGTGTTATTTCACAAATTAGTTCGTATCCAATTATACCCATAGACCAATAATCGCAACTGACCTAAAAATAGATTTTGTTTGTTTTGGAAAAAAATATTTGAGAATTATTTAAACCCTTTTTCTTCTTTTGCAAAAAAACGTTTTCATCGACTCAGAATTATTTTTGTTGAATAAGGGAGTAGGATAGGTAAGGTAGAATAGGCAGCCGTTAAAAGGATAGCACACCTGGGTCCGCTAACTTGGTCAAGGGCACTATACAGGGAATGGTAGGAAAAGCAAATAATCGATTTTCCATCAACTTTTTTTAATTTTAAATTTTCAAAGCCGTTTTATCAGAGTACATACTAAAATTAAATTAATTATCGATTTTTTTTTTTATAAGAGATTATATAATATATTAAATGAAATTATATATTATAATTCGAGTAGGAGCAGCTGGGCCTTCAACTCTGGGTTGAATTGGGGATTTTTAAAAAGTAATTGTCTTTGTCTTACATTAATTATGATCGATTTTTATTATATTGTTACTCTAAAAATAATCCATGCAACAACATACGAAAAAATAACTACAAAAGTTAGAATATACGAAATTTCGACATGTTACAAAGGTTGGGCTAAAATTTTACGAAAGTAATCAAAATAAATTTTTCGGATGCGTTCACCTGATAATTAATTTAAACATGTCGTAAATTTTAAATGCCACCGAAAAATAATAGAAATGATAAAGACTACCACAACTGTCGAAATACAACAACGACAATAATAATAAGGCCAATTATACAACAAAGTTATCCTCAAAGGTTATTCTTTAAGCTATTTGATATTTTTACAAAGAGTTCAGAAGAAAAAACAAAATATGATAGTTTAATACTTATGTAAAATTAAATACACACACTATATACAAATATGTATATGTATTTAAAAATCTTAATGGCTAAAAAATCGCGTCTGCAGGGCGCCAATGGTTTTTTACATAATAAATAATTTTAAGGGCCATATTATATATTCCAACTCAACTCTATTTCAGTTGCAATGCGAAATTTGCTATCGCGATTACAACCAAACAAAACAACTGCTACTACTGACGAGTTGTAATTTTTTGATGTTTTTTTCAACCAAACTAACACAAAATTGTAAAAGATAGTCAATATTTTTCAAACGTTTGGCTGTAATAATATTAAATTTTACAATTACAACTCAACTTTATCCTAATGTTCTGAAGAGACTGGACATACATTTATTTTGAACTGCTGAATAATATTTGTTTTTCCCACAAAAAAAAAATATATAAGTATAAAAACAAATTTTTACAATACACTTAAAGATCTTATCTAAAATACATACTTTTCAGTTCTTTAGACCACTTACCTTGTGCTTTACCATTTCAATTTTTTGCTAAAATAAAGAATAACTGACATCAAAAATGAGGGGCATTTCTGTACGTTATTTTAATCATGTAACTACTAGTAACTACATTGACATGAAATGTAAGGTAACTGATAACACGATATTGTTACTTTAATATGAAAGGATTCATTTTTGATTGCTTCTGTAAAGTAAATATGAACTTCGATGTCTAGTTACAGACTTGGTCAGATAATTTTTGCCAACAGCCTCGTTTATTCAATCTCTAAGCCACTTATAAACTATGTACATTGTAGTTCGTAAAAAAAATTAACCAGGTTGTTGGTAAAAATTAAATTCAGCGTCACTGTTTAAAGTAGCAGTAATTTACAAATTACGTTCACTGTAAACAGTTTTTTTCAAATCACGGGATTGCTAATGTCTACTATCTAACAGAAAGTAAAAAATCACATCAACATTTTTTTTAATTTTTTTTTTTCATTACGTGATTTTCCCTACAACTTAAATGTCAACAAGTTTACAGCATAAAAACGTTTTAACGTAAAAAATTATTATATGCGCATAAATTTGGCCAAATATGAATTGCATCTTTCCAATAAGAATCCCTTGTAAAAATCATTAGTACCTATCTAATAAAATACATATTTTGTTTGACATTAACTGCCATACTTATAACAAATCTTTTATCATAAAATTATCTTATTACGAAAATGATATATATTACTTACATCGTGCATGTTTTTTGCCAATTTATATGTTGATATTGTTTGCAACAACTCTGGTGCAATATAGTTCGGTGTTCCAACAGGAGATAAACTAAATGCATGTCCCTCATGATCCAAGGCTGCTGCATTACCGAAATCTGCCAATTTAATGTGTCCAAAACGATCAATGAGAATATTTTCGGGTTTAATATCTCGATGAACGTAGCCCATTTCATGAAGAGCATGTATAGCTAAAGTCAACTCAGATAAATAAAAACGTGTCCAAGGCTCATCAAAAGGACCATGTTTAGCCATTAAACTTAATAAATCGCCGCCAGGTAAGTATTCCATAATCAAGTATAAATGTTCATTGTCCTTATTTGTTAAAAAGGCAAAGAAATATTCCTGAATATTAGAAAAACATTTACTAAATAGCTAATTACCTGAAAAGCGTATTGTAAATTTGTTATCCAATCTGAACTTCTTTTAGACATAATATCCCGTTCTTCTTTTACTTGTGAGGTTGTAATCACTGTTTTTTTAATCTTTTTCATGGCATATACATCACCCGTAAGACGTTCAATTACCAAGTGTACGTTACCAAAGTAACCCTTTCCAATAAGGGTGCGCACACTAAAATCCTCAATGTTAACACGCAAACGCCTAGTTTCTTCAATAATGCTACGAACTAAAAAAAAGAAAACACTAATCAAAAACATTGTTTAAAGCACAAATAAATTACTTTTACATTTGTTTACAAAGTCAGCAATATTCTTGTCACGCTTGCGCAGCGCTTCCTTATTGCACTCATTGTAAAGTATATTGAAAGCATCCAAAAGACCCTCACGGGTCATTGCTTCCGCTAAAGCCGCACTAACTCCATAATTTCGCCCTCCTCCTTAAAAATTAAAATGAAGTTAATTTATTATGCATTTCTTACTTATTTTGTTATTTTGATCTATGTACATACCTAATAAAACATTGTTGAGGCGTATTGTCCTTACACTTATATCATCACGTATTTGTGACATTTTTAGAATATTTTTAGATATTATCTGCTTTTGTTAACATTAGAATATTACAAAATCATACAAAAATTATATTGGATGAATAGAATGGCGGTCAAAAGAAAGCGTCGTTGGTTTTCAAAAATGAATAAATATCAACATATATATTTCAAGGTGGTAGCGCAAGTACTACAAATGCAAGACAACAATCATATATCAAATCACGCAAAAGAAGTTAACAAACAATTTGACAGCTGGCAAACAATTTGACAACTGGCAAACAATTTCTACAGAGTTGCATAAAGTGGAGTTTTTCGGTAAATTTTACTCAATAAAAATTTCGGTGCCAATATTTTTAAAAGTTTTGAATGAAAAAATTCGTAAACACTTTTAAAGCGAACAACAGCTAAATGTGAAGAGTAAAAAGATTTTAAAAAAGTACGGACGACCCTACAAAACATTTACAACCAGCCGCTTTAACTCTACAAACTGTTAGAAAACTCTAAAAGGATTTTGATAGCAATTTGTTTTAAAAAATTCATTGTGCATTATAACGACATATGGCAGTTAATATAAGATGACAAAATGATTCCAAAAATGTAAAGTCGTCCCTTATAAAGACTAGCAGATGGATACCATAACCCAACAAACAATTCATTATGTGACAAATCTAAGAAAAAATGGTAAAAAGTTTTTATAATAAAATTTTTTAAAATATTCGTTGAGCACTATAGTGGCACATATCCACTTACAGTAGACTAAAAGAGGTTTCCGAAAATGTATAGATGTCCTTCCCAAAGACTGGACGTTAGACGCTATAGTCTTGGACAAAAATGATTTTATAAAAAATACTATAGAAAATGGTAAACAGTTTTTATTATAAAAATTTTTAAAATATTCGTTGAGCACTATAGTGGAATATATCCACTTACAGGAGACTAAAAGAGGTTTCCGAAAATGTATAGATGTCCTTCCCAAAGACTGGAAGTTAGACGCTATCGTCCTGGAAAAAAATGATTTTTTGAAAAATACCATAGAAAATGGTAAAAAGTTTTTACTATAAAAATTTTTAAAATATTCGTTGAGCACTATAGTGGCATATATCCACTTACAGGAGACTAAAAGAGGTTTCTGAAAATGTATATATGTCCCTCCCAAAGACTGGGCGTTAGACGCTATCGTCCTGGAAAAAAATGATTTTTTGAAAAATACCATAGAAAATGGTAAAAAGTTTTTACTATAAAAACTTTTAAAATATTCGTTGAGCACTATAGTGGCATATATCCACTTACAGGAGACTAAAAGAGGTTTCCAAAAATGTATAGAAGTCCCTCCCAAAGACTGGGCGTTAGACGCTATCGTCCTGGCCAAAAACGATTTTTCGAAAAATACCATAAAAATGGTAAAAAGTTTTTATTATAAAAATTTTCAAAAGATTCGTTGAGCACTATAGTGGCATAAATCCACTTACAGTAGACAAAAAAGGGTTTCCAAAACTGTATAGATGTCCCTCCCAAAGACTGGGCGTTAGAAGCTATCGTCCTGGAAAAAAATGATTTTTTGAAAAATACCATAGAAAATGGTAAAAAGTTTTTATAATAAAATTTTTTTAAATATTCGTTGAGCACTATAGTGGCATATATTTACTTATAGTAGACTTAAAGAAGTTTCCAAAAATGTATAGAAGTCCCTCCCAAAGACTGGGCGTTAGACGCTATCGTCCTGGCCAAAAACGATTTTTTGAAAAATACCATAAAAAATGGTAAAAAGTTTTTATTATAAAAATTTTCAAAAGATTCGTTGAGCACTATAGTGGCATAAATCCACTTACAGTAGACAAAAAAGGGTTTCCAAAACTGTATAGATGTCCCTCCCAAAGACTGGGCGTTAGAAGCTATCGTCCTGGAAAAAAATGATTTTTTGAAAAATACCATAGAAAATGGTAAAAAGTTTTTATAATAAAAATTTTTTAAATATTCGTTGAGCACTATAGTGGCATATATTTACTTATAGTAGACTTAAAGAAGTTTCCAAAAATGTATAGAAGTCCCTCCCAAAGACT
This sequence comes from Melanophora roralis, assembly GCA_963583895.1. Classification (NCBI taxonomy): domain Eukaryota; kingdom Metazoa; phylum Arthropoda; class Insecta; order Diptera; family Rhinophoridae; genus Melanophora; species Melanophora roralis. Next base: position 14,182,061 of record OY757189.1, read on the forward strand.
GGGCGTTAGACGCTATCGTCCTGGCCAAAAACGATTTTTTGAAAAATACCAGAAAAAATGGTAAAAAGTTTTTATTATAAAAATTTTCAAAAGATTCGTTGAGCACTATAGTGGCATAAATCCACTTACAGTAGACAAAAAAGGGTTTCCAAAACTGTATAGATGTCTCTCCCAAAGACTGGGCGTTAGAAGCTATCGTCCTGGAAAAAAATGATTTTTTGAAAAATACCATAAAAATGGTAAAAAGTTTTTATTATAAAAATTTTCAAAAGATTCGTTGAGCACTATAGTGGCATATATCCACTTACAGGAGACTAAAAGAGGTTTCTGAAAATGTATATATGTCCCTCCCAAAGACTGGGCGTTAGACGCTATCGTCCTGGCCAAAAATGATTTTTTGAAAAATACCATAAAAATGGTAAAAAGTTTTTATAATAAAAATTTTTTAAATATTCGTTGAGCACTATGGTGACATATATTTACTTATAGTAGACTAAAAGAGGTTTCCAAAAGTGTATAGGTGCCCCTCCCAAAGACTGGACGTTAGACGCTATCGTCTTGGCAAAAAATTTTTTTTATAAAAACTTTTTACAATTTTCTATGGCATTTTTCATAAAATCATTTTTTGCCAAGACGATAGCGTCTAACGTCCAGTCTTTGGGAGGGACATATATACATTTTCAGAAACCTATTTTAGTCTCCTGTAAGTGGATATATGCCACTATAGTGCTCAACGAATATTTAAAAAAGTTTTATTATAAAAACTTTTTACCATTTTCTGTGGCATTTTTCAAAAAATCACTTTTTCCAGGACGATAGCTCCTAACGCCCAGTCTATGGGAGGGACATCTATACATTTTCAGAAACCTCTTTTAGTCTCCTGTAAGTGGATATATGCCACTATAGTGCTCAACGAATATTTTAAAAGTTTTATTATAAAAACTTTTTACCATTTTCTGTGGCATTTTTCAAAAAATCATTTTTTGCCAAGACGATAGCGTCTAACGTCCAGTCTTTGGGAGGGACATCTATACATTTTTGGAAACCTCTTTTAGTCTCCTGTAAGTGAATATATGTCACTATAGTGCTCAACGAATATTTTAAAAATTTTTATAGTAAAAACTTTTTACCATTTTCTATGGTATTTTTCAAAAAATCATTTTTTTCCAGGACGATAGCGTCTAACGTCCAGTCTTTGGGAAGGACATCTATACATTTTCGGAAACCTATTTTAGTCTCCTGTAAGTGGATATATGCCACTATAGTGCTCACCGAATACTTTGAAAAATTTTATTATAAAAACTTTTTACCATTTTTATGGTATTTTTCAAAAAATCATTTTTGGCCAGGACGATAGCGTCTAACGCCCAGTCTTTGGGAAGGACTTCTATACATTTTTGGAAACTTCTTTTAGTCTCCTGTAAGTGGATATATGCCACTATAGTGCTCAACGAATATTTAAAAAAATTTTATTATAAAAACTTTTTACCATTTTCTGTGGCATTTTTCAAAAAATCACTTTTTCCAGGACGATAGCTCCTAACGCCCAGTCTATGGGAGGGACATCTATACATTTTCAGAAACCTCTTTTAGTCTCCTGTAAGTGGATATATGCCACTATAGTGCTCAACGAATATTTAAAAAAATTTTATTATAAAAACTTTTTACCATTTTCTATGGCATTTTTCAAAAAATCACTTTTTCCAGGACGATAGCTCCTAACGCCCAGTCTATGGGAGGGACATCTATACATTTTCAGAAACCTCTTTTAGTCTCCTGTAAGTGGATATATGCCACTATAGTGCTCAACGAATATTTTAAAAGTTTTTATAGTAAAAACTTTTTACCATTTTCTATGGTATTTTTCAAAAAATCATTTTTTTCCAGGACGATAGCTTCTAACGCCCAGTCTTTGGGAGGGACATCTATACAGTTTTGGAAACCTTTTTTTGTCTACTGTAAGTGGATTTATGCCACTATAGTGCTCAACGAATCTTTTGAAAATTTTTATAATAAAAACTTTTTACCATTTTTATGGTATTTTTAAAAAAATCCTTTTTGGCCAGGACGATAGCGTCTAACGTCCAGTCTTTGGGAGGGACATCTATACATTTTCGGAAACCTCTTTTAGTCTCCTGTAAGTGGATATATTCCACTATAGTGCTCAACGAATATTTTAAAAATTTTTATAATAAAAACTGTTTACCATTTTCTATAGTATTTTTTATAAAATCATTTTTGTCCAAGACTATAGCGTCTAACGTCCAGTCTTTGGGAAGGACTTCTATACATTTTTGGAAACTTCTTTAAGTCTACTATAAGTAAATATATGCCACTATAGTGCTCAACGAATATTTAAAAAAATTTTATTATAAAAACTTTTTACCATTTTTATGGTATTTTTAAAAAAATCCTTTTTGGCCAGGACGATAGCGTCTAACGCCCAGTCTTTGGGAGGGACTTCTATACATTTTTGGAAACTTCTTTAAGTCTACTATAAGTAAATATATGTCACTATAGTGCTCACCGAATACTTTGAAAAATTTTATAATAAAAACTTTTTACCATTTTCTATGGTATTTTTCAAAAAATCATTTTTTTCCAGGACGATAGCTTCTAACGCCCAGTCTTTGGGAGGGACATCTATACATTTTTGGAAACTTATTGTAGTCTACTATAAATAAATATATGCCACTATAGTGCTCAACGAATATTTAAAAAATTTTTCTTATAAAAACTTTTTACCATTTTCTATGGTATTTTTCAAAAAAATCATTTTTGGCCAGGCCGATAGCGTCTAACGTCCAGTCTTTTGGAAGGACATCTATACATTTTCGGAAACCTCTTTTAGTCTCCTGTAAGCGGATATATGCCTCTATAGTGCTCACCGAATACTTTGAAAAATTTTATAATAAAAACTTTTTACCATTTTCTATGGTATTTTTCAAAAAATCATTTTTTTCCAGGACGATAGCTTCTAACGCCCAGTCTTTGGGAAGGACATCTATACATTTTCGGAAACCTCTTTTAGTCTCCTGTAAGTGGATATATTCCACTATAGTGCTCAACGAATCTTTTGAAAATTTTTATAATAAAAACTTTTTACCATTTTTTATGGTATTTTTCAAAAAATCGTTTTTGGCCAGGACGATAGCGTCTAACGCCCAGTCTTTGGGAGGGACTTCTATACATTTTTGGAAACTTCTTTAAGTCTACTATAAGTAAATATATGTCACTATAGTGCTCAACGAATCTTTTGAAAATTTTTATAATAAAAACTTTTTACCATTTTTATGGTATTTTTCGAAAAATCATTTTTGGCCAGGACGATAGCGTCTAACGCCCAGTCTTTGGGAGGGACTTCTATACATTTTTGGAAACTTCTTTAAGTCTACTATAAGTAAATATATGTCACTATAGTGCTCACCGAATACTTTGAAAAATTTTATAATAAAAACTTTTTACCATTTTCTATGGTATTTTTCAAAAAATCATTTTTTTCCAGGACGATAGCTTCTAACGCCCAGTCTTTGGGAAGGACATCTATACATTTTCGGAAACCTCTTTTAGTCTCCTGTAAGTGGATATATTCCACTATAGTGCTCAACGAATATTTTAAAAATTTTTATAATAAAAACTGTTTACCATTTTCTATAGTATTTTTTATAAAATCATTTTTGTCCAAGACTATAGCGTCTAACGTCCAGTCTTTGGGAAGGACTTCTATACATTTTTGGAAACTTCTTTAAGTCTACTATAAGTAAATATATGCCACTATAGTGCTCAACGAATATTTAAAAAAATTTTATTATAAAAACTTTTTACCATTTTTATGGTATTTTTAAAAAAATCCTTTTTGGCCAGGACGATAGCGTCTAACGTCCAGTCTTTGGGAGGGACATCTATACATTTTTGGAAACCTCTTTTAGTCTCCTGTAAGTGGATATATGCCACTATAGTGCTCAACGAATATTTAAACATTTTTTATTGTAAAAACTTTTTATCATGTTATATCGTCATATTATTTGTGAAGTTTCACTTGAGCTTGTGGGTACAAATACATTCGCAAAATTACCACGTGCTCACACATATACGAAAATAGTACATTTTTTGCAACCCTGAAAATTGTTTGCCAGCTGTCAAAATTGTTTGTTCAAATTGTTTGTTAAATTCTTGGCGATTATCAAATCGTTGGGCAAAAACTTACACGTCAAGAAATAATAGCAAACACAAAAGCAGGGTACACGTATACCAGGTAGAAGTGATTCTACCGTCATAATAATGTCAAAGAAAAATAACAAAAACTCACAAAATCTTTCTTCTTCTTTTTGAGCTTTTCTTACAATACTGCAGTTGTTGTTTTTAAAACAGGAAGAAAATACATAAACATAAACAAAATTTGACATTTATATAACGAAATACTGTTACTCAGCTGTTAATCTGAGGCTGCCTGATATACGTGTACCCTGCACAAAAGCAAACACGGTACAATTACCTTACAAGGTACTATCGCTACCGCGAAAACTACAACAAACTCGATACCAAATTTATGAAGTTGTTGTAAAAGCATCGTCGTTTATGTCAAAAAACGTACTGTTTGACAAATTTAGAGAGTGAAAAAACTCGAGCAAAAAATAGTCAGCTGTTGAATCGATACTACCTAAGCAATCAAACCAAGGCGAATTCATGAGAAGGTGGTCTTGACAGATCAGCTGACTATTTTTTGCTCGTGCTATTTTCCTCGTAATGTGTCAAAAGTTTGTATATGTGCTTCTTCTTGATTTCAAAAAAATTACGCGTCGGTTAGATTTTTGCACTATAAATTTAAAAAAGTGTTTTTAATTAACAAACAGTAAAACCAAATGATGCGTTCTTGTGCTTTGTGCAAAAAAAACAGTGTAAAATTAATTTTATTCACGTTTTTCTTCTGCAAATAATTTGTGTTTTTTTTTTTAATGATGCCATATACAAATAATTTGTGTTTTTTTTTCAATGATGCCATATTTGTGTTTGACATTTTAGGTACGAATTTTTCGCCTGCGTCCACCTTGTGTGAATTCGCCTTGCAAACAAACGTAAAATATGCAGCTTTTGACGTCTAGATATTAGGGGGAAAAATTGTTTTCATGCATACAAGGTATATTGAACAAGGTAGGAATAACTGATCAGCTGACTTCTAATTCCGCCATATGTTTTCTAGCTTAGCTTGGAGAATTGTTTATGTTATACAATGGTTGTGTATACTGTGTGTATGCGTGTTCGCAACATTTTCGACAACCAAGCTGGAATTAGCAACAACAAAATACATGCTGAAATTTTATTATTCCACCATGGCCATGGGCGTATCCATGGTACAATTACCTTACAAAGTAGTATATCTACGGCAAAAACTACATCAAACTCGATGCCAGTTTTATGAAGTTGTTAAAAAACAACCACATTAATGTCAAAAAACGTACTGTTTGACAGATTTAACGAGTGGAAAAACTCGAGCAAAGAATAGACAGCTGTTGAATCGATACTACTTTGTAAGAAAATTTTACCATGGGTTCATCCAAGGTTCAAAGACCTTAAAAGGTTGTTGCAACAAATTAGTCGGTGATAAAATCAACCTCGTTTATGTCAAAAATGTACTGCTTTGGCGCGTGAGCAAACTCGAGCAAAAAATAGTCAACTGTTGAATCGACACTACCTTGCATGGTATAATTATATGTGTCAAGTGGTGACGATTCTACAACAAAATTTGGTGAATAAAATTTTTGTTTTTGTTGAAGTTTTCGTTGGCTCAGATGTCAAAAAAAAGGTATGTAAAAGTCAATACGAATTTATACAAGGTGAACTCAGGGCGAAAGATTCGTACCTATAATGTCAAACACAAATATGGCATCATTAAAAACAAACAAAAATTATTTGTATATGGCATCATTAAAAAAAACACAAATTATTTGCAGAAGAAAAACGTGAATAAAACTAATTTTATATTGTTTTTTTTTTTTTTTCACAAAGCACAAGAACGCATCATTTGGTTTTACTGTTTGTTAATTAAAAACACTTTTTTAAATTTTTAGTTTAAAAATCTGACCGACGCGTAATTTTTTTTAAAATAAGAAGAAGCACATAGACCAACTTTTGACATATTGTGAGGAAAATTGCACGAGCAAAAAAAATCAGTTGATCTGTCGAGACCACCTCACTATGAATTCGCCTTGTGTAAAAGTAATTTGACAACCTAGCCTCCATCGTGAAATTATGTGTACCAGGTGGTGTTACGAGCACAGCTGGTCTACTTTAATCATACATAAATCGAGGCTAGGTAGTCAAAGTTGTTTACTTTTACATATCTGTTTTTGACAACTGAGCCAACGAAAACTACAACAAAAACGAAAATTATATTCACCAAATTTGTTTGTTGTAGAATCACCACCACCTGATAAATTATTGCGCCATGCCAGCCTCGATTTATGCCAAGGCGAAATCATGGAGAAGGTGGTCTTGACAGATCAGCTGACTATTTTTTGCTCGTGAAATTTTCCTTACAATGTTTCAAAAGTTTGTCTATGAGTTTCTTCCTGATTTAAAAAAAATTACGCGTCCGTTAGATTATTAAACTAAAAATTTAAAAAAGTGTTCTTAATTAAGAAATAGTAAAACCAAATGATGAGTTCTTGTGCTTTGTGCAAAAAAACACTGTAAAACTAATTTTATTCACGTTTTTCTTCTGCAATCAATTTGTGTTTTTTTTACTGATGCCATATTTGTTTGACATTATAGGTATGAATTTGTTCGACTGCGTCCACCTTGTATGAATTCACCTTGGATTTATGCATGAAAAAGGTAGATCAGCTGCGCTCATATCATAGCCTGGTCAAGATAATTGCACCATTGTACGGTAATTTTACATGGGTCTATCGGTGTAAAAATTATGAGTTTTGAAGTAAAAATAATATAAACAACTTTTGATTAACCATGCAATTTTTATATACAATATATTTTTGCCTGGAAGGCTTTGTGTTACTACACTAAATACATACATACATAAATAAGTAAATTTTTTAGGGGTTTGCATGGCTTAAAAATGGATGATCCTACTAGCTTAATATATGGTCTAGAATTACAAGTAAGTTAAATAACGAGTGTAAAAAAAATTCATTAAACACATTTTCAATTACAGGCCCGAGCTTTAGCGGCTCAATTGGCTGAAAGTAATGAAGTAAGATTTTTTATTGCAACAAATTCCTTAAAGCCTACCAATCAAGTGCATTTGGTAGAGTACAATGAGGAGAAATCAAATATAAGTGCCAAGATATTTGAACATGCAATGGGTGAAGTTTGGAAGTTAAATGCAAATCCTCATGATTTATATGAGGTTGCTACGTGCTATAACGAACATAACGGAAATAGTAGCAAAACAAAAGCTGCTCTTCTGTCATACAGCGAGGATGTAAATGAAAATTTAGGCAAAACTGAATTTTTATCGTGGAATAAAATAGAAAAATTAGATACGCAAAAGCATGGTGACAAAGTAAAAAATGTAGAATTTAATCCAGCTCATGCTGAGACTTTGGCTTGTGTAGTGGATAATAAAATAATTATGTTTGATCGTGGTGAAGCACAAACTAGACAAATCACAGAGATAACTGGTTCAGGCTCTTCTTCAAAACATATTAATCATTTTAATACGGGTAAATGGTCGTACCACCATCATGGTCAACTATTCGTAGCACTGCATGACATCAATATTAAAGCCTATGATATTCGAGACCCTCAACACCTTGCATGGTCTATAGATGAAGCACATGGTCAGTTGGTACGCGATATTGATTGTAATCCAAATAAGCAGTGCCATTTTGTTACCGGCGGGGACGACGGCTTTTTAAAAATCTGGGATTATCGCATGCCGAAAGAACCAGTGTTTATTCGAAATGATCACTCCCATTGGGTTTGGGGTGTCCGCTTTAATACATTTCATGACCAGTTAATTTTAAGTTGTTCCAGTGATTGTAAAGTCCTGTTAACATGTGCAAGCTCTGTTAGTTCTGAAGCTGTTGAGGAGCGAGCAAAAGAAGATCTAACGGAAAAATTTCTTTCTGATGGTTTACTTCAAACATTTGATCAACACGAAGATTCCGTATACGCTGTTGAATGGAGTAGTGTAGACCCTTGGATATTTGCATCACTTAGTTATGACGGTCGATTGTTAATCTCAAAAGTTCCCAAACAATATAAGTATCAAATTATTTTGTAAACTGTTACATATACATACTTTAATAAATATAAGCTTGTAACTAAATTTATAAAGATGCACGCATATTCGCATATTATACTTGATACATACACAGCGTTATTGTGGTTGGCGTAGTCGTTTAATGTTTTTGTACGGTCTAACAAATACGCCTCGTCGTTTTTGGGTTGAATTTATCAACAATTAAAACAACGATGCCCACAAAATAGGCTGACATACTTTTAAAAGTTTATACAAATTCTAATTTCTATCCAGTATCTTCCGAGGTACAATCAGAAGAGTCATTAGGGTTTGCAATTTCTATAGAGCATACCCTTTTTATAAGTTCATTTTCTATAGGTTTGCCGTTGTCGACAGTTTCCTCCATTTGTACATACTCAACTGTGGTGGTAGATGAAGGATTTTCAAGCTCATTAATTTTTTTTGTGGGTGGAACATAAGAACCATGTGTTTGCACTTCAGTTTCGTCCTCAGCTTCCTCAGCTAAACTACTTCTCTGAGGTTGAGCTTCTGTGTAAGCGATAGGATATTGATTGCTCAATCTTTGTTTAATAGAACGAATTTTTCGAAATACATAATCCAAATCCTTTTTCATGTCTGTCAATACCTTACAGTGCCTTTTAAAATCATCATTCGTCTGCTTTAAGCGGGTTTGTGATAAAGCATTACAATTTAAAAGCATCTCGTTGGTTTTTTCAAAGCGTTGCAGCCTTTAGAACAATAAATGTTTCAATGTTTAAAAAAATGCAATATGGATTTACCTACATTTGTTTTTGAGCCCTTATCATTACTTCAACATCACTTTGATTGACTAATTCGGCCAAACCTTGAATAAAAGCTTCACCTGCTGTGTAATTATTAAATCCTTCCATGCTAAATTCACTTTCTGGTGTTTCATCTTTAATAGTAGTTTCAGCATGTTGGAATGGTGTCTCATTGCTCATTCTGGACTTAAAACAATACAACGGGGTTGTTGGTGGCCTAAAACTTTTTCTCAGAGAATTTATTATTAGTTAAGCTCGATAAATAGTGAAATTTAAATGTAATTAACACTTGTAGCAAACGAACGAACATATTGATTGTTTTTGTTTGCATATTTTTTTAGAGAGCAATTGTCAAGAAAAGAATAAGATAAAGAGGGTTGAAAACAAGTAGTGCTGCCATAGGTAAATGTATGAAACCGCTATTCATGTTCTAAAAATCAAAAATAAAGTAATAGATTTACAGCTACATTTTACATAAATTAGCTTTTTATATAACGCGAAAAAACTTCTTTGATTAGCGGCTCAAATTTCAGTAATTTTTTTGTTATATTTTTTTTAATTTTTTCTTTATACCATTCACGGTGATTATGGTATATGTATATCAGTTTGTCATTCTGCTTGTAATTATAAAATAATGAATTGCGTCCCCATAAGGTATATATTTATATATATCTTCGCGATTCTTTTGGAAAATGAAGCTGAATAAGCCATGCCCGTCTGTAAAAACTAGTTTCCGGAACCGAGCCAAGCCCTACAAATCCCGTTTTTGTGTCAAACTATTAAAAATAGGCATTATTCTGAGATAACCCATCTTTGGGGCAAAACCAATTCAAATACCCCTATCCACATATTTTAGGAAATATGAATACTATGCAACAAACCTTCACACGGACACTTTGAAGACGGGCTATATTTTATAAACGATCGATATTTTTTTGAGCTTTTCTTACGATACTACAGTTGTTGTTTGTAAAAAAAAACAAGAAGATACATAAACATAAACAAAATTTAACATTAATATAACGAAATACCGTTACTCAGCTGTTTATCTGAGGCTACCTGATAAGTGTACCCTGGTTATAAAAGAAAATATTTAATACAGCCCTTAATTTGCTCCCAATTTAAATTCTTTAAAACTATGGCGATGTTCAGTACTTAATCGTTTATATTGCTATTTTGAACAAACAATAATCGTATTAAACGTGTATTTGTGCCTTTCAAAACTAATAGATACAACTCTGTAAGTTTTTTTATTTATTTTCCCACCAAATTCTTTGTTTTTATCAAGTCTCCATTTTGTTGAAAGCTGCCAGAAAAAAGAAGTAAAAAAGATTAACAATACGAATAGACAACAGAAAAACTGCATTTGAATTGAAAAAATCTATAAAAGGTCACAAACAAATATATTTTTTTAATAATTAAAAGTTCTGGTCGGTTATTTCTGTTGAAAGTTGTTAAAAAAATGGCACAAAATATAAGTCCTGAACATAGTGGTGTCTCAGGCGGTTCTCAGGGCTTTAAACATAATGATGATTCAGTGCCCATTAAAGATAATCATGCTGTTAGTAAAAGGTAACTAAAAAAGTAGCTAAATAAAACACTAAGTTTGTACCTCGGTGATTATTTTCTCAGATTACAGAAGGAGCTTATGAGCCTAATGATTACAACCGAAAAGGGTATTTCTGCGTTTCCCGACGGTGAAAATATTTTTAAATGGATTGGAACTATAACGGGACCTGTAAATACAGTTTACGCAACACAAAAATATCGTTTGTCATTAGAATTTCCTAATTCGTATCCCTATGCACCTCCTGTAGTGAAGTTTCTAACGCCCTGTTATCATCCAAATGTCGACTTGCAAGGCGCTATTTGTTTGGATATACTAAAGGACAAATGGTCGGCTTTATATGATGTCCGTACCATTTTATTGTCAATACAATCCCTGCTGGGTGAGCCTAACAACGATAGTCCATTAAACGCACAAGCAGCAATGATGTGGGCCGATCAAAACGAGTACAAAAAATACCTAGATGCATTTTACGAAAAACACCAAGATACATAAAGGGCTTGAGTTTACTCCTTCCATAACTATACTAATTCATAACATCTCTTTCATAGATTTTAGTTAATGTTTATATGCCTAATAGAATATTTTATTATTCTTAATCCTTACATCTGCATTCATCTAATTTAAAATGAAAGTTGCTCAGTAAAAGAGGTCTCCATTTATAAGATTAGTTTTCGATTAAGCTAAATTTGGTAAAATATTTTAACCTGATTTAAATGAGACGATTTATAGTGTAAAATGAAAAAAACATTTTTAAATTTTTTTTAGGAAACTTGAACCCCAATAGTGTTGTGTATTTATAACAAAACCTCAACTTTAAGGAAGATCACAATTAGCTTGTTAGATAAAAATTTTAATATGTATGTGAATTTTTCGTAAATGTATTTTATACTTTCACGTTTAGAAACAAAAATTCTTGTACCTTCAAATTTTAAAGTACTTTTCAAAGTTTTATTGCCATTGAGATTTTAAGCTACAAACACAAATAAAATAATACACATCCATTAAGTTAACGCTAAAAAAATATTGTGACTAAATTAATTGTGAAAATTTAGCTACAAATCGTTAAATATTTTTTATTAATTTTTGCCTTCAAGCAGATTGGAAAAAATATGTCGGTCTTGTGTAACGGCCTGCTGCATTTTAGATCTGCAAATGGACTAGAAAATGGTTAGCAAAATTAATAATCGATTTTACGATTTTCAAAGTTGATTCATAATCGATTTTATTTTGAAGTTATATTAAAAAGAAAAAATATAAAAAACATTTTTAAATAAATATAATTTTTTCCAAAAAAAAAAAAGGTATTAAAAGGTACGCCTATTTAATAATGGGGGTTATTTTTCATTTCGATTACGATTCCGCATGCAAATACGCATTTATCAAAATAGAAATAAAAAATTTATTTTTCCAATTTCAATATTATGAACCACAAGGCAATATACCGAAAAAAAAACGAAAAATTCAAAATAGACTCAAAATTTGTCAGAACCAGTTCATGTTTCTTAAGCCAGTTTCCAGTTAAATGCTCTAACAAACAAAAATTTCATCTGTATTCATTCTAAAAAGGGTATTTTGCTTTTTTTAAAACATAAAAGAAGGCTCATAAAAGAAAACTTAAAAAGTATTTCTGATTAAGTTATTACACTGAAGATGAAGGAAAAATATTGATTCCAACCGGAATGCAGAATTGGGCACAAACAACTTTTAGCCCAATTGTGATTTGTGTTTCAAATGTTAGCAATTTCTAACTTTTATTTTCAGCGTGCTTGGTCAGCGCCGTGTGTTTCTTGTGATTTCAAATCACTTTTTTTGAAATAACTTGGTTATATTTCCAATAACCTTAATTTCAAATTTTTAATATATTAATTAACAATTGTGATTTAAAAATCCCAAGTGATTTTTTAAGCCACGTGAATTTCAGAACATACAATAGTGCTACTTTTGCTTAATTTAACTTTACTTTTTTTATTGTTATTAAATTTTTGAAAACATTTGTACCTGGGGGGTTATTATGTAATTCGATTCGAATCGAAAATCTTTCGAATTCGTACAAATTAAATTATGTAGTACGATTTTCGAAAATTTATTTACGAACGTTCGGAAATTAGTTTAAATTTTTTAATAAAAATTTACATTTTAAAAAATTTTTCGCAAATTTTTAAAAGTTTTACAACGTTTATTACACGTTTAAATTCGGCAGCAACTGATATTTTCCTTAAATTATTACCTGAAACTATTTATCTTTTAATCGTATTAGATAATACGGATTTCCTTTCGAATCGAAAATTCTTTTCGAAAGCTTTTTCTATTCGAATCGAATTACATAATAACCCCCCTGTGATGAATAGTAACTGATTTGTTTAGTGTAGAATGCTGTTTTTTACACAAATGCAGTTTTTAAAAGTTACGATTAATAACTATCACGTTTTATTACTACATAAAGTGTATTTGTTTTTATATCATATATCGAGTGCTTTATCTAGGCAATGCTTTTTTAAAAGTTCCTTAGCTTTCTGTTCAAATAATGGTTTATTTGTTTTATATAAATCAGCAGCATCTCCTTGTAGAGGATCATCTGGATTTGGATTAGCCAATAAAAGTTGTATCGACAGCAAAATTGACTCCAAGGTTATAGCGGGATTGTAAGAGCCGGTAGGAGGCATACGCAAAAGATCCAAACAAATTTTTCCGGCTTTTTTACAAAATAAAAAATATATAAATACCGCACTGTATTTCAATAAATTAAAAATAACTTGTCCATGTCTAATAAAGAAAATAAAATCAGGCGTAACAAAGGAGATTTTTTCGACTGCTTTTGTCACTAAACATTTTGTACGAATTAAAAAAAAATTGGTTACCGAGTAGAATTTCGTTTTATGGTGTTGTGGAATTGTTAAATGAATAGTCAAATTTGACAACAATCTACATAACGAGAAACACAATCGGTCCTACTCTGTATCCCGATATCGAATAAATTTCTTGATTCAAACCGATTTCACTTCTTTTATTTCAAATCGAACCTGTTTGAGTGCAGCCAACCGATCGATTTAATTTAATTTAAAATCTACTCGGTTTACAGGGCAGCCATGAATAAGGCTGATTGTTTTCAGTTCCTGCATTTATTTTTTTAACAAACGATTGTTTATAACTACTTTTTTAATTTAAATTTTCTTAAAAATTTGAAAAATTTGTAAGTTTTTATGGTCGTTAATTTTTTGCAAAATATAGGCATGTTTACATGTATTAGCTATTTTTAATTTATTCAGTCTTGAAATATATAATTCTTTACTCTATTAAAAAAAAAAAAAAAATAAATGGACAGTGTATTTTTAATTTTGCGCAATTCAAAATAACTTACTGTTGTCTATGTTAGGATGAAAAATAGGGGTTAAGAATTTAAAAGTTGGCGGTCGAAAAGGATATTGCTCACCAAAATGTATAGAGAGTTTAAATATTCCTTTTTGGTAAGGTGAACCTGTAGGACCTGGTATCAAAGCTTCTAGCCAAGAATAATCGTCAGGAGTTGCCGGCAAAGTTGAGCAAGATATGCCTTTGCATGAACAAACATATGCACATATACTGTGTGTAAGTACGCCTGTTTTCCTAAACGCAGTATGCTTTGCGTAACGAAATTTCAACTTCTTCCATTTCACACAACAGTTTTAACAATTTTCTGTGTTTTCAAAGCATTAACATGGCTTCAAAGTTAAACACTTATTTGGGAGCAGAAGATATTATCAAAACCTTTAGCTTTGCTGTCAGAAAGAATTTGAAATTTCGTGATGCAAAGCATAATGCGTTTAGGAAAACGGCCTACTAAAATTTAACGATATAAATGTATCAAAATATAAACATTTACCATGTTCTTTATGGGATTTATGTAGTTGCTGAAGTTCTACCGGTATGCGCCTATATTTAATTTTTGAGCTGTTCATTACTTTAGTGAATTTATTAAGTAAAAATATTAAAGATTTCGCCAAAAAGTAAGTGCTGTCAAAGTTCCAGATTCACCCAGCCCAGTGGTTACAGTACAGAGTAGTAGAGTTGGGTTAAACAGCTCTTTTAAATGACCGTTCTTTTTGTTTCAGCTCATCTTACTGAACTAGGTCGCTCTTTGTATTTCGTAAGTCCCAGCAATCTCATGAAGCTGATTTTAGTGTCGTTCAACATTTGTAAATTTTCATCCAACTCCTCCGTATTACTTATCCCGTCGACGTCATCGGGTGGTAATATATCAACATCAGTTGTATCTGGTTATCTTTCAAAATCATCTGCCCCATCGGACCAGCTATAGAGAATTTCTTGTAACTCAATAGTAGCATGCATTTTCTGACGACGATTCATTTTTATATAGGTTATTGAGAATTTTAAATATTTGTAACGCTCTTAAAAGTTACCCTGTACTTTTGAAATGGCACAGTGGGGTGTACCAGAACTTAAAGTGATCGAAACAATAATAATTTTGTAAACAAATTAGTTTATATTGAAATAATAAAAATAAATTTATTTAAAAATATTTTAAAAAGTATATCGCTTAAGAGTACTTAAATTCCCATGTCCCATCTCAGGAATGGGGATAAGTAAAATTTTTTATATTGCATCAAGCAACTTCTATGGGCCTCCAGGTGAAATTCTGAAAATTTCATAAAAACCGTACAAGCGGTCTATGAGCCGTCTTTAATGGGTTAATACAAGCAATAACGCCGGCATAATTGCTTTGTCAAATTGCTAATCTTAGCTAAGAGTGCAAACCCTATTACTTTATCGATAGTATCGTTATGGGAGAAAAACGTCGTATGCCCCTTAAAACAAACCGATCAATACTATCGATTGTTGTGCAGTTCTATTGTGTAATTAAAAAACCGAAAAACGGCAATAACAAGATAATTTTGTATCGTAAACAGTTTTAAAAAATCCTAAAATTTAGCGATGAAAAATGAAGCTTAAATTTAAAATATACACAGATTCATATCTTATATAGCATAATTAATTATCTGCATTGTCATAAAATGGTTTACATCCGTGTAATACTTAGTACATTGGTGACCATTACGTGTTTATTGGGCGATAATTATGTAGAACTTACAAGGCATCCGATATTAAAAGCCTTAGCTGATAATGCTACGCATGCTATTGTTGGAGCATTTTCAGGTGTCGCATTTGTTATACCGTTCTACGAAAAAAATAGTAATTCCTTTGGTTGGTTTCTTATATTCATCTGCTTTGCTTGTTCCTCATTAATAGATCTAGACCATTTTATAGCAGCCAGAAGTTGGAGTATAGAGGTCAGTGGTTTATATAAAATGAAAAATTACTTAAAAATTATTCATTACCTAGTTATAATAGAGTTTAATACCGTACTGTTTTGACCTGGGCCGTAAAAAAATCAGTTCAATATAGGTATAATTTTGTTTGTTTATATTAAAATGAGGTTGACGGAGTTAATAATTCTCTCGAAATGCCAGGTTATTTAACAGTGGCGCAGACTTCGTAAGTTGAGCTATGCCTTTGCATAGCAAGTCGAAACTGGAATCAGGTTTATCCCCAATTCCCTATACTTTCGTTTAGGATGGCGGGGCTCCAAATTCCACTTTATAACTTCTTGGGTTTTTTTGGTTCTCTCTAACATACAAGTGCATGAGAGGGTTAAAAGGGGTTTAATTTCGTATTCGAATTCAGGGTCACATTCAAGGCCTGGGGCCAAATCGTCGCATTCGATTCGAATCGAAATTTAAAAATTCTTATTAGAATTCCTATATTAAAAGCATTGATAACTCGATCAATCGAGTGAAATTTCGACTCGAATCGAATGTGACGATTTGGCCCCTGGTCACATTGTTTAAAAACTCAGTTTTTTTTTAAACCAAAACTATTTATTTTAAAAAAGCGATAGTATTTTGGTTGTATATTAATAACATTGATAATTGATTAACTATTGTTAATTTAAAATGACATTTTTGCGATTTTCGTGAAATTGTAACCTACATACATATATTTAAAATTGTATAATTAATATAGCATAACTGCTTTCTTATTAGGTTGTTTTAAAAAGAAAAAACATTATTATACCCTTCACATAAAGTTTGTCATTTCGTTTGAAATTTCTTTAGTATCAATCTGCGACCCCATAAAGTATATATTTTATGGTTCTTATAGATAGGGAAGTCAATTTAGCGATGTCCGTCTGGCTGAAAATAACTTTGGAACCTTCCGATGTTGCATAGAGCCGTATGTGGTATCCAACTATTAGAAATATCTGCGAAAAAATTACAGGTAAAAACCCCTACAAATTCCCCGGTCGGCCCTAGAGGAATTTCGAAACCAATGTGAAGGGTATCCAAGATGCGGCACAGCCAATTATAGCGCTCTTGATTTTCTTTGGAAAGTTTTATAGGGGGGTTTTAATGGCAAAGCTTTCTGATTTTAAATGGACGTATTAGACAATAGCTAAATAAGCTTTTGCCTCTTTTCGGGCTGAGTTAACCAAGATATCTGTCTCGTTTTGTTTAAATTATGAAAGCTCTGCTACTTCTCTCCTCTGATCAACTAGCTGCTAAAGCACTCGGTAATTTCGATTAAAATTTATCTTAGATGTGAGCCATTTTGCGTTTTAGGACTTAAAACATCAAACAACGCCAAAAACAAAAATTTTTATTGAAAATTTTCACAGATATATTAAAACCAGATCTTAACACAAATTTTTATTTAAGCTGCTTGTATAAAACTTTTTATGTAGTTTTTAATTTTTGTGACATTTTTTAGGATGCTACAAACCTAGGACGGCGTCCTTTTTTACACTGTTCAACATTGATTTTGGGATTTCTTCTATTTTACATCAGTTTTGCATATCTTAATTACTTTAAGTGGAGTAATTTCTTCGGTGTATTATTATGTGCGTTTATAACACATCATACTCGTGATGCTTTAAGGCGTGGATATTGGTTTTATCCTTTGGGTCATACTGATAAACTACCTTATCTAGCTTATATAGTCATAACCGTATCAACGCCTTATGTAATTGGCTACATACATGCCGTTTGCCGCAGTACGTATGTAAAACAATCAATTGGGCAATATGCTAGGTTAAATGAAAATTATCACCCTAACAAGGATGTAAGGGGTTATAGATATATGCAGGTTTAGTTTTATACATATGTATATAACCATAATGCATCTTGAAAATTATATAATTTTTTAAGTAAATTTACTTTATTGAAATTACTGTAACACTTGTGATATTATAAAAACCAAAAACACAAACCTTAAATCCTTAAATATATCAACATCATAGCTTTTCTAATTAATAATTCCTTCCTAAAGACCCTTAAAAACCAATTCTTCCATACGTACTAGTTAAAAACTTTAATTTGATAAGTATATAATTATTTCAATATTGTGATATCACTTTTAAGACTAGTAATAGATTGCACAAAATATCAAAATACATTTTTTTGTTACATAGTTTAAATAAGTAGAAATACGAATGAATAAACCAAGTTAATAAAAAAACAACACCATTATCGAACGCTGTTAAAGTCAGTATGGAAACCTTTTTGTAAGTTTGGACAACTTCGTTGCGACATTTTATATGTAACGACATCATGATAAAAAATAAGTTGGATGGCACTTTGTAAGTGCTGCAAAATGATAAAATAGGTTCACTGACAAAAAGTGGTTCGTTTCGGGTTATGGTGTAACATCTCACTTACAAAAAAACGATATGATTGAGTGTAATTACATATGTACATCATAAGCAGAGTGCAAGTCAGTTTTGCAAAAGTTGATAAGATCGTACTTTTTTTGATACTATTGGATGGTGGAAAATACCGTGTTACTCCTCTGGCTAATTTGATACCCACTTTTACTTTCTCTAATTGTTATTAATAATTTGCCTTTTAGATCAACTTCAGAAAACAATAGATTTTTCTCAAAATTGTGTAAATTGTAAATAGAGTTACCATAGAAGTGCAATCAGAAGACCAAGATATTATTATGCACGAGATATCTTGCCATTTTTTTAGAAATTCGAAAAAAAACATTGTATTATTAAATTTTTAAGAAATTTTAAGGACTCTAAATTGTTTTAAAAAAAGTCTTTAATGGTAAATCACGTACAATATTATCAACCAAAAAGGTTAAGAGGAATATTCATAAAAAATTTTTAAATTTAAAACAAATTTGAAATACTGATTTTGTATGAAAATTTCGTTTAAAACCCCTATTTTAAATTGAAAAAGTGCAAAAAGGTGGCGTATACAGAAAATATATTTTTTTGTAGATGAAAAAAGCTATAGCTTTGAGAGTTTCCTCCATGAAAAAAGATGTTTTTAAGTCAGTCAATGGGTTTTAATTATTACTGCGACAAATATTTTTGAGTTTATGTAAAAGGTTTTCATTATTTAATAGGTAACAAAGTATTTAGTGGTCGTTATTTAAAACATTTTCTTAAGCAAAAAAACATTAACCTATGGGTAGTTGCCTTGTCAAATGTTTTAAATATACACATTTCTTTGGCATAGCATATAAAAAAAGTTGTAAATAAACTTTTTAACTTGATGCTAGGTAACCAAAGGCGGGCAAAAACATTTTCATAGAGATACGATAAGAAAAATTCGGCAAGTCAATTAAGAAAAAAAATTTAAATTGAATTTTTTTCAAGCGGCTACGTCAATTTTTCCACAATAGCATTGGATGACATTAACAGACTTAAACCATAAATCAAATTTTTCAAAAAATACATACAGTTGAAACATTTTTTGATACCCAAATGAAATTCTCATTTATCATTTTTCATTTTTATTAGTCACTTGTAAAGACAAACAAATTAGAAGGTCAAGCACATATGTATGTATGTGTATATTATAATATTATTTTTTATACTTTAATGCATTGTTTGACCCCTTAAGGCTGGTTCTCTGTTCGATTTTACGAAAAAAGTTGAGGAACATTAGTTATTTCTTTTAAAAATTTCACAAGCAACATTTTTATATAAAACCTTAAAATGTGCAACATTTTTTATATTATATAGACAAAATCCATATAAGGGAATGGCAAGCAAAGCCGAAAATCGATTTTCGATTTTACGATCAACTATTTTAATCTTGATTTTCAAAGTCGATTATTTGATGCTCATAATCGATTATAATTCAAAGTCGACTTTAATTTTGATGCTATATAAAAATAAATAGCTACCCTTAAAAAAGATTTTTAAGCAAATTGAATTTTTTCTAAAGAAAGGTATTATTGGAAAAGGTGTACGTACCTATTCAATGATAAGTTTAGGTTAGGTTACGAAGGGTAGTGGTAGTTATCTAAATTATTTATATTTTTTCCTAAAAAAGTATGAAACAAAGTTAAAAAGAACACAAAACTGTTTTAAAATCTGATATTTTTAAAACAAAAAAAACTATTTAAATAAACTTTTTTTAGCAAGCAAACAAGCAGATTCAATGTAAAACCATGTCATGTTACCCCTATAAGGGTTAAAGATTTTGGGAAGAATAAGAAAATACCCTTAACATTTTTAAACGAGAAAAAAATGGCGGTAATGTTAAAAAAAAGGCGGGAAAGAATAGAAGGGAAATTTGGGGAAAAATGTTCTGGTAAAAAGTTAAGAGGGGGAGAATTGGTTTGGAAGTGATAGAGTGAAGAAAGAAAAAGTTTAAAAATTTGTACGATAACCTTTTTTTAGTTACAAACTTGTAATTTAAAAATTTAGTTAAATTAAATAAAAGAACAAAAAACAAACAAAAACCAGTAATAAAACGCAAAATTAAAAAAAAAAAGAGAAAAAAACTAAACACAGTGATTTTTAATAAAATGATAATGAATTACATACAAAACATACAACTTGTGGTGCAAATACGTTAACATACAAGTTAAAATATACAATAAATACAATAAAACATTATTAATACACCACGCCGCGGCAATTACTACAACACCAACATTGGCCAGGATCATCCCGTCCTTCACCATTGGGAGACAGCACCAGGGATTCCGAACCCTTAACACACCCACATCGGACAGAAAGTTTTGTGAAGACGCACTGGACAGGTAAAAGTACACAAACTAGAACAAAAAAAAAATAATAGAAAGAAAAGGAATTTATAACAATTTGGCACATAGTTTTAATTTACTTAACTGGTAGTGGCGATGTCCCATGGCGTGAGCTCTAGCTAGGGTATAGCCAGAGTGGTAAATAAACCACATTTTGAGAAAAATCTTGTTTGTTTCGTTTACATATACCTTTTGTGTGACATTCCCGGACAGAAACGACTTCAACCGACCGACACTGAGGACAGAGATGTGGAATAGATCGGCTGAGTAAGTGCTGTAAAAGAAATGGCGGTGTAAATATAACAAGGTAAGTGAGATAAATTTCAAATTGTAGGGATATTTTAGGGGCAAATAAATGAAATGATTGGCCAAATATTTGCCATGGAAGGGGGTGGGCAGGCCAGGCAGCATTCCAACAGCTGCCGGCTGGGAAAATGAATATCCAGATGAAAATAAAAGAATAGAGATCAAGACTTGAGGGTTGAATTTTTGTTTTAGTAAATTTCTCTTTTTGCTTCACAACCTTGTGGAGGTCTGATGGTATACCCTACACCCTTAAGCTCTACCGCAGTGGCCGGGTTACCACCTAGTTATGACAGAGTTGTTGCCATCAGGTACTTCACCGGGACTCCCCAGGAGGTTGTGACAAAAATGGCGCCCAACAATGGGGGCCCGAAATTCGGGTTTCCTTAATCAGTTGTTTTACCTCTGGTTTGTCATTCAGTGGAGGTCATCTTCCTCAACGTAAGTCATACTAAAAACAGTCAATTATGGTAGTTTAGTATTTGCGACGTTGAGGTGGTGGTCATGCTGGATGAGGAATCGAAGGGCTTGCGGTTTCTCTGGTTTCGAGTACACTGGTTAGTCACAATACTAGTGAATTAACATTCCGGTAATATGTTGCCACGGTGTTCTGGAAGACAGAGCTACAGCGGGAAAACATTTTATTTGTTATTTGTAGTTATTTGCAATAGCCCAAAGTTATACTTACCAGATTAAGACTTTGCAGGAGATAAGTCGTGAAGTCAGATTTTTGATAGGTCACTTCATTGTCGATCTTCTGGGAATTTTTGGTTTGGTAAAGTTTAACTACCGGTTTCCACCTCAATCCTCAATTTTGATTTCTGAAAAATGAAGGAAGTGATTAAACATCTTTGGTGTTTGTTTTTCTAGCCAATAAATAGCCCTACGGTTTGAAAAATGTCTCACTGCCATTTAATGAAAATTTAAATTGTATAATATTTATAAAGATAATAAATATATCAATATTCGCATTTTTAAAATTTGGTGTGTGCAAATCTATTTTATTTGAATAAAATCATTTGTTTTATTTTTTTCGATTTATGGTTTTTGAATAAAGGTTTGTCGATTTTGTTTTTTTTTCTGGTGATTGAATTTTGTTTTATCTATCGGCATTTACATTATTTTATTTTTCTTTATTTATTTCATTGTTTAAATTTTGTTATTATTTAGTTTTGGATTATTTAGTTTCATTGTATAGGTTTTTTAAGAATTAGTTTTTAGTAGAATGGTACAGACCAGGGCTAGTAAAATGAATAGCGATTCTGCATCTACTTCCTCTAGGCCAATCCTCGGTGGAAACAACGTCCAACAGCCACCGGTAACAGCGTCTACGACTACCACAACAACAACAGCAGTGTCCTATACACCTTTTAGTGCTAATTCGGCGCAGATTAACCCACAGTATGCCCAGCCAAATCCTGAAGGACTGATAGGGGGCAGTATTACGTCGCCTGAATACAGCAGTTTGACGGCAAGAAACGTGCGTCAGGAGTTTCGTACCAGTTTGGCTGCAAATCTACAACCGCAAGTCGCGCCAGTGGTTCCGAATTTGCAAAACGTAGTGGAGTCCGCGATCGGTTTAAGACAAACGGAAATAATGCGCTCGATGGAAGAACGTCTCCGAGATATAGTACCTCAGATTGTAGCAGACAGTATTCGATCTTTGTCTGGAGGTTCTATAGCGCAGGTACCACCTAACCAACATCAACCGGGTTTTGCTGAGAGGCAGCCGATACAAGAATTAGGAAATCAGCCGCAAATACCCAATACAGGTATGCAGCCGTTCCCAACCATGGGGCAACGGCCAAACACGGTTAACCGGCAGCCACCCGTAAGACCACTTATGCAACCACCAGCTCAAGCATTTCAGCAGCAACAAGCCAACAGTACCCAGCGTGATCAAAACGCAACGCATTTTCAGCCGCTTGACATAAATGGAAGCACTTTTGATTATGATGCCCGTGCTCCATATTATCCTCCTCCTAATGAATTGGGGATTCACCGTAGACCAGGTTTGGAAAAGTGGGGAGTGAACTTTGATGGTAGTACTAGAACAATGGGTGCTCAAGAGTTTCTTTTCAGAGTCGAGGAAATGCGCAAAGACTACGGTAACAGCTGGTCGGAAGTTTTGAGGTATTTTCATCAGTTGCTGTCAGGTGATGCGCTTGAGTGGTATTGGATGCAAAGACGCCTTCATCCGGTCAACTCATGGGATGAATTGAAACAAGCGGTGGTGAGTCGTTTTAGAAGATTCAACAGTGATACCGAGATACACCGTCAGATAATGGACCGCCGTCAGATGCCTCAAGAGTCATTTGAGGACTTTTATAACTCAGTCCTCAGATTATACAGCCAACAAACTAATCCAATGAGTGAGGGAGAATTAATAGATATAATGAAGACAAATTTACGTACCGCTATGGCGCAATTGGTTTTCCCGACTCGTATGTTTGGTTTGAGCCATTTCCGCAGTGAATGCAAAAAGGCGGAGGCGTTATTACAGGCTCAGCGGCAGGCATATGGTCATCGCCAATTTCAGCAACGTGTGCATGAAATAGAAGTGGAAGAGAGCGGGTCTGTAGGTGTTGACGCTATTGCCAGTACCACAAGGTATGTTTGCTGGAATTGCCGGATACCTGGCCATGGTTATATGGATTGCCCATCACCAACAAGACGGTTGTTTTGTTTTAAATGTGGCTTGGACAATACCATTACACCCAAATGTCCTAGGTGCACGGGAAACCGAAGGCCGGACCCGTTAGTAACTGGGGAACAGCGTCCGAATTTCCCTGCCCAGTAAATCAACTGGAGGATTTTAACAGCCTAGAGGAAGAGAAAATAAAGAGGGTTATTAAAATTTTAAATAATAGTAATGTTAGGATAAGTGAAAAGGCAAAAGAGTTTAGAGTTAGAGAAATTAAACCACTACATGTAAGAATTGAAGAGTATAGGGAGGCTAGAAACAGAATTTTAGGGAAAACGCGGATAGAAAAAGCTAGAGAACGCTATAGGAAAAGAAAGGAGCTTAGGCGGGAGATTGCCAACGTAACATTGTACGAAGGTGATGATAACCGATTATATACCCGTGTCTCTATCAATGGGGTAGAGATTGAGGGTCTTCTAGATAGCGGCGCGAGCGTAACCGTTCTTGGCGAGGGATGTTTTGAGATCGCGGAGAAGGCGGGAGTTCAAGTACATAGGTTTCCGGCCACAGTGAAAACTGCAGACGGTAGATCTCATATCATTCAAGGCCGGTTTAAGGCAAAGATTAAATTTAACAAAATAGAAAGTAATGTAACATTTTATTTAGTGCCGACCTTGAAAAAGGCGTTATTTCTGGGTGTCGATTTTATGAAAGAATTTAAGCTTATTGTTAATTTGGATTGCTTGACCACCAATGATATGCTTTGGAGTGAGGAGGCGAGTGAAAATTCAACAAATCCTTCAATGCATGCTCTTTGTGATCAGGACATAAAGTTATTAAAAGCAGCTATCGCTCAATTTCCATCTTTTGTAGAAAAGGGTCTTGGGAAAACCGATTTAGAAACACATTTCATCGATACACAAGACGCAGTGCCTGTAAAGCAGAGACATTATCCAGTATCTCCTGCTGTACAAAAACTTATGTATGCGGAATTGGACAGGATGCTTTCTATGGGTGTAATTGAGACGAGTCAAAGCCCCTGGAATAGTCCAGTGACGTTAGTGCGCAAGGGTGCGAAAAACAGGCTTTGTTTGGATGCACGAAAGCTCAATTCACTCACAGTTAAAGACGCTTACCCACTTCCGCATATAGAGGGATTGCTCAGCAGACTAAATGACACGTATTTTATATCTAGTGTGGACCTGAAGGATGCATTCTGGCAAATCCCGCTAGATATACGAAGTCGAGAAAAGACTGCTTTTACAGTGCCAGGGAGACCACTGTATCATTTCACGGTCATGCCTTTTGGACTGTGTAATGCAGCTCAAAGGTTATGCCGTTTAATGGATAAAGTGATTCCTGCCGACTTGCGAGATCGGGTTTTTGTATATCTAGACGATTTACTCATCGTCACCCCTGACTTTAGCACTCATCTCAGTATTCTGGAGCGAGTAGCTGAATTACTGACTTGTGCTAATTTAACAATAAATGTGGAAAAGTCAAAGTTTTGTTTTAAGGAGCTTCGGTATCTGGGATATATTGTGGGAGGAGGCAAATTAAAACCTGATCCGGCTAAAATATCTTCGATACTCGAGTTTCCTTATCCAAAGACTCCCAGACAAGTGCGCGGATTTATGGGAACTACCGGCTGGTATCGCCGTTTTATTAAAGATTACGCGACTATAGCTACACCGATTTTCGACACGCTTAAAAAATCGAAAACGTTTATTTTTCCGGACGCAGCGAAGACGTCGTTTGATAAATTGAAAAATGCACTTACCTCTAGTCCCGTATTACGTCATCCAGATTTTTCGAAAGAATTTTTTGTGCAATGCGACGCGTCTGATATCGGGATCGGGGCGGTTCTTTTTCAAAAAGACGAAACAGACGGTGAGCATCCTATAGCGTACATGTCACAAAAGTTAACGCCAGCGCAACGAAATTATTCGGTAACAGAGCGAGAGTGTTTAGCAGTAGTGATGGCTATCAAAAAATTCCGGGCGTACATAGAGCTTATGCCATTTAAAGTCATTACGGACCACTCAAGTTTAAAATGGTTAATGTCCAATAAAGAGCTCAGTGGTAGACTAGCCCGATGGAGCCTGTTACTGCAGTCCTATTCGTTTGATATCGAACATCGTCAAGGGAGCAAAAACGTGGTGCCAGACACTCTCTCGCGGTACGCTATGGATGAAATCGCTTCAAAAGTCACGCAGCTTATAGATTTAAATTCACCAGCCTTTTCGTCAGAACAATATACAAGTCTTCGAAACGCTATAAAAGAAAATCAAAATCAGTTACCAGACCTTAAAATTGAAGATGATTATATATATAAACGTACCACGCCGTATAATGGTGATATATTGACTGAAGATTTCTCCTGGAAAATATGGGTCCCAGCTGATTTACGCCAAGATCTTATCGTACAGGCTCATAATCCACCAACAGCTAGTCATGGAGGTTTTCACAAGACCTTGAAACGTATTAAAGAATATTTCTTTTGGCCACATATGACAGTCCAAGTTAGAGATTTTGTACAACAGTGTGAAACTTGTAAGGAAAATAAACCTGCAAACCAAATTTTAAGACCACCGATGACTAAAGAGGTAACGCCCATAAATCGTCCATTTCAGAAAATCTATATAGACTTTCTGGGCCCATATGTAAGATCTAAATCTGGAAATTGCTTTATTTTCATAGTGTTAGACCATTTCTCAAAGTTTGTGTTGCTTAAGGCTATGGCAAAAGCCAATAATAAAAACGTAGTTAGATTTCTCGTGACAGAAGTTTTTCACAAATTCGGTGTACCAGAGGTTATTCTGTCCGATAATGGTAGCCAATTTGTCTCTAAAGAATTCCGAGAAATGATAGAGACGTTTGGGATAACACATATGAAAACTGCAATATATTCGCCTCAGGCTAATGCATCAGAGAGAGTCAACCAGTCGATTCTAGCAGCTATAAGATCATATTTAAAATGTGACCAGAGAGATTGGGATAACCATCTCTCAGAGATAGAGTGTGCTCTCAGGTCATCGGTGCACACATCGATTGGTATGACTCCCTATTTTGCTTTGTTTGGGACGAATATGATTACACATGGTAGCGTTTATCAACTGGCGAGAAAACTTGAACTACTGGAAGACGCTGAGATGAACTTTTTACCGAAACAGACGAGAAACGCACTTATTCACGATAAAATTCGCGAAAATTTGGCGAAAAGCTACGCACTTCGTGCAAAGGTGTACAATAAGCGCGCGCGTAAAATAAAGTTTAAAGTAGGTCAGGAAGTTTTTCGACGCAATTTCACTCTCAGCGACTCTAGCAAATTATACAACGCGAAAATGGGAAGAAAGTTTGTTAAATGTCGTATAGTCCGTCCGGTAGGTAATTGTTTTTACGAGCTAGAAGATCTGCAGGGAAAATTAATCGGAGTATACCACGCAAAAGACATAAAGCAGTAAGGTCTGATCTTAGTCTATACGTTACCAAGTTTTTCCTTGATTGTTTTTTAGAATTTTGGTTTCTATACCTTACCCTATCTATTTTTATAAATTTCGGTGTATTTCTCTAGTTTTACAGTGATACTCTCTTGTAGTCACCTCCTACGATAGTAAATAGATTTTATATGTTTCCATTGAAATTCAAACACAATTAGTTGGGTTGGTTGTTATTTCATAGATTATTTTATTTAATTATTTTTTATAATATATATAGATAGTTTTTTGCATTTTTCTTATATAGTACGTAGTCGAATGCCTTCAAATTGGAATTTAAATTTTTACAAAATTGTTAGTTTTTAGGCATATTTTTTTTTAGAGCTAAGAATTTGAATTACTTTTAATGAATTTTGAATGTTAGTTATATATTAGGTCTTGAATTATTTACCTTTTTAGTTTTGTTAATCATTGTAAGGTAGTAAGGATTTTCGAATTATTTACCATGAATTTTTGAACTTATAGTTTGTATGTTGGTACTTACTATAATAGAGTTTGGTTAGGTAGATCAGTATTGTTCTTGGTTCGGCTAGCCAGCAACTTTAATTTTTATTCGCAGTGTAGATTTCGTGTTTGCTTGACCATGAATTACGTTTCTAAGTTAGTTACTTTTTGTAACTGTTGCTATGCTATTAGTGCGTCCCCTTTAGCGCTCTAGGGGAGCTATGCCATTAAGAGCTGGGGGACGTTAGTCACCTAGCACAACAACTTACTTCTGAGTCCGATATTACATGAAGTCAAAGCAAATAGTACGAAGACAAAACATTTAATTCCTCAGAAATGGGAAATTAAAGGCTCATAGCGAGTAAATTATTGGTTGTTATTAGGCGTACACAGGAACAATTAATCGAAAACTACCTTTTTAAACAATATTATAAGGAGATTTTGTTGAATACCGTGATCAAACTACTTATCAAAATTGTTTATATATTGCAGTAGGATCAAGTTTATTAGGAAAAAGAAAAAAGGGAAAAATTTAAATATATAAATAAAACTCACGGCTTACCAACGGTTGTAGGTTTTGAAGGTTTTCCTTAGTTGGCATGTATCAGTAGGATACTGTAAAAGAAAGGAAGAGAATTTGTATTGCGTGTAGAATTTTTATTTTATTAGTTTTCTTACCTTGGTAAAATTTGATCGGATTTGGTAATTAATTATCCCATTGGAAATGCACTCTGGAAAGGGATAAGGACAAAATAGTTAATTTTCAGTGAAATAATAGTGATTTTACGTTAGTAGTCATAGTAAAATTAAACAGTTTAGTAAAATAAGATAAAGTCAAAAGAGTACAGCGGGCGGCCAGCCGACCAATTTTATACGTCGACGCCGTAGTTTATTTTTAACTTTGGTTATAGTTAATATATTTTTAAACACTTTTTATTTATCTGGTAATTTTTTCACTGGAATCATAAGTAATACACAACGTAACGTTAGTTTAATAGTTTTTCTTTCCATATTTTCTTTAGAAAATTAATATCTTTTTTTATTACCACGCACTACCATATGACTCTACTGCACTGTAGCTATTAAACTTACCCTTTTTCTTCTGTAAACTCCATGGCACTGGCTGCATTTCTTTGTTTTTAATGGCACTTTTAATTTATTTTATGTTGCACTGAACATATTTATGTATTTTTGGTTGGATTTCACTGGCCGTCACTTTTATTTTAATGCACTACACAGGTGGTTTAAGACGAGTTAGGTTAGTGCTGCCAAGTATACATAGGTTTGTGAGCAAGAAATGCTCAATGTAAAAGGTTACCAGATCAGCCGATATGAGTACAGGCGATATAGGCAAGCAGTTTTAAACAATAATTTCCCCCCCATTTACATTACGCATGGGAAACGGAAATGGTAGGGTTTGTCATGTTACCCCTATAAGGGTTAAAGATTTTGGGAAGAATAAGAAAATACCCTTAACATTTTTAAACGAGAAAAAAAATGGCGGTAATGTTAAAAAAAAGGCGGGAAAGAATAGAAGGGAAATTTGGGGAAAAATGTTCTGGTAAAAAGTTAAGAGGGGGAGAATTGGTTTGGAAGTGATAGAGTGAAGAAAGAAAAAGTTTAAAAATTTGTACGATAACCTTTTTTTAGTTACAAACTTGTAATTTAAAAATTTAGTTAAATTAAATAAAAGAACAAAAAACAAACAAAAACCAGTAATAAAACGCAAAATTAAAAAAAAAAGAGAAAAAAACTAAACACAGTGATTTTTAATAAAATGATAATGAATTACATACAAAACATACAACTTGTGGTGCAAATACGTTAACATACAAGTTAAAATATACAATAAATACAATAAAACATTATTAATACACCACGCCGCGGCAATTACTACAACACCAACATTGGCCAGGATCATCCCGTCCTTCACCATTGGGAGACAGCACCAGGGATTCCGAACCCTTAACACACCCACATCGGACAGAAAGTTTTGTAAAGACGCACTGGACAGGTAAAAGTACACAAACTAGAACAAAAAAAAAATAATAGAAAGAAAAGGAATTTATAACAATTTGGCACATAGTTTTAATTTACTTAACTGGTAGTGGCGATGTCCCATGGCGTGAGCTCTAGCTAGGGTATAGCCAGAGTGGTAAATAAACCACATTTTGAGAAAAATCTTGTTTGTTTCGTTTACATATACCTTTTGTGTGACATTCCCGGACAGAAACGACTTCAACCGACCGACACTGAGGACAGAGATGTGGAATAGATCGGCTGAGTAAGTGCTGTAAAAGAAATGGCGGTGTAAATATAACAAGGTAAGTGAGATAAATTTCAAATTGTAGGGATATTTTAGGGGCAAATAAATGAAATGATTGGCCAAATATTTGCCATGGAAGGGGGTGGGCAGGCCAGGCAGCATTCCAACAGCTGCCGGCTGGGAAAATGAATATCCAGATGAAAATAAAAGAATAGAGATCAAGACTTGAGGGTTGAATTTTTGTTTTAGTAAATTTCTCTTTTTGCTTCACAACCTTGTGGAGGTCTGATGGTATACCCTACACCCTTAAGCTCTACCGCAGTGGCCGGGTTACCACCTAGTTATGACAGAGTTGTTGCCATCAGGTACTTCACCGGGACTCCCCAGGAGGTTGTGACAACCATTAAACTTTTGTTAATGGGCAATTCCACTGTGAAGGGTGTGGTCATTTTGCTTATAACTCAAATAGTTCAAAATCTCGGTTTAAAAAATCGATTAGTAGTAAGTGACACTGCAAGAACATAACTTCAGATCACAATGGTCGTTTAAGAACTGCGATGGGTGTGATCTCACAAATTTAAATTTTTAGAGAATTTTGGTTTTAAGATCGAGTTGTGTGAAATATTCTTGGGAACGGGTTGAATTTGCTGGTTTTTACGGTAGTTTAAGCGTTTTTAATCGTATTTGATTCATTACTTCTACAAAAAATTATTTTGCTTAAGAAAAAACCTTTTACAAAATGTGACACATTTCATCAAAACGTTAAAAAAGAAGAGCCGATTGATTATTCAGTACAAAGTAGGGACTGGTAAATCGACTTCGATTATAGTCGAACGTCGATTTTGACCCCAAAAAAATCGATATTTTGTAATCGGCTTTTTGTTGGCGATTTTATACTGAAATCGATTATTGAGCCCAAAAAATCGATTTTACCTAAAAAATTTTAAAATGCTATAAATTTTAAGAATTATTCTATTAACACAATTTATTTCAAACTATCTGCACCGAAACTCAAGTGTTAATATGAAGCGTTAGTGTTTTATTTAAACATTTGTAATATTTGTCGCCGAATGTTAATTAAAAATGCAGTCAGATATGGAAAAATTTTTAAACAATTAAAAAAGAAGAAATAGTTCAGTACACAGTACACTAAAAATAACTTATCGTCTTTGAAAATTAAAAATGTATATCTGCTGTGTGTGCGTCTTTAAAATTTCACTTATTTAATTTTATACCTTGAAATTATAATGAATATTTGCACTAAAGTATATAATTATGTATGAAGTTAAACTATCTGTATTTGTTTATGACCTGTGTTTTTTGTAATCATTTAATTGTACGTACGTACACCTTTTCCAATAATACCTTTTTTTGGAAAAAGTTAAATTTACTTACTTAAAAATCATTTTTGAGGATATCTATCCATTTTAATATAGCATCAAAATAAAAGTCGACTTTGAATTATAATCGAAATTAAAATCGAGATTAAAATAGTTGATCGTAAAATCGAAAATCGATTTTCGGCTTTGCTTACCATTCCCTAGTACAAAGTAAGCATATAAACTCACACATGGCACGGTGCAAAATTATCTTTTATTTCAGTAAATTTTTAAACTATTTCAGTTTTTGTAAATACGCAGTGATGCATTTGCGAACATATCCGAACTTTTTTTAATTCAACAAAATTGTACACCTTCGGTTTTGGCCGAACATTATACATTTGACCAAATTTTGGGTTCCCTTCTGTTTTGAAAATCCTTTTTCGGTCATACCCTACAAATATTTAATAAAATTTATTGGGTAAATAAAATTAACTCCTTATTATACATTTTCATCAATTTCAATGTGCGATAGATGGCTTGGCTTGTGGTTTTAACATAAAGGAGAAAGTCCGCCTAAGGCCTTATATTTGGCATCCTTATTCAAATTTCTATAACAAAAACATAGAAAACTAGCACGATTGAGTAAAATTTTTATTTCAATCATATAATATAATTTTCCCCCAGTCAGCTAAAGCTAAAGTATTATTCCTTATGGCATTCGAATTGAA
This sequence comes from Melanophora roralis, assembly GCA_963583895.1. NCBI lineage: Eukaryota > Metazoa > Arthropoda > Insecta > Diptera > Rhinophoridae > Melanophora > Melanophora roralis. Next base: position 14,213,900 of record OY757189.1, read on the forward strand.
TCGAAATTTTACTCGATTGATGGAGTAGTCAATGCTTTTAATATGGAAATTTTTATACGAACTTATGATTTTGTTTCTATTCGAATGCTGGAATCTGCCTCCAGGTGTGTAAGTTTTAAAATTCTTCATAGAATTCCTATATTAAAAGCATTGACAGGCAACTCGTTCGATTAAGTTAAATTTTGATTTCAATCGAATGGTACAAGATTAGTTCAAAAATTGCTTAAAAATTGTGGGTTGGAAGTGTTGATTGTTGTTAGCCCATATTTTGTCCCTTGTCCGATACAAGCAAATACTATTAAATATTTAACATAACCGAATAGGGCATTTTAGGTTCGGGTTTCTCTTCCTCTTCCAGTTTAAACCTTTATATGAATAAGTAAAAAAAGAAGTCTTTCTCATCTATCAGGTAAAAATATTGTAAAAAATTTTATTTTTTTTTTTATCAAATAATGGTAATTGTTTTTATTAAAAATAAAGTTTCTACAAAATCTTTTCATTTATATTTAATAATTGAACATGTTTAAATTTTTTAATTTAAGAAATTTTGTTTGCACTTTGTTATCTTTAAAGATTTTTTTCTTTTAATACAAATTGAAGAGTATTTAAAAGACATGATTTGAAAAAGCTTTTTTGTTTAAAAAAAAAGAAACACCAAACTTAAACGCACACAATTATAAGAAATAGAATATTAATAAAGTAAAATATTTGTGAATTGCAAAATAGACTACAAAATTATTTATATAATTAAATTTAATTATTTTTGTACCAGGTTGATTATTAGCCTTATTGTTTTAATGAGGTGGGGCAACTTATTCAATTAAAGTCATTTGTTTCTTCGGCAAATTCATTTTGGTCGTAAATATTGTCTTCTCTCTTTTTGGCGTCTTTTGGTAGACCTGGACTCTGAAGTTCTTCTCGATTAAATGAATTCTCTTCGCCAACCCGTAAACGCTGATAAACCAAGATATTTTTGCCAGTTCTCGTTTGAACGCGCTGTAAAATAGAATCAACATTTAACTGTTTTTCCTTAATGAGAGTGGACCATTCATTAAGGATTGTTTGGGGTTCAACGTTATTGTTTACCTCCGCGTTTGCAATTTTATGCAAGATTTTATAGTCAATAAGAAATTCATTGATTTTTTGAGCCAGTGGTTCATACAGTACAATATGCGAAGGTTTCGCTGTGGGTGGATATGAAGGGATGTGCGAGCGTAACCAATGAACTGGTGAATCATAGAACAGATTTGCTTCATCCTTGTAGTTTTGTTTTTGTTTAAGATTAGGCTCACATGTTAAAAACCGCATTGTTACATTTTGATGAATGTGACTAAAGAAATAAATACATTAAAAAATAAATTTTGCTGTAATCGGTCGATTATTACACTCCTACAAGGAGCAAGGAGTTGATGTAATCAAATAGAGCTAGAAACACAATTGGGACCAACGACGAATTTTTCGTGTGATTGAAAACGAACACAATTCGTGCAAAATTCGATATTCGTTGGGCATAACGATTTTTTTTATTATTTTAACCGAGCTCATAGAGCCATGTATGGTTAACTCATCAACAAAAATTTTGCAAGAGATTCCTTTATATGTATTTACTACACCGACTTACAACGGTGTCCATATTTTTTGGGGTTAAAGAGTTTAAACATTTATTTTTTTTTGTTGACTAATTCCATACGAAAAATTTTTCTCTTGATTAAAACCTCATGAAGACTAAATTTTAGCCAAAGCACTTTAAATTTTACTGTTAGGATAGAATAGCAAAAACGAAAGCTGTAATTTTTTTCAATTTTTTTTAAATTTTTCGTATTGCATGTTGGTATCTATCGCAAACGTTTACATGTTTCTTGGTTAAGTAAAGATTAGGTTTACGCCGAATATTTAATTCGGTACGGTTTAGCGGCAAAACTATTGGTTTCAGTTGGATTGTATGTGTTAAGGATCTAAAAATTATAAACTTAAATTTAAAAATTACCTATAGTAGGGTGTAGAATGGCAGGGCATTAAAAATAATATACTAGCAGGATGATTTTGTTCATCATGATAAATTTTGGTAATATGACGAAGCTTTTCCATAATCTCCAGAGGACCTTTCTGGTGTATTGTGCTTAAATACCAGGCTGGTAAAGCGTTACCAAGTAATATGACACCTGCCAAAAACCATAACGATAATCTAAAATTGTTAAATTAAAAAAAGGCATTAAATGTATTTACGTATGTGTATGAATAAATGTAATGTTTATATTCATATTTATCTACCTTGAAGCTTTGTAACTCCATCTGGTCAATAAATCTGCTGTTATGTATAAACATAGCGGCAGCAGAACACATACAAATCTAAATTCTTTATGCTCAACTACACTTAACGCAGAAAGTGTCAAAAATATTATTATTAGTAACAATTTGCGAACTGGATACACCTCACGATGGCGCACGGTCTCTATAATGCCAAAAATAAAAGGAAGGAAATTTATACCCAAGACAGTGGGTAATCCTACGGTAAAGTACCAATACCTTAAAATTATAAAATATATAAAAGTAAATTAACATTTATTAAGAAAAAAAAATTAAATTAAAAAGAAACAATTTCGGGATTGTCATGGAAACCCATAACTGTCGGAATCAAATTTCAAAATGCCTAAAAGATATTTCAGTTATAAATTAAAGTATTGTGTTTTTATTTCTTAACTGGTTGTAATTTAAGCTCCAAACTTACAATTTGAAAAGACGTTACACAAAAGTTTTTTCAAATCCAACTCCGACAGCCATCGATTTCCATGACAACCCCGTTTATTATTAAATACATATCTATTTTAAAACCATCAGGATGGTGTGCCTCACTTGACTACGCTGCTTCTTTGTGCGTTTTTTTTTTTTTTTTTGATAATTCGGAAATAATCATTTGACCTTATTGCGAATGTAAAATTAAAATTAAATTACTGTCAAATTATATATTAGTTGTCGATAATATGTCGAAATTAAACGCATATTACTTATACCTATAGAATAGGGGGGTTGCAACCGGATATGGTGAACTTGATTTACACATCTGCTGTAAGACCAATTTTAACGTACGGTAGCCTCGTATGGTAGATGGTCTTGGAAAGGGACAACATAAGGAAGTTCTTATTAAAGGCAGTGGGTTTACTTTGGGATTTCACCCCAGGTAGTGTTTCCAGACAGGGAGGCATAGAAGGGATCCGATCCATCAGTTTTCGCTGATGGATCGAAGATGAATGTTTTCATCGAGGCTGGTGTTTATATATTGGGTACGAAAGTAAGGGTATCATACAGACTTCCGGGAGAGTGCAGCATTTTCTAGTCTGAGATTATGGCGGTAATGAGGGTCGCGAAATTGATAAAATAGGATGTGTAAGGAATAGGGGACCTAGCAATCCTCAGATAGATACTGTGGAACACCTTATCTGCCACTGCCCAAAGCTGCAAACCCGCCGACAGAGGTAGTTTGGGGGCGCTTTTTAGCAGGACTTGGTGAGGTCTCTGGCTTTGGGTTGGGGAACATTATAGGATTTATTAAAGGGGTTGGTTGCATTTTTTCTTGACTTCTTGCTGACAGGGTCCTTGCTTTCTTTAATTTTTATCATTCTAAAGGTATTTCCAAATCATTTGATATATTTCAAAAACTTTATGATCGACTTGAAATATGTAAAATCAAAAAATTTCTAAGTGGAAGTCGACTGCATTTATGTGGCCACCGCGGTCACGTCAGCAGCGGTCGATTCGATGGACCCAATTTTCGATGACTCGGTCACATATTTCGGCCGTAATGGCTGCTATTTCGCTTTCAATGTTGGATCTTAGTTCTTCCAACGTCGTCGGCTTGTTGGCATTGACCAATTAAAAAATAACTGTTTTGTGCGGTTTGCATGCCGGCGGCGTCATTCGGCCCTAATTTTTCGTTGACACTAACGATCGTTATGTTACTGTGAATGGCGATCCTTATTGCACCATGATAACCAATAATTTTTGGCCCGAATTGGAAAAAATGGACTTAGAAAACATGTGGTTTTAACAGGATGGTGCCACAAGCCACACATCACACGTTACAATCAATTTATTAAAGAGTAAGTTTAGTAAACGTCTAATCTAAAGAAATGAACCAGTCAATTGGCCACCTTGTTCGTGCGATTTAACGCCGGTATACCTTTTTCTTTGGAGCTACGTCAAATCACTGGTCTATGCCAACAAGCCGACGACGTTGGAAGAACTCAAAGCCAACACTTAACGCGAAATAGCGACCGTTACGGCCAAAATGTGGCCAAATCATCGCAAATAGGGTCAAAGGAATCGATCGCTGCCGACGTGCCCACTGTGGTCATAACAACGAAGCCGAGTTTTATTTACAAATGTTTTGATTGTATTTCATGTCGATCAAAAAGTTTTGGAAATATCTCAAATTGTTTTAAAAAATTTATCAAGTCCTTATTGGAAAACCCTTTATTTAAAATTGTTCTTTGGTTTTTCTTACTGCTCTTTTCAACTCTTCTGAAGGGGTTCACAATGTGCCTACAAGCCTCTGGATGGAGGTAACGAATAGCTTTCGTCACCTTAACCTAACACAATATATACTTTAATTTTTTTTAATGCATATTTAAGGACATTTGTTTTGACTTTTACATTTTTACAGTTTACTTCTACATATAAAACTTACCATGGGTGAGAACCATAAAAACTGCCAATGTTATGAAAAATATTATACTTTAAAAATTCATAGGGTGTTACCAACAACTGTCCATGCATCCAGGAATCAATGCCAATGCAGAAAGCAGCAACAGTTAAACTTAAACAAGAATGATAAAAATCGATTTTTACATATTTTCACATGTTTACGTGATAAATAATTACTTATTATTTTATTTTATATTTTGTTCAAAAATTTACCAATTTCCAATTTTACCCTATTTATTTTTTTGTATGATATAATCTGGGCAACTCTTGTTAAAATAAAATTATCAGCTTTCAGTGTTTCATGGCAATTTTTCCACTTATGCTAAAATTCGAAAATCGAGTAAATTTCTCAGTTTCAACCCGAATTCACAAACTAACTGGATTTAAAATCGAGTTAAAAACCCTATTTTAATGGAGCAAATCGATCATTGGTTTCGAAAAACAGCACATTATAGAACACCAGGGTGACCGCTGAGAATTTGAAAAAAGTGGCACAAAAAGTCGTTTAAAGCAAAAAAGTCGAATTAAAAGGGGAATTAAAAAAGTTACATTTAGAGCTTTAATTTGATGTTTCTTATTATGAACTTAATTAAAAACAAAATTACGTTGTGTTCTTATACTCAACGTCGGAATCTTATGAGAAATATTTTTTATCTTTATGAACAAAGCAGCACCTACTTTTTTGTGGTTAAGAAAAAGAAATAAATAACAAATTTTAACATGTTAAAAAACAAAGAAGCACCTTTATATTTTGCTAAAAAAAATTAATAAATGTCGAATTTTATTTTAAAAAAGTACAATTCCGAACATACATAAGTAAATAAATTTTGAACATCGTACTAGGTAATCCAATTTGTATGAATTCGAAAGATTTTTGATTCGAACCAATTTATCAGTTTTTTTTAATTTGTAATAAATCACGACTTAACAAAATACCTTTATGAAATCAATTTTATAAAAACAACATTCCGCCCGCATTATTGCTATGTTCATTTAGTTTTGGCCGATACTATTTGGTATCTATCAAACAATAAATTAACAATTCTTATAAGAATATAACACTTACCCAATTAAAAGGAAACGTTTAAAAACTAATTCAGGCCACGCAATTTTGGATTTGCGCAAATGGTAAACTAGCAAAGGCAACCAAATGAGAGCAGCTGTTGGCCGTAGAAAACAACACAGCGCAGCGGGCCATATATAGCCAGCACCTTCACCATACCACGGGAAGTAACTAAGGGCAATTGTTGTTAAAGATGTTTCTAAGGTGTTGGACAAAGTGCGAGAGCCGGTGTAGAACCAGAACCAGGACACAACTATAAGAAATAGAGCCCATTTCTTTTTTCCAGACCAAACGAAAAAGCGATAATCCGAATAAGCAGTAAGGGTAGCTTGTAATATACGCGGCAGCAGCACCAACAACTGAGCTGTATCCAAATTAAGCGAAGCCAATAATTTATAAACTCCAGCTATAAAAAGAGGATATACGTAGCTGCGAATGCCCTTAACCCATTCCCAGGTTAAGTAACCATAACTATTAACAAAATAAATAATTAAATAAAAATTATAAAATTTGTTTAAAGGTTTTCAAGAATACACTGAACTAACCCAAATGTTAGTTTATGAGCTACTTCTAAGCTTTGCCAATATTCATCGGGCACGTAAAACGTTTTCACCACAAACACTGAAGACAAACGTACAGCAAATAACAACAGGAATACTGTTAATAAATTCATAATTTCACTTTTTTTTCATAAAAACTCCAACTTTTAAATACCGAATTTATCAAACTTATTTTAAAGTTTTCAATATGAATGTACAATATTTTATGTAAATGCAGGTTTTTTACAAAGTGCACCACGTTTTTATAATAAGATTAAGATTGCCTTTTCCAATTAGCTTTAAATATAATACATTATGCGTTAAAAATTTGGTCACAAAAAGCTAAAAATAGTATTTTTTTTTTTTTTTTCTAATAAAAATAAAAACAGGCCGGTTTGTTGTTGTATATATGTATTTTTGACGTCATTAAAAAATGACGCTTCTAATTTAAAAACTTTGGTTGCACTCTCATACAAAAGCTGCCAGACATGATACAAAGAATCAGGTAATCTCGTCGGCCCAGCTGATTAGTGCCTAAATGTCAAAATTACGCTCTCCCTTTGAAAATAAAACAACATAAATTATTACTCACCGTTTTTTTTCTATGAGCTTTTGTTTGACACTTGTGTACTAATTTGTAGTTGTTGCAGGGACGAGATTACCTGATTAGTTGTATCATGGCTGCCAGATTTATCAGCTACGAACTAGGCACTTTAATTTTTATATATCATGTCCAATTGTCATAATGTTTAAAATTTCACAATGGTTTAAAAACATTGTTGTTGTCTTTCATAAAAAAAAAATACTGTACCTTATACCAAATAAAACTATAATTTTGAAAAATAAGGGCCAAAATAATAAAAGATTTTTGACAAGCGTATTTATATTCTTTTGAATATTTTTTTGTTGATTTGATAAATGAAAAATCCTGTGAAAATTTTTATGATCTAAACACAACATAAAATGTATTGGGGTATGGGTATATAATAATTGATCATAAACAGAAATGGCATTTTTTTATATCCTTGAAAATAAATCACATAAAAACTATATTTTTTTATTATACGTATAATAATATCGAGCCCATAGGGCTATACATATATGAAAAAAAAAGAATAAAATAAAATAACAAATTTATAAAAAATTTAACATAAACCACATTGGAGAAAAATAAATCTTTTAATATGATTGAAACCTCGAATGCAGCACGAAATGAAACCATAATTGAACGTCTTGACGAAACACATTTATGTCTGGACAAAAGTCAAACTAAATATACAAAAAACCCAGTATATAAATACTGGATTTTTTTTAATTTGGATTTTTGACATATGTCTAGTCAAGAATTTGTCTCGTCAAGACGTACAGTAAACACGAATACACATTATCCAACCAGCAATGAAACTTGCCTAGTTGCACAGTGTATACTAGGGAATGATAAGCAAAGCCGAAAATCGATTTTCGATTTTACGATCAACTATTTTAATCTCGATTTTCAAAGTCGATTAATCGAAGCTCATAGTCGATTATAATTCAAAGTCGACTTTTATTTTGATGCTATATTAAAATGAATAGATACCCTCAAAATTGATTTTTAGGTAAGAAAATTGAACTTTTCCCAAAGAAAGGTATTATTGGAAAAGGCGTATGTACGTACCTATTTAATAATTACAAAGAACGCAGGTCATAAACAAATTCAGATAGTTTAACTTCATATAAAATTATATACTTAAGTACAAATATCCATTATAATTTCAATCTATGAAATTAAATATGTAAGTGAAAATTTACATACGCCCACACAACAGATATACATATTTAATTTTCAAAGACGATAAGTTTTTTTTTGTGTAATGTGTACTGAAATATTTTTCTTTAATTGTTTAAAAATTTTTTCCAAATCTGACTACGTTTTTTATTAACTTTCGGCGTCAAATATTACAATTTTTAAAATAATACACTAACGCTTCATATTGACACATGAGTTTTCAGTGCAGATAGTTTAAAATAAGTTGTGTTAAAAGAATCATTCTTAAAATTTATAGCATTTAAAAAATTTTTTCGGTAAACTCGATTTTTTGGGCTTAATAATCGATTTCAGTATAAAATCGTCAACAAAAGGCCGATTACAAAAAGTCGATTTTTTTGAGGTCAAAATCGACTTTCGACTATAATCGAAGTCGATTTACCAGTCCCTAGTGTATACCTACACTAAAAATAAAACTTCATAGCATTAATTATTAACCGTGTAGACGTACCATTACCACGAAATTTTCGTATAAACTTGACAGCTCTTAAAGTACGCCATATTTTCAAAATATATAAAAAATATAAATAAATAAATACAACAGTATATCTTAAGAGTTGTTTACTTTGTGGTAGTAAAATTGGTGTATCTGTTCTAAAATTCGTAAGTATAGTATGAATTCGATAAAAATATTTTCTTTTTCAATATGTAGAGGTTATTTTACATTTTTATAATATGTATAATTTTATGCGTTTGTTTTCATATGTTCAAAATTAAATGTTGCTTTGCTTAATCTAGGTATGCACATAAAATAACTTTATTCTAATAATGGGGAGGCGTAAATCGAAAAGAAAGCCACCACCAAAGCGTAAAAACATTGTACCTTTGGATCAGCAGTTCAACTGCCCTTTCTGCAATCATGAAAAGTCGTGTGAAGTTAAAATGGACAAAAGTCACAATGCGGCGCGGATAAGTTGTCGTGTTTGTTTGGAGGACTATCAAACAACAATTAATTTCCTTTCCGAACCATTAGATGTGTACAACGACTGGGTTGATGCTTGTGAAACCGCAAATTAGAAATATGTACAAGCTTACACAAGTGTGTTTGTCGTTAATTTTTATAGTAAGATACCTTTTCCTATTTCGCTAAATTTTTATTAAAAGTTTAATCTGAATACTGATTTAAGCTGATTTCTTAACGGATAAAGAAAAAAAAAAAACTACCGAATAATTATTTTGTTATATAAATCAGATTATATACATATGAACATAAGTATACACCTAACGGATATGATGTATAAGCAATACTTTAGGAAAAAGTGTACTCTTAAGCAGTGTGCTAAAATTCTAGTCTCGCACTTATAGCTTCGTTCCAAAACTGAGAAACAATTAAGTCAGGGTCACAGAAGTCTGAAGATTTTGCAATCAGCCCCGTCTCCAAACGTGCCCTATCTTATCCGAGATCTTAGCTAGCTGTTAACAATTTTTTTGTGTAACTTTTCACATGGAAAATGATAGCAGCCCCGTAGTATCCACATTTTGTTTTTAATAAGGGTGTAAGTATGAAAATATTTAGCAAAATGCGAAATAAAGTCTTAATTATTAGTAGGTTAGGTTTGGGGTTGCGAACGGTGATGAAAAGAGGTCAACCCTCTGCCACATTAACATGTGCAGACCTCCTGGTCAATTGTGCATCCCTTCAAGGAAAAAAGCAAAAAAAAAAAAAAAAAAAAAAAATAAGAAAAGATTGGATAAGACCAACAAATTATAAAAAAAGAGGAAAATTCAAATACCCATGTGAAAAAGGGTACTGATTCCTATAAGTAACCTAATGATGTTTTCCAGTTTGTTCTGCGAAACATCGCTTAAATCTCATTTTCAGTTGTTCTTTTGTAAAATTGAAATGAAATATTTCCTTTTTAATTAACAATTCTGGGTTTCGAATAAAAGTCGCATTTCCAATTGTTCTGCTCTGAAATTAAAGTAAAAAATCTCATTTTCAATTAAACTGTTCTTAATTAAAAATGAAAATCTTATATCCAATTCTTCTTTTTAAAATTCCTATAAAAAATCTAACATTCAATTGTTCTGTTCTTAATTTCAAACGAAAAATCTTATTTTTAGTTATCCTTTTCAAAAGTTCAAATGAAATATCTCACTTTCAATTAAACAATTCTAAATTTGGCTTGTATATTACGATTGAATTGATAAATAAATAAATAAATAAAAATTTCATTTTCAACGGCGCTTTTCTGAAATTGAATTGAAAAATCTTTATGAATTTAAAATAAAACCCTCATATAACTGTAATATTCTAATATTGAAAAAAGCTTATTTATCATTGTTTTTTTTATTTTTATGAAAATTTTTATTTTGAAATGATATTTTCTCACTGTTAAAAAAAGGTGTAGTCTTTGTAATTATTAGTATTCTAACATACACTATACCATATACTATTACCAGGCTTAACAAAGAAATTCCATCTTCAAGTTGTGTTGAGTTCTAGTTAAAACAAGATAATAGCAACAGCAGTTTTCATTATTGGTGATAAAGGGCCTAGTAGACTGCGTGTTCAGGATAAGTTATGAAAATTTACACTTTATTGTAGAGTTTTTTTTTACAGCATTTATCCTGAATTCGTGAATTGGTAATCAATTTATTATCAAAAGTGAATACCGATAATAAAATGGAAATTTACCAGAAAATTCTTCATATCATGTAATATATATGTAATAATTCGACTACGCTCATGGTGCATTTTTTTCTTGCAGAATAAGCCGATTTGTAAAATAAATATGGTAAATTATGAAAATTTACACCTTATGGTGGTGTTTTTTTAGAGTATTTATCATGAATACGTAACTCGGTTGTTTATTTATTATCAAGAGTGAATTCCGTGAAAATCGTAGTATGTGTTATGTAATTTATAATATAATTTGACTACGCTCATGGTACATTGTTTTTTTGCAGAATTGATAAGCCGTTTTGTAAAAAAATATGGTAACGCCGCAACCAAATTTCAACAGCTGGACTGAGCCACAGTGTTAAGTTAATAAAGTAATGTAAAATAAAAATGATTTAAATGTTATTAAAATAAATACAAGATGTTGGCTAGGGCTGGCACAAATTACACAACATTTTTATTGCGTAAACAAACAATTTTAAGGAGTTATTGTAAGCTTAATAAAATGAATCGCAAACAAAATCAATTGGACTGCCTACAATCACCCCTATTAAGAAACCCACCACTACCTCTACAAAGTGTTAAGCTACAACTTTACAGGATCAAACACAGCAGCAGCGATTCAAAAAATAACTCCATTAGGGTAACTACAAAGTTTGTAATAGCAGTACGCAAAATATGGAAGAATATTTTTGGAAAATATCTACTAATTACTAATATTGTTGGTTCTGGTGTTTTAATGGTTTTCGGCGATGTTATAGCCCAAGAAATTGAATTTCGTCGGGGGGTTTCAAAACGTTATGACTGGCACCGCATAGGTCGAATGTTTATAGTAGGTGCGCTACAAGGTCCACTTCATCATTTTGTTTACAATTGGATGGATAAAATAATGCCTGTGGTCAGTTTAAAAAATATAATTAAGAAAATCATAATAGATGAGTTGTTGATGTCTCCGATTTGTCTTATTATATTTTTCTATTCGGCCTGTTTCCTCGAGAGAAAGACTGTTAAAGAAACAAACGATGAGCTAAAAGAAAAATTTCTTTTTATTTACTGTATTGATTGGTTATTTTGGCCTGGAGCACAATACATAAATTTCCGTTATTTAGAAACGAAATATCGTGTAACATTTGTCAATGTTTGTACAGCTTTGTATAATATATTTATGTCCTATGTAAAACATGATTATAATGTTCAATTGTAATCAAAAAAATGCTAATTGCTTTGTTGTAAAATTATGGCAGGAATTAAAATAAGAAATCAATATGTGTTAAATGTTCATAAACTTAAAATGTTCACTTATTTTCAAAAACTTGGTAGCAGCTGTTTTCGTACTCCAAACAGCTAGTTTAAATTAAAATATTTACATATTTGCCATCTTTTTTAAATTAAAGAGGGATTAAAAAACCAATTGAATAGGTCAAACTATTATTTGTTTAGTATAAATATAAAAAAATTTAAAAATTATTGATAAACAATAATCTTTTTTTATTTATTTTACCGAGCCCTTTATGGGCCATATATGGTTAAAAGTTTATAAGAATGTGTTTATAATTAAAATTCATAACCCAAAAAGCATAAATGTTATACATATTACAAATATTCATTTATAACGAAATCTTACTTATGGGTCCTACAATAGGTATGAATTTAAACATGTTAACATATCGATTTTTTAATGCATGTTCTGCGTTTCACCTTAAATTTGAAATCAATTCAGCTTAAATCTGCAATTAATCTTTTACGTTTTATTTCCGTTTGCAAATCAATTTTTGTAAAAGTGATTTAAAATCACACCACACATAACTTTAAATTTGTGTGATTTTAAACCGGTCAGCCAAATGCCTGCCGATTCATAACCACTTGGTTATACATATATTCAATAATCTTATTTTGAAATAAATTAATGAATAGTCTTTGGGATTTTAAAATCCCATGTGACTTGAAATCACGTGATTTCAAATTGAATGTAAATAATGCCTGATAATCAAATATTCGAAATTTGCATATTCATAGTTTTAATTTTTCAACACATCACGTTCATAGTCAGATTTAAAAACAAGCCTTCGTTTCAATCAATTAAAAATCATATTTACTTTATTTTTGCATGTAATATTAAAAAAGAATATTAAAATTTACCGCCATCTACGTCGAATATATAATGCATCAAACGTAAATGTTCCTGACTAATAAAATTTACAATTAATGTTGTTACATTTTCATTGGAACGTGATATTTGTTGTTTTAGAATTGAACAAAAATCTTCTTTAACACCTTTATCGTTACCACGGGTACGCCGTGAACCTGTCTGCCCTAAACCATTTCCAGCTGCTTTGTTTGAAGAAAAGTCGAAATTAAATTCTTCCTTGTGTGTATGCCAAATATACATGAATTCCTCAATAAAATCTATATTTATTAAAAACGCCAAAAAATTGCGAAATGTAAAAGACCGACGAGTAGATATAATTGAAAAAATTTGTTCAGCAGTTTCTTTTTCGCGCGGGTATTCCAGCTGCAGTAATATAAGGAGGTCACCCAAAATTTCATCGCAACAATTCGGTTCGTAGATTTTTCGCTAAAAGTAAAAAAAAATGTAGTGTCGTGAAATTACATATGTAGGTGTAAAATATCAATTAAGAAGCTTTGAACCCAACGACAAGGCGTACTCGGAATTTTGTTTTTTGTATCCCCTCTATTATTCTGGTTATTAACCACTCTTGCAATGCATGCAACATTTGCACATACTTACAGTTAGACGTGCTACTATGGCTTTAGTACAATATTGTACTAGGGGTTTCTGGGTTAATGGAATAAATATCATGTGGCGTGGTACTTTCAAAGTAAGTTGCTCTAAAACCTGTCCTTGACTTGTAGGCAAATCGCCTATTATTTTTAATATGCACTGAAAACCTTCGTACTATATAACAAGAAACGTTTTAAAATTGAATATGCATTGTTAAATATAATTTTTACTTACTGTTAAAGTGCTCTGCAATAAATTTAAGCTTAGTCTCAAAATATGATGTACTAAATTATTTGTAATAGTCATTTCTTTCATAAGCTTTTTAGCTTCTTCTTGGTGACCAAAATAAATGGCTAAATCAAATAAAAATCTAGATATCCATGGAGACAATGGCAATGTTAAAAGAAGTTTACTAAAATCTCTTTGAAATTGTTCGGTATTTAACAATTGCCAGCATTGCGCAGCGTGAACAAAAGCTTTAGAAATTTCCTTGCTAGTGGGCGTTGTTAATGAAATACGTGGTGGTTCCATACTTTGAGCATCTGTGCGCTCTAATTTCCAGTCTGTAAAACCTTCTACCAAAACATGATTGACTACTTGGTCTTGTGGACGCGTATTACAGTTTTTAATATAACAATGAAGAGAATAAATAAAAAGTGTCGTGGCATAAAACAACACCTGGGTACTACCAGCGGCACTTGTGGAAACAATTTCTATAAGTTTATCCCAATAAACATTATGACCCCTAAAATTTATCATCATAGGTTATGTAGTCTTTAATCAAACAAATTATCTAATTATTACCAGGTTTTATTGAAGGGCAAAAATACTTCCCAATGTTGAATCTTGCCACACAACATTAAAACTTGAAATATTTTTTTCCATACTTCGCTTGTATCACATTTAGTTTCATCTATAATTTGCCTTATGTAGTACTCTAAAGAAATTGTAAACAACCGGCATACTAAGCCGGCTGGCATTTCCAGAGTTTTGTGATATAATAGAGGTAAAGCTTCTTCGATCAAAATTTCTTGATATTTTTTTGGATTTTGTTTCATGCCATCAGCTATCATTTCCAACAGGCGGGGCTGGAATTAAAAAAATACCTATTACGGACGTTTTCGTAAATGCATTAATACACAGGGTAACAAGCGTAAACTTTTACAAAAGCGAAAAAAATTATAAAACAAGTAAATAACTTGTTAAAACCATTTTTGTAGAAAAAGTGTGCAGTGGGGTATTTATGCTTTTGCAACCCTAAAAATCATGATGCAGTACAGTAATACATTTACGAACATACCCTACTCCAAACAACTTTAAATAAAATAAAAAATATAAATAAATACATATTTACAGAATGAGTAACAGCAGCTTGCGGAAACCGATTTAAAACCAACAACAAAAGTTTACATTGATTTAAACTGTTTTCCGTGTGATTTACTGTCAACATTAGTATTTTGTGCTGGACGTCATAAGAAACATGTTGAAACATTTTTACATAGAATTCCTGTTGCGGTGTGATCTCATTTTCCGGAGCTCTTAAAGCATTGGTAAGCTCATTAACTTCGTCCCACAATTCGATGTTTTGATTTTTTTGAAACGTCAGAATGCTATACAGCAAAGTAAATTTTATATCATTAATTAAATTCTGAAGATATACCATTTAAAAATGAACGTACATGTAACTGAAACATTTTGCGGCCTCTTCGCAATTATTTTTTTCCTTTTCCAATCGGTATGCTTCAAACTAAATGAAAATGTAAAAAACAAAAAATTGCACATAAAGTAGGTATGACATTTGTTTACCTGCACATTAAAATTGTTTGGAAATAAAGTTTTTGCGGTAATAATCCAAGACTTTGCTGAGCAAGGATCTGTAGATCTTAATTTTTTTGACTGTTCTATTATATATATTTCATCGCTTCCACAAAACACATCCATTTCACCAGCAAAACCACAGAAAAATAGGGAAAGTTGTAATTATTATCCTGTCAGAATGCTGCAGGAAAACCGAAATTTGAACGGTGAGGTTATTTAAAGCTTAAATTATACGTGGAATAACCATATACGTTGCCATAAAAACTAATATACCCTACAAGAAATTTGTGACCGAAACTAACACTAAAACATTTTCTTTCGGTCATTTGTGACCAATATTTCTTTCACATCTGAAGGTGCGAGAGAGATGCAAGATCACACGTACACAAAGTTTCGGTCATTTTTTTCACATCGCCCTTAAGAAAATGATAGAAAATAATGACCGATTGACCGGTCATTTGTGTCGGTCATATGACCGGTCAAATGACCGTCACTGTTCTGGTAGGGATATAATTGGTTTAAATGTTTATGGTAATGGCCATGGTGAAATAATCGTACCAGGTGGTGCTACAAGCACAGCTGATCTACTTTTTTCATGCATAAATAGAGGCTGGGTAGTCAAAGTTGTTTACTTTTACATATCTTTTTTTGACAACAGAGCCAACGAAAACTACAACAAAAACGAAAATTATATTCACCAAATTTTGTTGTTGTAGAATCGACACCACCTGATACTCATAATTGCGCCATGGTAATGGCGTAATCGTAACGATCAAGGTATATTCCATGGCGCAATAATTTATCAGGTGGTGTTGATTTTACAACAACAAAATTTGGTGAATAAAATTTTCGTTTTTGTTGTAGTTTTCGTTGGCTCTGTTGTCAAAAAAATGTATGTAAATGTAAACAGCTTTGACTACCCAGCCTCGATTTATGCAAGAAAAAAGTAGATCAGCTGTGCTTGTAACACCACCTGGTACGATTATTTCACCATGGTATATTCAACAAATTTAGAAAGTGGAAAAACTCGAGCAAAAAAAGTCAGCTTTTCAATCGATACTACCATGGTGAAATAATGGTACCAGGTGGTGTTACAAGCACAGCTGATCTACTTTTTTCATGCATAAATCGAGGCTGGGTAGTCAAAGTTGTTTACTTTTACATATCTTTTTTTGACAACAGAGCCAACGAAAACTACAACAAAAACGAAAATTATATTCACTAAATTTTGTTGTTGTAGAATCGACACCACCTGATACTCATAATTGCGCCATGGATACTACCATGGTGAAATAATCGTACCAGGTGGTGTTACAAGCACAGCTGATCTACTTTTTTCATACATAAATCGAGGCTGGGTAGTCAAAGTAGTTTACATTTACATACATTTGTTTGACTACAGAGCCAACGAAAACTACAAAAAAAACGAAAATTTTATTCTTCAAATTTTGTTGTTGTAAAATCAACACCACCTGATAAATTATTGCGCCATGGAAAGCACCATGATACAAAGAACCAGGTAGTCTCGTCGGCCCAGCTGATTAGTGCCAAAATGTCAAAATTATGCTCTCCCTGTGAAAATAAAACAACAAAAATTATTACTCACCGTTTTTTTTTCTATGAGCTTTTGTTTGACACATTGGTCTAATATTAGTTGTTGCAGGGACGAGATTACCTGATTAGTTGTATCATGGAATGTACATTGAAGTTTTATGTTTGTAAACTCGTTAAAGCTTTGTAAATCAAACATTTCAAGTCTTGTTAGAAAAACACCTGTGTTTACGCAAAGTTTTAGTACAATAACCGGCAAAATGGAATGGGTTTCTAAGGAGAACTCGTATGATTACCATCAAGAGGTGGCTAATGCCGGCTTTGGTGATATGCTGCATGACAAAGAAAGAAATCAAAAATATTATGCGGCTTTACGAAAAACTATTGAAAAACTGCACAAAGAAGGAAAAGAAGCTCATGTTCTTGATATTGGCACAGGAACTGGAATTCTTTCAATGATGGCTGTCGTCTCTGGTGCGGATTCGGTGACCGCATGCGAAGCTTTTATACCTATGGCAAATTGTGCCGAAATGGTTTTGAAAGCAAATAATATGAAGGAAAAAATTAACCTTATTAAAAAAAGGTCAACTGATATTGTTGTCGGTCAAGATATGATTAGAAAAGCAAATATTTTGGTAGCTGAAGTACTAGATACAGAGTTAATAGGTGAAGGTGCAATAGGTATATACAACCATGCACATGATCACTTGCTCACAGAAGATGTTATTTGCATACCGTTAATGGCCACATGTTATGCTCAAGTTGCTCAGTCGCCGTTAGCCGCACAATGGAATACCCTTAAAATTTTAGCTAACCTTGATGGCGAAGTGCTTATCGAACCTCCGAGGGATATAGCAAATTGCCAAGGAGAAGCTTGTTTACATGATGTTCAACTTTCCCAATTATCACTTCAAAACTTTCGACCGATTACGGAACCATGCCAAATTTTTAAATTTGATTTCAATCGCAAACAACCAAGAGAATTGGCAAGAAAAAATAATAAAATTTTAAAAGCGACATGTACCGGTTCAACAGATTTAGTTTTCTATTGGTGGGAGATAATAATGGACATAGACGAGCAAACAAAACTTAGTTGTGCTCCATTTTGGGCTCATCCCGAAATGAAAAAAATTTCAAGTGTAAAACATTCTCAGAAACCCTTGCCCAATCTTATTCCTTGGAGGGATCACTGGATGCAAGCAATATATTATATACCAAAGCCCTTAAATATTCTTTCGGTGGAAGAAGAGTTTATTTTGAGTTGTAATCATGACGAATACTGCCTTTGGTTTGATGTGTTTTCAAATTCAGAAAAAAATTTAAAAAAATCGGTTCCGCGACATACCTGCACGTGTTGCCTGCACACGACATATGGTAGATCTCGTATAGGACAAATAAACCAAAGTCAACGTAACAAACTTTTCCTAAGCTATTTGGAAAATCATGTTAGGAAGGAGGCACATGTTTTAGTTTTGGGTGACGGATGTGTTTTGGGTTTGAGCTGTGCACGTTTAAATGCCAGCAAGGTATGGTTTCATGAACCAAATCGCTTCTCAAGACAGTTTATGAATTCAATAGTTAAATTCAATCAACTTTCAAACGTTGAATTATTAGAAAAATTAGAAGATCTTAGTGAAGATGTGTTAAAGCGCATTACTCATGTTTTTGCGGAACCATATTTCTTGACATCCATATTGCCTTGGGATAATTTTCACTTTGGTACTTTGCTAACAAAAATTAAAAACAAAATGGGAGAAAATACAAAAATATCACCGTATGGTGCGCGAATTTTTTGTGTTCCAGTCGAATTTTTAGATCTGCATAAAATTCGAACTTCTCTTAAGGAATGTGAAGGTTTTGATTTAAGACATTTCGACAGAATGGTAGAGGTGAGTACTGAACACCTTTACTGTATTTCAAATGCAATTGCCTTAAAAGTTAAATTAGCAGATTTAAAAATTTTTTTTTTATTTATATTCTTTATTATACCCTTCACATAGTGATAGGGTATATATCACTTTGTCATTCCGTTTGTAATTTCTATATTATTCATTTGCGACCCCATAAAGTATATATATTCTGGATCCTTATAGATAGGGAAGCCGATTTAGCGATGTCCGTCTGTCCGTCTGTCCGTCTGTTGAAATCAAGTTTCCGGAGTCAAATAAAAAGATACAGACCAGTTAATGGTGTCAAACGATCATAAATATCCCGCTAACAATCGCTATTTAAAATCAGCAAAATCGGTTCACTATTGACCGAGATATTAGCGAAAACCCAGAGTAACCCATTTTTTTTAGGACAAAATCCGTGCATATATCCCTATATATCTCAGTAAGTATAGCCACTCTTGCCACAAAACTTGGCACGAATACTCCTAAAAAAGAAACCTAAATAATGAAAAAAGTTTTTTCAGATAGGACCAGGGGAAGGGGTATTTTTCCTACAATTGCACAAATTTGGTGAAATATTTTATGCGCTATATCTCGGAAACTATAACAGCTATCGACATAAAATGTTCTACAAAAAGTAATTGTACGCAAAGATCTACACTCTAAAGAAAAAAATTTTTGAGTGGGGGCAAAAAAAGGGGTAGCTCCCATACAAATCGACAATTATTATAAAATATTCGATACGCTATATCTCGGAAACTGTAACAGCTATCGACATAAAATGTTCTACAAAAAGTAATTGTACGCACAGATCTACACTTTAAAGAAAAAATTTTTTGAGTGGGGGCAAAAAATGGGGTAGCTCCCATACAAATCGACAATTGTTATAAAATATTCGATACGCTATATCTCGGAAACTATAAAAGATATCGACATAAAATGTTCTACAAAAAGTGATTGTACGCAAAGATCTACATTTTAAAGAAAAAATTTTTTGAGTGGGGGCAAAAAATGGGGTAGCTCCCATACAAATCGACAATTGTTATAAAATATTCGATACGCTATATCTCGGAAACTATAAAAGATATTGACATAAAATGTTCTACAAAAAGTGATTGTACGCAAAGATCTACACTTCAAAGGAAAAATTTTTTGAGTGGGGGCAAAAAATGGGGTAGCTCCCATACAAATCGACAATTGTTATAAAATATTCGATACGCTATATCTCGGAAACTGTAACAGATATCAAAACCAAATGTTCTACAAAGAGTAATTGGGCAATAAGGCCTACGCTTTAAAGAAAAATTTATTTGAGTGGGGGCAAAAAAAGGGGTAGCTCCCATACAAATCGACAATTGCTATAAAATATTCGATACGCTATATCTCGGAAACTATAAAAGATATCGACATAAAATGTTCTACAAAAAGTAATTGTACGCAAAGATCTACACTTTAAAGAAAAAATTTTTTGAGTGGGGGCAAAAAATGGGGTAGCTCCCATACAAATCGACAATTGTTATAAAATATTCGATACGCTATATCTCGGAAACTATAACAGATATCGACATAAAATGTTCTACAAAAAGTAATTGTACGCAAAGATCTACACTTTAAAGAAAAAATTTTTTTGAGTGGGGGCAAAAAATGGGGTAGCTCCCATAAAAATCGACAATTGTTATAAAATATTCGATACGGTATATCTCGGAAACTGTAACAGATATCAAAACCAAATGTTCTACAAAGAGTAATTGGGCAATAAGGCCTACGCTTTAAAGAAAAATATTTTTGATTGGGGGCAAAAAAAGGGCTAGCCCCAATACAAATTAATAATTTTTGTTAAATTTTCGATATGCTATATCTCGGAAACTATAACAGATATCGAAATCAAATGTTCTACAAAAAGTGAATGGACATCAAGGGCTACGCTCTGAAGAAAAAAATTTTCGGATGGGGGGTGAAGAAGGGGTAGCTCCCATACAAATTAACAATTTTTATAAAATTTTCGATACGCTACTATTAAAGCTATCGACTTCGAATATTCGACAAAAAGTAATAATCAAATAATTCATACGTTTTGGAGAAAAAGTTGGAGAAGAGCAGGGGGGCTAGAACATTTAACAAGTTTTATTAACCTTTAAATATGAATAATGTCGAAAACTTTTAAAACTCTCGACCTCAAATCTTCTTCATCTATTTTTATTATTCATACGAACGTTAAAATTTTATTTTTTCTATGGGCTTTAAAACTCGCACAAGGTTTTTTATTAAATTATTTGCAGTGCAAAATCACTCGGCTGGGTATATTTAAAGACCAATGTGAAGAGTATATAAGATTCGGCACAGCCGAATATAGCGCTCTTACTTGTTTTCTATAAATAAAATTGTTAATCGTATTAAACCTAAATGGCGGAAAATCTTTTGATATTCATATGTATCATTGGCGGTTTTTACTTTTAGTAAGTCCTAGTAAGTTGCGTATTTATGGTAAATAAGGTAAATTTACACTTTTTACTGTTGTGCTTTTTACATCATTTACCTTAAAAAAGCAACTTACAAGGCACTTTATCACTAAGAGTGAAACCCGCTTTTAAGTTATTACCTATAAGATATTCCTTTCTAAATACACCACACACACAGAAAGAAGTATGTAATATACTCCAACAAACAAAATATATAATTATCATAAGAAATTTTTCATCGTTTTTAGTGTTCTAAGTCTATTGCGCAGTCTAAGATTGAAGCCCAACCATTATGGGAATATCCTTGTCGTGCTCTATCTATGCCAAAACAGTTGCTTCAAATCGAATTCGAGAATTTCAACAAATATAAGACAGAAAGTGGAGATATTTCTATTGAATAGTAAGTGCTGCTACTTTGTTATATTATAAAGCAACTGACTATCATTTGTTTTAGCTCGGCAAGCTGCAACGGAATCGCGTTATGGGTCGAGTGGATGCTTGACGATACAGCAACAAAAACTTCAATTGTTAGTTCAGGACCAGTGGAACCAATCGAAATAGGAAACTTTATAAAATGGGATATGTTTGTACGACAAGGTGTGCATTTATTAGGCAAAGCGTTTAGTGTGCAAAGTGGTAAAAGTGTAGTGCAATGGAATATACATTTTAAATCCGATGTGGGTCAACTAGAATTTAATTTTAATGTTGTAGACTAAAATTGATTATTAAATTCTAAAGTAAAAGCAAAACTTAATAACAAAAAACTACCTATACCTAACTATCTATACCTGTTGCGTTGATATTACTGTAAGATAGAGACAGCAGCTTTTGATTTAGAATTTAAATATTATTATGAATAAGCGCGAATATTAAATTATAAATGTTCTATTAAAAAATACTCTATTAATTTTTAGGAATTTCTTTTTCCATTTTTGTTAAAACTATATTGCGATCAGTTTGTGTCTCTAAAGAAGGCTGTCCAATCTCTATCTTAAAATCCTTTAACCGTTGACGCAAATCTAACGCTCTTATATCTGTCATTAAAGAATGTTGTTTGTTTTCCAAATCAACATCAATTTTTTGAGAGTGGGCTTCTAACATGTTGCAATTAGTTTTTGCTTCTTCGATCTTATTGATTAAACGTCGACGTATCTCACGAATTTTTTGAACTTCAAGGCATAATTGTTCATGCGCTTCATCTAAACATAGCTCCATGCCCGAACGTTGGGTCCGATTTTCCAATCGAGTTTCAGCTAGTTTCAAGCCGTCCGTCTTATCGCGTAGGGATTGTTCTAAAATTTTTATTTCACATATAGCTTTTTCCATTGCTTCTTTCATCTGAAACAATAGTAGAGAAAGTATTTTTAATATAAACATCGCACCCCAAACAAAAAATAGTCACAACTCGAAATTTTTTAAAACTATTATTTTTATTGATGTGTCGATTAAGTATTGCAACTTTACTTTAGTTTAGTTGTCAGTTGCCGAAATTATATTACCAATATTATAACAAGTGAAGAACAATGTGGCAGCTGAGTAGTTTTGGTTGGCGTTAGGCAAGGTAACTGAATTAAGGTTGCTGTACATAATCGACACGGATTTTAAACGAACACGAAAATTTCGTTAGCATTTAAATAATCATTTTTATATTTTTTCTTACTGTTGAACTCAATTTTGTTATAAGCCCGAAAAAATTGTTTAAAAATATAAAAACTTTCTTATGAAATTGATTTTGAATTGTGACTGTTTATGATTAAGTACAATATATATAAAAAAACTCACCTTTAATTGCTGCCACTGCAATTCATTGCGAGCTTTTTGCGTCTCAAATATCCGTTTGCGAATAGTATGCTCAGTCCTTTCCTGTTGAGAAACCAGCATATTGTGAGCTTTCTCACGACATACAAACAGAGCTTCCCTTATAGCATACGTATCAGCCAGTTCATTTTCAGCCAACTGCTTAATATTCTTTGTATGATCCAACCAAGCTAAATACGAACAACAACTGTAAAAAAATAAAACATAATACACGTATGTACATATATTTTTATTAATATGTATTAATGTCTGTATTGCATATGATTGAGATTAAAAATTGTTACTTCGTAGGATTTCTAGTGGCATCAGTTTTGTAACTTATATTGGCAGCAAATTTATCAAGGGATGATTGAGATGAATCAATGAATTCGGCCTCACTTTTATTGTCTATTTCCAAACGCAATTTAAATTTAACTTCCTCCAAGCGGCTCAATTTTTCCCACGCCCTTTGGCATTGATCAGCCAGTAAGCGTTGGTTATTTTCTATTATCGCTAATTCATTTTTCATTTCTGCATCAGCATCATCGTACGTAATTTCAGAACCTAAACGACAGTCTCGCATAGTTAAGCTTTCTCCTAAAATTGAGAGGGGTTTTTGGATTGCTTCAAGTTCTCTTTCTGTTGAAGCTTTCTCTTCTGTAAGCAGTTTCATTTCTCGTTCGATACGCTCTAGAGTTTTGGAAATAACTTCGCGCCAACGACTTAGTTCGGAAATTCTGTTTAAACAGTCAATTAATGTTTAACCCTCTATAAATGTTAAGTTTATAGTTACCGATTATCTAATGCTTCATTGGTTTCGTAGTTAGTCCAATCGCTTTCAATACGAGTCTCATTTCTTAAAGTTCTAGAGCTATGGCGTATTTGAAAAGAATCGTCGCGTCTAGCATCTGCTACATTTCTTAAGGTATTGACACGATTATGCCAGTCAGCTAATGCCAAATGTTGCAAAGGCTTTTCCAATACCAACAATGATTTAAAATTCATTTCTATTAAATTTAAAAATTCTAGTATATAAATATGTGCTTAAAAACGTCCAAAAAAATGTTTATTTATGAAAAGCGACAGGTAAATTTAAAATTACATATCGTTATCATAAATACAAAAACGCGTAACTAACAAATGTAATATTACAGAAGTCAAAAAACTTTTTGCAAAATTAACAAAATAAACATACCTATCTAATCCCCTTTGTTCTTTTGGTAAAAAAAGCGTAATTTTTGATCGTAGAAGTGTAAAATTTTGTCAAGACATGTACCTATTTCAATAGTATTCATTATAAGTCAGAACTTTTAAAACGACATAGCGGGTGTTGTAAGCCTGGGACATATTAAAATCGTTTTCTAAGGTTTTAAAACACCCCCAAAACTTTTAACTATTTTGAAAAAAAAACTGTTTTACGGTCTAAACTGCAAACTTTGCGTTTGCCTGCTTGTTTGTTCGTTTGTAGTTTTTGACATCTAGGTGTTTGCCGCCGGATTTAAAATGTAAAAATACCATATGGTTGTTGTATTTGTAGTACTTACGCTACCATTTATATGGATACAGCTTGGTACCAGCTGATTTGTGCAAAAATAACAATATTTTTCTTTCAAAATCGCCTTCATTTAATATATTTTTGTATACGGGCAAAAAATAAAATTTTAAAAATTATTCAGGCATATTCCGAAAATCACTTATTGTGGAGGTGATGTGAAATCTCAAGAAATTTCAAAGTTTTTATGATTTTAAACCAGTTTGGCTAAATGCCTGCCAATTCAAATTTACTTGGTTATATTTTTAATAACCTTATTTTGAATTTAGCAATAAATTAATTAAATAAATTGAGTTAAATCACAATTATGAAATTAAAATCACAAGCCACGCGATTTTCAGAATATGCCTGATTATTTGTTATATTTATTTATTGTTAAACTAATTGTTTTTAATACAAATTTTTGCTTTTAAATTTGGCTTAAGTTTATATATTTTTTTTTTTTATTATTGAACTTAAGCCAAATAAAAAAGCAAAAATAATTATTTCTTGATAAAAAAATCCAAAAATAATAATTAATTTTTGACAAAAACTATCAAAATCAAAAAACAATTGTTTGAGATTTATTTTTGTTTGGAAGGTATAATTATTACGGTTACTGCTTTTTATTGTTGATAAACAGACGGATTATATTTAAATTGTTATCCTGAAAAAGATCACCAATATCGTTCAAAATACGGGAATAAACTTCAAACTTGTTTTTTTTTTGCCCTATTTGCTTTTCAGTTGACGATATATTAATGTTCTGGAATAAGAATACTGTTGGACAAGGAAATGCGGTTGCTATTATGGTTTCATAACAAATAAAATTATGGTACAATGATTAAATTAACAACAATAGCGGTTTTCACTTTTGCCTGATAAGTTTGGTATATAAAGTAAATGCTATAAACAAATTAACAATTGTAAACATTTATGACATGATACAAAGATTAGTTGTATCATGCTAGGCACTTTACCACCAAGAGTAAAAACCGCTACTATTATACTCTTCACATATGTAAGTGATAAGAATATATAGGTATAAGTTTGCCATTCCGTTTGGAATTTCTTTATCCATTTGCGACCCCATGCATATATTCTGTATCCTTATAGATAGGGAAGCCGATTTAGCCATACCCGCCCCCCGATGTCGCACATACCCGTAAATGGTATCAAACTCTCAAAAATATGTGCGCCCTAATCGGTATTGGAATTCACCCACATCTTTAGAAATGACAAACAATGATCTAGCCCAATTACCATACAAGGTATTATCGCTACAGCAACAACTAAAAAAGCTCGATACCAAATTTATGAAGTTGTTGTAAAAGCATACTCGTTTATGTCAAAATACGTACTGTTTGACAGATTTAACAAGTGGAAAAACTCTAGCAAAAAATAGTCAGATGTTGAATCGATACCATGTACATACCTTGTAATGTACCATGATCTAGCCCTTTTACACTTTTTTGCACTTTTTTGTTTTATTGTGTTTGTTTTTTAAGAGCACTTTTGTAAATTTTTAATTCAAAAATCTAACCAGCGCGCAAATTTTCTTAGATCAATAAGAAACATATAAACAAAATTTTGACAAATTTTAAAGAAAATTACACAAGCAAAAATTTTCAGATCTTGGTGGAATAATGTGACCTCGTCCCAACAACAAAATCCTTTTAAAATGTAGCATGTTTTTTGTTGTTGCTAACTTCTATCTAGGTTGTCAAAAATTTTGCAATCACACATACTTACGGTATACACAATCATAATATCACATTAATGATTTTCCAAGCTAAAGGTGCTTTCGCACGATATGTATTTTACACATGACTTGTCAAATTTTGCAGTGCGAAATTGATATCTGCCGTCTGAACGCGTTTAAACATTGCATGTGTTAAACACATATGTAAATGTCATATGACAAATTTGTAATTAGAGCGTGCTCTATTTTCATCTGACAAAGCATGTGTCATCAGCTGTTTTTAGAATAACAACAAGGAAAATTAGTTGTTTATTTTGGTTTGGAGGTTATGTCAGATGTAATTACATGCGTACGTGTGAAAGCAAAAATTATAAACCGCCTGTAAAATAACAATTTTGACAGACATACGCAAATACATGTGGATTGCAAAAGTGACGAGTCATGTGTAAAATACATATCGTGCGAAACCCCTTTAAGCTCGAAAACATATGGCGAAAGTAAAAGTCAGCTGATCCGAGGCTCATAATTGTTCAATGCACCTTAAGTAGGTGATCTGTACAGTCCACCTTCTCCATGGATTCGTCTTGTAATTAGGGTTTAATTTTTGCGTTTATGGGGATTTGTTCTTATTTTAGCTTGGCAGCACTAAGCTAAGTTTAGTCTGGTAGCACTAGCAAAATGTCGGCTGCAGAGCCTAAGAAAGAATATATCGGCGACTTAATGCTTACCTTGAGCCAGTTGGCTTGGTTTTCCTGTTTGCAAATTTTCGATTTGTTATAAAAGCTAATAGAATTTTTCGTAATCAAAACTATAATAAGTGACAAGAACTAATTGTAAAATGCATTAAAATAATCTAATATGTATACATATAAGTTTTTCTAAATAATATGGAAAAGTGTTAAACCAGAAACAATATACTTGTTAAATCGCATTTCACAGAAAAATCGAACAGCTTAAAAAACGAAGTAAAAAAGACCGGAAAATAGAACGAGATAAAAGAAAAGGCAGAAACAAAAACGCCCTATAAGTAAAATTGACAGGTTTAAAAGAGTACAATATATATATAATACAAATAAAAAGTGAAAACGAAATTGAAGTTTATTATCTTGTGAATGTGTGTAGATTGCTGTGCAGTGTAAAAAATGGCGAATCAATCCACCGGTGTTGGTAAGAATTTATTACATATAAAATAAAATTATCGTTTAATAAAAGCAATACTTTTATAATATATACCTACTTGGGTTTCGTGTTATAACTAAATATACTATTAGATTGTTTAACTTTTTTAATTAAAAAAAACAATTTGTATCTTGTTTGCAAATAAAAAAGTATAGTCATTGCAGTTAAATTTATGTAAGTATGCATGTGAAATGTATGCATATGTAAGTATGTATGTTTTTAAGTGTGAAGAGGATAAGAAAAATTTTAATTTCAATTTACTAATGAGTTTAAAAAAATGCATATATGCCTTCTGCAGAAAATTTTTAATAAACTTGCTTTGCAAATGCAATTTAAACATACCTATATAAAATTGCATATTATCGTTGAAAGTGTAATGCAAGTTTTTTTTGGATATCTAATTGTCTACTTACTACCCTGCTTTAAATTAACTTACTCTTTTACCTGCAATTGTGAGTGAATGAACTGACATTATTTCTCAAGATTCCTTTTTACTGCAGATAGGCCCAGAGTAAATATGAATTGATTCTAAATTCATTTCGACTTTCACAGCCATATCTTTATCTGCACAATAGATTAAAAGGCGTGTTTTGTTTAAAAGAGCACCTTATAATAAATATCCAGCAAAAAAAAAAATTCAAAATTAATCGTGTGGAATTAAACATTTTTAAGGGAACTACAAACTTTCGAAATAGAATACCAACTTAATACATATTAAAATTTACAAAGCATGATACCTACTCAAATAATTAGTTTTTGATAGTTGATTATAGGTACCTACTTCTGACGAGTAACTTTTTTAAATTTTTAAAAGATTTTAAGTTAAATTAAAAAAAACCTACCTAGTCAAAAATATTTTCAAGAATTTGGTGGAAAACCTACAGACGATTTGGTGTAAAAATTAATGAAATGTATATATGTACATACATACTAAACAACAAACTAAATTAAATAAAATATTGATACCTACCTTTATTTTTAACAATTAACTGACAATCTTTGTATGTATTTTTATTAAATTTTTTTTCATATACTACATATGTATGTAGGTATTAAATAAAAAAAATAAACCTATCCTTTTATTAAAAAATGTAACTCTAATTTTTTATTCAAAACAAGCAGAGAATTTTAAAAATTATTTCACCATGACTTTAGTGATAAGTTCAATTAATAATTGTTATTTTAATTATTTATGTAATGTGTTTGGTATCTAATAGAGAAATACATTTTACTAACCCCGAAAAAAAGTCATGAGAGTAAGTGCGGGTAATGTGGTTTTCCCTTTTTGTTTTCAGATTGTCAACCTTTTAATTTTGTACCGATTAAGGTACGATTTAAGCACTATTATGCATGCAAATACTTATACCTCTATACCAAAATAGAAAATTTATTTTTCTAATTTTATTATTAAGAAAAGACGAAACGACAAAATATCCAAAATACCTATACAAAGAAACATTTATTTGTGGCTAAACTATTTTGCAGTGAAAAAAAGTCAACGGAGAAAATTTCGATTCGAATCGGAACGCAGAATAGAGGCGACTAAATCGGTCGTTTAATAAAATTCCCCTTATAAATAGGTTCGAATTTTTAAAAAATAAGTTCTTAATTTAAAATACGTTTATCCTAAAATGTATTTTAAAACTAAAATTAAAGTTTTTTTTATAATATTTTTACAATTTATAAAGTATGTACCTACCTATCATAATCGCAAAAATAGCATTATTGTCTTATCACTGCTTTAACTACATCCTTCACATATTGACAAGTCTTAATATTAGTTTGTCATTATGTTTGTAATTTCTATATTATTCACTTGCGACCTCATAAAGTATATACATATGTATGTATGTATGTATGTATGTATGTATGTATGTATGTATGTATGTATGTATGTATGTATGTATGTATATATTATCGACGACATAGATATGCCCGTCTGTCCGCCTGTGTGTCTGTTGAAATAAAGTTTCCGGAGCCAAAAAAGTTCGGACAGAAAACGTTTAAGTAGTTAACAATCAGAAATATCCCTAAGACAATCGCCGTTTAAAATCAGCACAATGGGTTCACTACCAACCGAGATATAAGCAAAAACTCAAAATAACCCATCTTTTAGAACAAAATCTCTGCATTTATTCCTACATATCTCAGTTAATTCAAATGAACAATTTTTATAAAATTTTTGAGACATATATTTTTGAAATCTTTTCAAGAATTTGGTGGAAAGTCTACTAAAGATTTAGTGTAAGAACAAATGAAATGCAATACTTTAACCAACAAGAAACCAAACAAATTAATAATGGTTATAAAATTCTCCATACGCTATATCTCGGAAGCTATAAAAGCTATAGACTTTAAATTTCTTACAAAAGAAAAAGAATTTGCTGGATAAGAGCAGGGGAAGAGATAACCCCTATACAAATTCAAATTTTTTTCTATTTTTCTATTTCAAAAAATAGACGCCCCTATTAAGGTTAACAACTTAAATCTTTTTCAGTTGTATTGTGAAATTTGGCGTCATAATTACAACCAAACCAAACAACTGCTACGGATGAGTTGTAATTTGTTGATGTTCTAGTGAACCGAACTAACACAAAATTTTAAAACAATATAATTTTTTTTACAGGCTTGATTGTAATCGTAATATTTACTTTAACAGTTTTACAATTCCAAACTGAGTTAAATTGTTATCGACCTCAAACGCGGCACAAAGTATTTTTATTGTAATATTGACTGGGTATACAAAAAGACCAATTTGAAGTGTGTATAAGATTCGGCACAGCCGAATAAAGCACTTTTGCTTGTTAAATATGTTTTTGTTATATTATTTTCGTTTGTATGTATTTCAGTGGTTCCAAGGAATTTTCGTTTGTTAGAGGAGTTAGATCAGGGCCAGAAGGGTGTAGGCGATGGTACTATATCATGGGGCCTTGAAAATGATGATGACATGACACTTACATATTGGATCGGAATGATCATTGGCCCTCCTCGTGTACGTATATAATTTTAGTATACATTGTTTGAAAAAATCGATTTGAATACTCCCTTGTTTTGATTTTTTTTTTTATAGTTCCTGTCAAAAGGTATTTAGATTTGGTTTTAAAAGTTAATTTTAATTTTTTCAGACACCCTTTGAAAATAGAATGTATTCGTTAAAAATTGATTGCGGTGAACGTTATCCTGACGAACCTCCTACGATAAAATTTTTAACAAAAATAAATATTAATTGTATTAATCCAAACGGATTGGTAAGTTGTCTTATTTTATTTTATAAAAAAAACATACATGAAACAAATTTCTTTTAATATACAGGTTGATTCAAGACTAGTACCAATGTTGTCACGATGGAATCGTGAATATACCATTAAATCATTGTTACAGGAGATACGCCGAATTATGACTTGTAAGGAAAATCTGAAATTGGCGCAACCACCAGAAGGCAGCTGTTTTTAGTTGGTTACGGAAATAGAAGACGACAACAGAATTAAAATTGAGAACAGCAGCATCATACTAAGCAAACAGTATCAAATAGAAAGATTATTATTTATTTTTTAAAATAAGAATTGCTTAACGATAAATTAAAAATGAAAATCAGAAGCAACAACTACAATCCATAACATTATTATGCAAATAATACAAATATCCCGATATATATTTAACAGCTTTAAAATTATTAAATAATGTTGTCGCTTAGTTAACCATATACTACACATTTCTTTTAGTTTATCTTTAAAAAAAGTTGCTGGTTTTAATAATGATGGTGTTACGTTTAAAACGTTTTTTTTTTTAATATTATATTTAATATTGTGAACATCGTCTTAAAAATCAATCTCTACCTATTGCTGTTACTTTATACTTACTACCAATAAATATTTTTTGTTTTAAACCATAAATTCACTTACCATAAAAATAAGAGAAAGATGAAAATAATGATTTTATTTAATTTCTTAAGCCAAAACAGAAGTCTAATATCAGTCAAATGAGAGAGAAAAACAGAAAGACTTACTTTAATTTTTTTTGTTTTGCATTTAAGTTGCATTACAAAAAGCCCGGCGATATCTTCATTAAAATAAGCAGAAATTATTAACGTTTTTTTTTTTTATTAAATAAATACTTTAAAAATGTTTACTATAAATTGTTTGCATGTTTGTGCGACATCGTGTTAAACCATCTTTTTTTTTTTTTGTTGCAAACTTACTAGAAAAAAGAACAACAGCAACAAAAATATTTAATGCAAAACCTACTTAAATAGACACGTTTAAATAAAAGGAAAAATTTGCAATTAAAACAACAAAAGCGAAAGAAAATAGAAATTAAATAATCAATCCCTTATTTTCTTGTTAAGCATATTAAGCTTGTGAAGTCGTGTAATTAATAATTAACTAATTATTATCTTAATTTAAATAAAAAGGAAAATAGTTATATAAAAATAACTTAAAAACTTTAACATCCAATGAAATAAAGTTATAATTATAATAGAAAAACTCCAAAGATTTAAACTTTTTTCACAACACTTTCAAAAACTAAAGTATGTATATATATACATACATATGTATGTATTTTTAATAAAATATAAAGCTTTTAATTTATAATTTTAAAATTACTAATTTTTCATGATTTCTTTATAATTGTCTACTTAAGAAGTAAAATGTATGCCCCAGTTTTATAAATCACTAACTTTTAAAGTATATACATAATAGGTATGTTCCAGAAGATTTCGTTCTCTTTCAGACAAATGAGAGTAAAGAGAAAAAAACTCTCTAAATTTGCCAAAGTTACCCAAATTACTTGTAACGCGAAAAACCATAATTGTACATTTTGAACCACAAATTCTGCAAACTTATAAAATGAAAATCAATTTTAGAAATTTTAAACGCTTAAAAATCAAGGCATTTTAAAAACGAAATATTAACATCATTGGCAACAGCTGTAAAAATCTGTAAAACGTATTTTTTTTTTATTAAAGAAAGGACATGAATTCATGTACCTGTAATGTCCGGATCCTTATAGATAAGAAATTGCGGAGCCAAATAAAGACCCACAAAAAATCCTTGAGACAATCGCTTTTTAAAAACAGGAAAATCGGTTCACTGAGATATAAGCGACAACCCAAAATAACCCTTTTTTAAGGACAAAATCCTTGCATATCCTATATACATATGTATTGTATGTATATCAGTAAATACAGCCACTCTTGCCATACAACTTGGCACGGATACTTTAAAGATAGTCCCCTATATTAGAAAAAGAAGTAGGGGAAGTGGTATTCCCCCTACAATTGCACAAATTTTGTGAAATATTTTATACGCTAAATCTAAGAAACTATAAATGTTTTACCAGAAGTAATTGTATAGTAATGCTTACATTTTGAAAAAAAAACAGTTAGATAGAAACAGGGGAAGGAGCAGCCCCATACAAATTAACAATTTTTATAAAATTTCTGATAAGTAATATCTCGGAAATTATAACAACTATCGACTTGCACTGGTACAGGAAGTAATTAGACGATAATGCCTACATTTTGGAAAAAAAGATGGATAGGAACAGTGGGAGCGGCAGCCCCAACCCAAATGAAAATTTTTTACTAATTTTAAAATATGCTTTATCTCGGAAACTAATACAGCTATTGACTTCAAATGTCCTTCCCAGAAGTAATTGTTAAATAAAGCCCACATTTTGAAAAAAATTGGCTTGATAAGGAGCAGGGGGTGGGGAACCCCCATACAAATGAACAATTTATCGCCCTTGTTCTGGCTCACGCGGTTTTTAAATCACCTGCGATTTGTAAACCTAAATTTTTTTGCATGTTCTGTAGTTCACGCGTTTTCTTTGCGTTTTGTCATTTTTCGATGATGTATGTATTCGAAAATAAAAACATGTTGCTTTTAAAACTATAAAACAAAAAACCAAGGAATGTATAAAAAGTTGTACCTATTTCTGCAACAACATTTTTATTATCTTGTTTTTCAATAAAGTTTATACATAAAAAAGTAAACAATTGAAAAAAGAAGATGTGCAACCAACAGTTTTTTAAAATTGAATTTTTATTGAGACTGTTTACAAAAAATAAAACAAATTGTGAAATTACAACAAAAACCCTAAATATTATAATTGTGCATAGTTTGATTGGCTGTTTTTAACCTAGTTTTGGCAAAAAACATCGGTTCACCTCATCTACCCCTTGCGATTTGAAGTAGCAAACTTTCTTGCGATTGTGAATTTCAGAACACCTGTCATGCGATTTCAAATCGCATCGCCAATATTTTTCGAAATGCGATTGTCAGAACATTCGCGTATATTAAACTTTTAATACAAAATACATACATATGTATGTCGAAAACTGTCAAAACCCAGCGCAAAGTATTTTTATTATAATGTTTGTGGCACAAAAACAACTCGGCTAGATAAGATGGCTGGGTATGAAAAAAGACCAATGTGAAGGGTGTATAATATTCGCCACAATCAAATATAGCGCTCTTGTTTAAATTGTGGTGAATGAAATTTTCGTTTTTGTTGTGGTTTTCGTTGGCTCATGTGTTGTAAAAGATACATATGTAAAAGTTAACAACTTTGACATCCCAGCCTCGATTAATGCATGAAAAAAGTAGATTAGCTGCGCTCGTAACACCACCTGATCAAAAATTTACCGTGCCTGGAAGGCTTTTTGGTAAATTTGTTTTTTTAAGTTTGGACTTTCCGGTGGGCATCTGAAACGCAGTGTGTTTAAAAAGCTAGTGCACAAATCTTATTATTTTAACGTGGATATTAAAACTTACTTAAAAAGCATTTAAAATTCCTTTTTTAAATCAAAAGTTTATGCAAAATTAGGTGAAAACATTTTTGTATGGAAATCTAAGCATCAAAAATGTTGATAATATACGGCTTAAATTCTGCAAAAATCTCTCCAATGACAAACCATAGTAAAACTTATGAGAGTTTATTTTACTAAAATTTGAAATTATTTAGGTAAAAGTTCTAGCTTTTTTTTTACTTATTTTTCCTAACTTTTTCAAATTAATCAATTAAAAAATTAGTTAAAAAAATATCTTTTTGTCCAAGAAGTATCTAACGTATAAAAAAATGTACTATCTATCTGCTTTTGTTATTCGGGGTCAAAAGCCCTTATTATACATTAATGGATAAATGAATCCAAAATATTTCAAAAAAAAAAAAAAAACAAAATGTGCCTTCTTGATTATTTTAAAATGGTGGGAAATCAAAGATAATGTTTTCAGCCGATTATTTTAGAGCATGAGCCTCAAACATATAACAATTTCCTTTTTTGTTTTGTTTTGCGACTTCTCATATACATTTTCCCGTTTTGTCACCTTTATGGTATTTTTTCACTGTTGCACAATGTAATTAAATGCACAACCAAACAGATAAACGTAAACAAATTATGTGGGTTTATTTCTACATATTAGTTTCTCAATTTAAACTAAAGTTTTTTAGTTCACCGAACAAATGGGGTAACGCAGCGCACCTGATTAGCTAGTTAGAAATAAATTAACAATATTTAGTAATTTCCATGTATTTTCTACAAATTTATTTTGTTGTCAATATTAAACGGTTTCTATTTAATTGAAAACCTCTCTTTATGCTGCATCATTTTTTTTAACTTCAAAATACACTTTTTATGTGTAAACTTAAAATGAACTAATACTTAAAAACCGAATAAAGATAACTTTGGTTGCAAATTTGAAAGTTTTTTTTTTAATATTATGTACATAACTATTAATTAACCGTAGTATCAAAAGGAATTTTAGCAAAAGGTGGATGAAAGATAAATATGTAAAAAAATTTTAATATATAAAATAAAATTAAAATTTTCTTACAAGCAAAGATCAAATAAATAATTTTTGACATTTATTTTACTCTTTGGGTTGTTTTAAAAAACTGTTTATTTGTAATTTATTTTATTTGTTTAACTTTTTCTTGCTTTAGCGACAATAGAATCAAAATGTTTGCTAATCTGTTACATAATATTAGCATGTAGATATATAGTATGGCTTTAAGTTTTATTTTGAAGTGAGCCCAAAAATTTTATGTAATTTTTTTTTCGCAAAAAGAAGTCTGTGACGTCTTTGTTGTTGGTTTTTTTATATATATTATAAGTTATATAATTTAATCTTTTTTGGGCACATAAAATATTTTTCTCGATTTCAAAGAAGACCACTTATGCCTCTTAATATAGTAAGAGATAACACTTAAGAAAGTCATAATTCCCAAAACCTTTATAATCATACTTTTGCGTACATCATGCTCAGGCTCTGAAGTCCATTTAAGGAAAGTGGCCACATCTTTGGCCAATTGACTTTGCGTAGCTGGGGTACCATCTTCATATTCAATGACCTTATAACGCAAATAAGATTTGTATTGAGTACGTATTGATTAAGAGTTTTACTTAAGAAAGTTACCTCATTGTACAAAACTTGAGCCATGCCAATAGCACCACCTGGAAAATATGGGTTAAAATATTGACCTTCACGCAATTGTATACCAGCTGGTGCATCAAAGTAGCCAGTAAGGAGAGAGAAGATATAATCTTCACCACCTTTACGTGCTGAGACAATATAGCTCAAATCTGGGGGATAAGCACCGTTATTGGCAGCTCGAGCAGCCTCTTCGTTAGGATAGGGTGAAGGAAAATAGTCTGATAACTTGCCAGGACGATCGAAATAATTACCGGAGTCATCTGGCCCATCACGCACCTAAACATTTTTTTTTAAATAATAGAAATATATTTTTTTTTATCTTAAATTCAATAATCTTACCATAACGCCCTCTGCTTCGGCCTTAGCTTCAGCTTCAGTGTGACTAACTCCAACTAAATTACGATAGGCAATGTATTGCATTGAATGGCAGGCAGAGCATACTTGTTTGTAAACTTCGTAGCCACGGCGCACACTTAAAAATATAATATTTAGCTTAATAAATTTCCCTAAAGGGGTTTTTTAGGAAAAAATTTAACATTTATTTAGTTTAATTAACTCTTTTTCTACCATATAAGACAACTTGAAAAAAATGTAATTCATTTTAAATTTTAATAGAAAAGTGACCCATTGGTGACCGAAATAAACCTCGGCCCCTATTATAGTTTACAAATCAACTCTTTTTTTTATTTGTAATGTGAAATTTTGTATGATTACAACCAAACCAAACAACTGCTATTGACGCGTTCCCACGACAATTGGATCTACGCTCCGGAACGACCCGAGTATCACCCGGCCAAAGATTGTCAACTCAGCGACAACTGTATCAGATGGAGGTTTTTTTTTCAGGAAAAAACAACCGTCAACAGTGGAACTGTTACAACAACAACAACAACTGCTATTGACGAGTTGTAATTTTTAGAAATTTGTGTAAACCAAACTAACACAAAGCTGTGAAAGAAAATATTTTTTTTTCGCAGATTTGGTTGTCATTAGAATGTAAAATTTTACAATTACAACTTAACTCAGTGGGAAGTATTTTCTATTGGCATAACGTAAGAAAGCAAAACAAAACCTTTTTTCCATTCTTATATGTGGGTTTTTCTATTCGGGGTCACTGGTTTGGTCCAAGCAATAAAAATAGAAATAAATAAATAAAACTTAATGCTTTTAGACGAGAGGTGTAGAAAGATAAGCTCTTCATTTTCCTTTTTGTCTGCAAACAAAAATATCATTGAAGTAATTTATTATTATATAATCAGGCTTTAGGGACAATTTACATGATATTTTTTTAGGCATATTTTTGTTTGTAGACAAAAAGGGTAAAGAAGAGCCTCTTTTCTGCACTCCTCGTCAAAAAACATAAAATATAATGAGTGTGATTTCATGAAAAAATCATTCCTAAAAAATCATCAAAAAACAAAAACTGTGGAAACATAAAGTTTTTGGAATTTTTAATAAAATTTAAAATTTTATTGATAAAAATGAAAAGTAAGACGTATTATCCCGGGGCATATACTTATATCTCTCCGTAAATATATCACTGCACTGCATAATTTAATTATTAAAAACAATAAACTAATTAGAACTTGGAACTTAATTAAAAAATATTTTGCGTTATTAGGCTTTTTGTTATAGGTATTTAGAGTTAAAAATTTACATAAAACAGAAACATTTCGGCAAAATTTTTGCCTTTTGTATGTAACTCATTAAGTTATCCCTATTCAAAAGATACTTATAAAGAAGCTCGTAAGAGCTGAAATTTTTAAAAATTATATTCGCTTGTTATTTTTCGTAAAACTTAATTGCTTAATTTTTGATTTTTTTTTTACTTTGACTTTATTTCATGTTTTTAATTAAGTTCAATTAATCAAACTAAAATTGAATATGAAACAAGACAAAACCTACTTTTATTTCAAAGGGCGTTAGCTTTTGGATTTCTTTAAAAATTACCTGGCGTGATCTAAAGCAGAAATTAAACCATTATGACTCCAGGGCATTTTTGGGGGGTGAACTTCAGTGCCAGAGGCTTCAACGGATTGCTCCAACGCATAGATTAATGCACCAAAACTACCGCTTATTGCACCAATAGTGGCTACGAGCTAAAAAAATAAAAACAAAATAAAACAATTTTACAATTAGAAACATCTAATAAAAACGAAAACTGCAATTGAGGTTATAAATGCGAATCAATGAAAAAGTACACCGGGGGTGACGTTTTATTGGTGTTAGGGGCTGTCATGTAAAGATTAATAATAAATAAATATTTACTCACCTTCTTCTGACCATTAGTCCAGGTTTTGGCAGTGGACAGATTATTAGCCTAATTAAATAAATAAAACATATTTTGGTAATTTGTTTCTATTGTTTAACGATTATTCAATTTTGGTATAAGAGTGATAGGCACAAAAAACAAAACCTCAATGATGGGTTACATAATGAAAAAATTGGAAAACCTTTTTTGCTATAAAATCAATTTTTTTTTGATAATTACACTAGCACTTTAAGCAACAACTGACAAATTTGTAATAACAAGAACAATTTTTAATTAAAATTTAAAGATATTAAGACTTTTTTTCATACACCATATTAAACATCACTTTTTTGCAGGAACTCTTATTAAGGTCTATTTCATTCATGATTTACACTATTTTTTTGGAAAATATTTATACCTGCTGCAGGTTAAGTGCAGGTACCGATTTAAGCAGTTTAGAGCCACAAATTCTTCCTAAAGTAGCCGCCATAGTCTTGGCCAAGAAGGTACAACACAATTTTTTGGAGGAATGAAAGAAAATTCGAACCTACAAAAGTATTACGAAAAAATCACCAAACTTCTCACACACACACACTCTCTCATTTTGTATAAAAGTGGAAGAGAAAAAGCCTAAGATGCCACACTTTATTTATAATGAGTGTATGGTGGCACCATTGTAGGCGACTGCGATATGGAGATAACTTTATTAAAATTGATTTTATATTACTACAGATTTTTACACACTCGTCGGTGCAATATTCGGCCGTACTAAATCTTATATACCCTATTTATTAGTCTTTTAAATTCTCAGTAAGCAGAATATCAAAATAAAATTGCTTTGTCCCAGATAATATATTTGATTACCATTAAATTTTTGAAAGAAAGCGTGTCGAAAAACTTTATTAAATTGACCAAAAATTTCAAAAAGTTGGACCGTTTGTATAGGCGCTGTCACTAGCCGTGCTCCTATTTTTTTAATTCAGAACCTTCAAATGAATCTATAAATTCCTCATAGCAGGCTTAAAGCCAAAAGTTGTTAAAGTTTCGAGATCTAGTTTTGTGCATGGTAAAAGAACCTTACAAAGTAGTATCGATTCACAGCTGACTATTTCTTTGTTCGAGTTTTTCCACTCGTTAAATCTGTCAAACAGTACGTTTTTTGGCAGAAACGAGGATGCTTTTAAGCAACTTCATAAATTTGGTATCGAGTTTGTTTTAGTTGTTGCCGTAGCGATAATACCTTGTAAAGTAATTGTACCATGGTTTTTTTGGCAACAGTAGCCGTAGTTACAGAGATATAAAGGTTTGATCAAGGGTTTAATTTAATCCTTAAAAAAGGTTATGTCTGTATATAAGTCCGTAGTTAAGAGATCTTAAATAGCTATTTTTTTACAAATGTTTGTGATTGTTTGGCTCAGTAGAATTTGACCGGCACCGGAAACTTTATTTTAATAGATGGACAGACGGACAAGGCTATAGTAACTTCCTTATCTCTAAAAATCCAGAATACAAACACCGTATAGGTTCGCAAATGAATATTGAAAAATTGCAAACGTAATGAACCATAGTCACTATGGTATAAAGTAGCAGAGGAAAGTAAATACATACCTATATAAGGGTACATGTATATCAGGTAGCCTCAGATAAACGGCTGAGTAACGGTATTTCGTTATATTAATGTCAAATTTTGTTTATGTTAATATATTCTTTCTTTCTTCCTTTTTT
The DNA here is from genome assembly GCA_963583895.1 of Melanophora roralis. Taxonomy (NCBI): domain Eukaryota; kingdom Metazoa; phylum Arthropoda; class Insecta; order Diptera; family Rhinophoridae; genus Melanophora; species Melanophora roralis. The sequence continues at coordinate 14,253,716 of OY757189.1, forward strand.
ACAAACAACAACTGTAGTATTGTAAACAAATCTCAAAAAGAAGAAGAAAGATTTTGTGACTCTTTGTTAATGGTCTCTGACATTCTTATGACGGTTTAGTTGCTTTTGTAGAATCGTTCCTACCTGTTATACGTGTACCCTGACAAGAAATTTCTTAAATTTTAGCCGCTAATCAGCTTTTTGGCGGCGGTTTGATTAAAAAAATCGGCTTAGCGGCTAGCCGCCAACTGCGCCGTTACGGCCTGCGTAACTGCTTTCAACCTAGCGCAAAGCTAGGCAGCCCTAATCCATGGTACAATTACCTTACAAGGTAGTATCGATTCAACAGCTGACTATTTTTGCTCGAGTTTTTCCACTCTCTAAATCTGTCAAACAGTACGTTTTTTGACATAAACGACGATGCTTTTATAACAACTTCATAAATTTGGTATCGACTTTGTTGTAGTTGTTGCCGTAGCGATAGTACTTTGCCCTCATCTTTTTGCGCGCTTTGACAATTAACTTGTATCATGGTAAAATTACCTTACAAGGTATACTCGATTAAAAGCTGACTATTGCTTGAGTCGACGAAACAAATTCATGCCTAGACAAACGTCAAACTCAGTATATAAAAACCCAGTATAAGAATAACGAAGTTTTTTAATTTGGATATTGACATGCGTCGTCAAGACGTAGCAATAAATATGTATATGACACAAGCAATGTATTAACGTATTCACACATTGTATGTGTGAAATACATATCTAAAAGTCATATGACAAATTTTTAATTAGAGCGTGTTCTATTTTCATCTGACAAAGCATGTGTTATCAGCTGTTTTTAGAACAATAACAATAAGGAGTAACGTGTTTATTTTGATTTAGAGATTATGCCAGATGAAACTTCGTATGAACGTGTGAAAGCAAAAATTATAAACCAACTGTAAAATAACCAATTTTCACAGACATATGCAAATACATGTGGATTGCAAAAGTAACAAGTCATGTGTAAAATACTTTTAGGTGGGTTGAACGTGTATTCAAACACAAGCTGACCACCTAAGTACAGCTGATTAAGTTTTTCTCCTTGTTATATGTTCGTTCAATGTCACACACACAAAATTTTTACGTCTGATGGACATCATGAACGTTTTTAAATTGCATTGTTGTAGTTGTATCTCTTATGGAGTACTGATGATAAAAATCCGCAGCTGGTACCAAAAATGAATTCTACTCGGCTTGCGTTAGTAAAAGAACTTTGCTTTTTGAAATATGGCTACTTTCAATTAAAAACAAAAAATTTATTTTTTAGGTAACTTAAATGTTATTAGCAACATATTCTGTTTTAAACTACAATTTTTAATAAATAAATAGGTATGCAAGCATTTGAATGAACATGTCTTATGTATTTAGAATTACTTTGTTATAGTGCTTAACATTGTTGGCATTTCACCTTCAATACGCTCACGTATTAAATTGCCACGGTTTTGTTGTATTAATTGCTTCACACTATAAAACCATTCACCTAAAAACAAATTTAAAGCAATTAGTTCGGTGTTTTGCTTTCATCTCAAAATCTTACCAATTTGTGTATTTCGTACACAATCTTTAAATGCTTGACAACCTTCCATACTGCTTAAAACTCCGTAAACGGATAAATCGGCTAAATTTGGTCGATCACCACCCAAAAATTTAGTTTTACGATTTTCTAATTCTTTTGTCCACTTATTGCAAGCATCATAAATGTGGGAACGTACATTATTCGATAGTTGATGACGTTTTTTAAGAATTTTAGCAATACCCCACATTGCTGTTGCTCCCACATACACCATTAGATCTCGTTCCCATTTCGGAAAGTGAATATTCCATTCTCCAGCTTGAGAAAACCATTCAAATGTCTCAAAAGATTCTTCCAGTGATTGGTAGCAATTTGGGGAAATCAAATGTACAAGATGAGAATCAGCCCAAGTTCTCCATTTGCGCTCTAATCTAATAGGTTGTAAGAAAAAATTAATTTTACATTAGTACATACATGTGTTTTATGAAATCAGTTTCAAATTACTCTTCTTTTTCTTTGCTATGGCCTTTCGGTGTGTGATCTTGATACATTAAAAAATATTTGTTCATAATATCGTGCTTCTTTTTTTGGTTGTCATCAAAGAACGATATTGACGGGTAAAACAGAGCCAATTGTCCAATATCTACTTTTCTGTCATTTAAATATGTACCAATTAATGAAATAATTGCACTCGAATCACTCATTTGCAGATAACCTCCGTCATGTTGACGTATTAGTACCATTGGTACTTTTTTTACTTTTGACCACTTGATGTCCTGCCTTAGCACGGCATCAACTTCGACTACCTTATAGGAAATGCCCATATAATCGAGATAAGCTCTTACCTTACAACAAAAAGGACAAGTTTGAAATTGAAACAGGGTTATATCGAGTCCCGTTGTATCTTTAGGATTAACGAAACGTTTTGTAATTTTAACATTTGATGGAAACTCTTTTATTATTACAGGTGGTGTACGTTCGTGTTCTATATGCGAGTTTGTATCTTTCCAATTCAAATATAATGAATAAACAGTGCCACCGGTAGCACCAAGTGTGGTTCCTAAAAAAGCCAACTTTAAGGTACTTGGTCCATGGCTCGGTCTTTTTGTTTGTGAGCTGGCATTAGACAGTAAGCGCTTTTCACCAAAGTTACGTGACAATTCGACAAGTCTACGAAAATTTCTTGAATGAATTTGACGCAAGCAAATGCCGATATTGCGATAAGAAGCCATTTCTGCTTATTATTTAATTTTTGTAAGCGGGTTTTTAACAATAAATAATGTTTACTATTTAAAATAGCTATGAAGATGTATTTTAAACATACGAAGAACCTTAACAGAAAACATATGGACTAAATTTGCGAAATTAAATGTCATTTTTTCTTAAGCTATATTTACACTACCTAAGTTCTCATCTGAGTTGAGTTTAAAATATATAATATTAAATTTTTATTTTTTTTTTCTAGTATTATTTTTTTTAATTTCTAGTATTACACTACGTCTAAGGAATTTGTTTTAGTTCGCTAATTATAAAAGTTGTTAAGCTGGTATGAAGATTATGGCAATACAAGTATTAAGTCCGGTAACTTTTAAAAACTTACATTTAAGACCCAGACGTTAAATAGTTTGAAAATAGAACACGTTTTATTTTTAGCTGAGATTAGAGAGAAATATATTAACAAATTAACATAGACATGTTATTGCACTCTACAAATGAGACTTAGTTGTGAAACTCAGATGATAACTCAGGTAGTGTAAATATAGCTTTACCTCCTGTTCACGATGTCTCTATACAAGGTGGTAGGGCAGCAGCGTCTATTTATTTTTAACCCTGCTTCAACAGCTGGCTACTTCGTATTTTTGTTTCAAATAAAATCTTCCTTATCCCTTATAAATCGTAATTGTTTGCTAACTACGACTTATAATTCGTAATTAAACAACATAAATATGGAAAGAATGATTTTTTGTTTACAGCTATTTTTTACGTGGGTTTTTGTTTTTGCTTGTGTGTGTGTTTACTTTCTTAGGATTAGTTTGCTACATGAATAAAAAAGAAAAATGTCAATGTTTTTATGTTCCTTTTTATCGTTTTAGTAAATAAATTGAAAAACCCCGTTAATTCGTATTTATTTTATTTTAAACCCGTTAAATCGAAACCCCGCTAAATCGAAAACCCCTATAATTCGTAAAAAATGGCCGGTCCCTTGGGATTACGAATTATCGGGATTTGACTGTATATGCATTATTGTTTGTGGGAGGTATGTATATTAGATGTGACACAAAGCGAATTCATAGAGAAGGTGGTTTTGACAGATCAGCTGACTATTTTTTGCTCGTGCAATTTTCCTCACAATATGTTATAAGTTTGTCTATGTGCTTCTTCTTGATTTAAAAAAAATGACGCGTCGATTAGATTTTTAAACTTAAAATTTAATAAAAAAGTGTTTTTAATTAACAAACAGTAAAACCAAATGATGCGTTCTTGTGCTTTGTGCAAAAAAACTGTACTGTGTAAAATTAGTTTTATTTACGTTTTTCTTCTGCAAATAATTTGTGTTTTTTTTAATGATGCCTTAAACAAATAATTTGTGTTTTTTTAATGCTGTCACATTTGTGTTTGACATTATAGGTAAAACAGAGGAGAGAAACAGTGGAAATAAATATAATATTAAAAATTAATAATATTCAAAAATTTTAGCTGTGGTTTATTGTTGTAGTCGACTACCGTAGGTCCGACAGGGAACCTCTCGATGCTTCATAATGTTTTTAAGTTAAAAGTACCTGTCCATACATACAAAATTTTTTTAAAAATTAGTAAGACGATATGACGATATCTAAAGTTAAAGTAGTGAAGAAGATAACAAATAGTCTGAACACACTGCACCTGATGTTGAGGTCTCAGTAGCCAAGTACCTTAAACTTTTACAACTCTAATCGGTTATTTTCGTAAACAAACATATCTTAGGTACATATACACACAACTTGTTAAAAAACAGATTTTAAGTAACCCTATATTTTCTATAAAAAATTGTTTTAAAGACATTCAACTTACTAATAATGTCGTTACCAAATCCTTTGGATAAATACGTTGATAACGACGCTTTCAGTACAATATTACGGTGGAGTTTATATTTCGGTGCATTTTTTCAGTTAGCTTGCATTATGGCTACAATATTTATGAGCTCAAGCGATAAAGATGATGGAGACAATCCAGAGGTACTTTAATCTTACACATGTTTTTATGCAAATTTTAATAAAAGTTACTCTAAATTTCTTTATAGGATTTTAAATCTAGTAGCGGTGATACACAACCAAATAATCGTCGTTTACACAAAATACGAAAGCAAGAAAAAAAGAAAAGACGTTAAGAAGTAACTTTAGTTATACATACTTATTAACGTTTCAGTAATGTAACTTGAATCTGTATCTACATATGTAAGTTAAATGATAACGACAAGAGGCTCTAAAAGGATTAAAAGAGTTTCTTGATTATGAAGTAGGTATGGGCCATAATACAAAGTTGTATCATGGTATGAGCTATTCACACTTTTATTTCATTGCTGAAGTAAAGCATTACTAAAATACTCTTTTTGTTTAATTTTAAACAATTTTTTTATGACTCTTTAACTTGTTTTATTACTTTTGACACTGCTGTAAATGTCTAATAGTTTTAATTAATCATTGGGAAGAACAATTAATATTGATTCTGTACCCAAAATGAAACAAAGTTACATTTTTTTAACACTGATGCTTCCAGCTTTTTACTGTTTAGTAAAAGGTCAGTTCGGGCCAGCATAGCTAAGGCGGTTTTCAGTTTGAAAATTGATTTTTTTTAAAATAAAACTTTTAAATACAAATTACCCCGATGGTACCATAGTACCAATAAAGCCCGAAATGCACTTTAAAAGTCCTAATTGTACAATGAGTTTACGTGTGGTATTAAGGACAGAGCTGATTATGAATAATTCACCTTCATATTTTAATAAATCTGACATTTAGATTTCTTCATTTTATGTTTTTTTTTACTATTACTTTCTTAAACACAAAGAAAATACGATCTGATTGAGTTTGTTTTGGCGCCACCTCCATGGATGTTACTTGTAGAAGAGTAATTTAAAGTAAAAAAAAATAAAAACAAAAGACGATACTCACTAATAAGCACCGATCAGGAGTGCTGACAAAAAAACTGTAGGGAGTTTTGAAAATTCATTTCACGCGGTTTGCGCTGGAAAAGTTGCTTTTTATTATTCTTCAATATAATTTCATTTCATTTTATTTCTGTGTCCTTAATACTACCTGTATTAATATACTTGAAAAGGAACTGTAAATTAAAAAGTTATTATATGTATGTACATATCGTCGTTGTTTAATTATTTTGTCCTATAACTAGGATTAATGTATGTGCTCTATTGAACATAATAACTTTTGAGCGACGTTAGATACATACATATGTTATTTATAATATTTATTTTATACAACTTAACTTCCAAGTGTTACTAAGTTGACTTAATGGCTAAGAATTATTAATATATTTCTATTACGGAAGTGATATGTCTGTTTGTATTTAAGTAATTTTTTTTAATAAATTTTTTTTTTGTGTAAAAAAGTTTTGTGAATTTAAATAGACATGTACATTTAAACAAAACGTAAGTATTAAATTATTCTTCTATAAAATACATTGTTAACAGTGGCATTTTATTTAAACCATAAACTATACGAAGAAAATTTCAATCAACAAAAAAATAAGAAAGAGCGCTATATTCGGCTGTGCCGTTCACATTGGCCTTTCGAAACCCTGACCTCTTTTATTTTTATCCATTTTTTAAATATATGAAATATATCTAATTTTTAAATAGGGGTCGGTGTCATGTTTAAACCCTCATAGAGGTTTTCATCCTAATATTTTCAAATTTTGTATGGCAACACCCTTAGGGGGTAAGCATGTTTTAGGAATATGTTTTGAAGCGAAAAATAATAGGGGTCTGTAATATATTTTATTTCTCTAAGGGCGGCTCCGGAGAGGTAGTAGGGGTTTTTAGCACAACTTTTTTTATTATGTATGGGTGTAAGTCTGCTCCACAAAAATTTTTGGGAGGAAAAATTAATTGGGATCGACCTAACGTTTGACCTTTGTGGGAGCACCCTGGGAGCTGTAGAGTGTGATTTATTACAATTTCCCAAACTTTGTATGGGAGCCCCTTAGGCGATGTTGATAGGGGGTAAGTATGTTCTGGGAATATGCTTGGGAGAGGAAACTAATGGGGGTCGGTTGTACACTTTTTTTTCTCTTAGGCCGACTTTGGCGAAGTTATTGGTGTTTTAACATAATTTTTGTTAAACCCCATTAGGTGATGAAGATATGGAGTTAGTATATTGTAAGAATATGGTCGGGAGGGAAAATTAATGGGGGTCTTATCCCTTATCACTTACGTGAAGGGTATATAAATAATACATTTTTTCTTTTCGTTTTTTTTTACTGCGTCACCTTAAAAACTTATTTAATGGCGAAAAACATGTAACAATTTCTTGCTTAAACTAGTGGTCAGGGACCGTAACAGTTATGACTTTTTTCAAAAAAGTCAAAATATAATAGTTATTTTTTGACTTTAATTCTTTCGGTCAGAAATAAGTTATAATTTGACTTTTATTTTTTTGGTCAAAAATAAAAGTTAAAATTTGTCTTTTATTTTTTAAGTCAGAAAAAAAAGTTAAAATTTGACTTTTGTTAAAAAATCACGTTGTCAAATATTTGTCAATTGCAATAAAATGAACTGTTTACTGATATGCAAAGCAAAGGCAAAGAAGAGTGCTAGTGGTTACGCTTTTTTTGACAAGTAGCCTAAAACGAAAAAAAAATTAACTTTTAAAACAATGTGCATATTAATACGTTTATATGTATGTAAATACATGCATACGTATGTATGTATGTATGGTGGTATGTTCCTGTACAATAAAAAAATTTTTATATATGTTTGCTGATATCGGCACACGTTTGACAACTCATATGTAGTACAGGCCAGCCCAAGACGTCACTTTAAAAGGCATCATCTTGAATTTTAAATTCATTTCATATACCTAACGTGTGCACACACAACAATAAGTGCTGTGCTGTATTGTTCGCCATTTCTTTTGTTACTTAACTTAACTTAAATGAAAAAAATATTTACACTTAAGCACACTTAAGTTAACAACAACGGCACATCGATTCATCATGATCACACATATTAATTTCAATTCATCTTGAAACTTTACTGTTGACAGGATGTTCCTGCTGTGATTGTTTTAAAAACGGGGTTTGATTTTTAACGTCTGTATGTAATGTAACGTACTTACGTATTAATTTTATATTGATTTGCCTGCTTGTATAAATGTTTGTTTATGTATCTATTCAACATTGTGTGTAATACACACACTTTTGTTGTTGTTGATCACACATCATCACAGTAATTTTTTTATCGACCACACATCATGACAGTATATAAGTTGAATCAACAACAGTGCATGACACCACTCTTTATTCTTAAATACACTACATTGCATCACACAAACTGTGTCAGCTACTCTACATTACAGAACTTAAACAGCTTAATTGCACAACAGCCAAGAATTAGAAAATCATCCGGGTCTTGAATTAGCTTGAAACATGACTTGATGCAGGCCTCTAATATGTATGTACATACTATACACGTGCACAAATAGAACAAATAAGTATTGCAAAAACAGATATACCTTGTACATCCATGTACATACCAGTTCTTTTTGGTGTAAGTGTGTCAATAAGTGTAAATGATATTGTATGGTTTTGCGTTTGCGCACTCACTCTACTCTTATAAACAAATATTGTTGTTTATGGTTTTGCATTGAGTGTGGAATGTATTTGTTTTTTTTTTGTGTCAAATAACAATGGTATCATGAATGTTTTCTTATAACTATTGGTATAACAAATACACAAGATCGTTTATATAAAAGGTTGTGAATGAAACAAAAATTTGATTTTTAAAGTTTATTGTAGCTATAGTGTTTAAAAATGAATAAAATAAATTAAAAAAAAAGCATTTTTTATCTCAAGCTCAAAAATTAAGATAAAATAATATATATTTATTTTGTATTTTTTAATAATTTAAATTTTAATTTTAAATTTGACTTTAATATATATAGTTATTTTTTTTAGCTAAATTTGTTTAACTTATTTAAATAAAATTTAAAAAATAGAAAAACTGGCTCATGAAGCCAGAATAAGAAAACACACCAAAAGTACTTATGGTTAAACATCATTATTTGTATGTAACTGTTTCAACGAAACATAGAAAAACAAATTTGTTATTCTTGCTCTCATTTCACCAAACCACACCATATTTAATTAGAGAAAACACCAATCCACACTTATAACAAAAACACAAAGCTACTTAACAATACACACTAAAAGCTGAAAAACACACAAACTGGTGTAAACAGATATATGTACACTGAGCCAAAAAAGCATTTTTAAATTAAAAATTTTGCGTTCTTGTTTTTAAAATGTAGCATTTTTATAAATTTGTCTTTAAAACAAAAATTTTCTTTTTTATTTTAAAAACTATCCATGTTTTTTATAAAATACATCAACAAAACCATTTGTAAAACAAAAATGAATCGTTTTTGTTTTAATAATTAAATTTTTAAAATAAGAAAAAACAAACTTAGTTCGATTTTGTCACGGTTTCATTTTTAAAGTAAGACTGTTTCTGCTTGATTTTAAAATTTGTTTTTTCAGTGTATGCACGTCTTTAGTACCCTGTCGGACATTCAGTTAACTTAAAATTAACTTGAAGCTAACTATTTCTCAAGCAGTGGTGGTTGACACTTGCATTACTTTTATATGGAATTAGCTAACTATTTTAACATTGCGATGTCCTAGGAAGTAGTCAATTGTCCGATTCTGCATTACTTTTAATTAACTTAAAGTTAGTTAAATTTAAGCCAACGAAAAGTTACACACAAAAAATTATCTAAGTGGGGAGCTTTATTAAAGAAGAAGAACTTTATATTTTGTTTATATTTTATTAATAATTAATATTTACAATTTAAAAATTTCATTTTTTGTATTTACCGACGCTGAGATTCGAACCAGGGATTTCTGCACTGCAGCACAAGCGCGTTACCTCTAGGCCACCGAGACACTTTGTTTTTAAATGTAAAATAATATATTAAAACAACAAGTTTTCTTCTGCTTGATTTGTTAAAGCAATCTAATCTTATTAAAAAAAAATACTGCGCAGTGTTTGTATACATTTTGGTTAATGCAAATTTTGCATTGCGTAGTAGTTGGCTTTAAGTTAGTCTATAGAAGCTAACTTAAAGTTAGTTTTTTTTGTAGTTAGCTACTCATTTGACGGCAGGGTACATACATGGATACATGCATATGTACATACATACATATGTACATACATACATACATACATATGTACATACATACAAATGTACATACATACATATGTACATACATACATATGTACATATATACATATATTCGTACATAGGGAGATATGTATGGATTTTGTCCTAAAAAACTGGGGCAATCGCAGTATTTTGCCAACATCTAGGTCCGTGGTGAACCAATCTTGGTAATTCTAAAAAGCGATCATCTCAGGGAGATTTCTGATAGTTTGACACTAATACCTGGTCCGTAGTTCTTAAATTGACTCCGGAAACTTGATTCCAACAGGCACACAGACGCACATGGCTAAATTGACTTCCCTATCTACAATTTAAGAATCCAGAATATATACATATGTATACTTTATAGGGTCGCAAATGGATAATTAAGAAATTACAAACGGCATGACGACAAGACAAACCCTAAGCACTATGTGAAGGGAATAACTAGGAAGAGCCTCAAACAAAATTTAAACATTAGAAACCGAATGGGAGACATAACCTGGCAATCTTTATAAACTTCATTTCATACATCTATACATTTCAATGAAAATTTTACATGAAAAGTTTTTGCAAGTCCTATTTTCCATTTCGCTTAAAAATGAGCGTTAAAATTCGCTTTTGGAGGGTTCGCAACTCTCGTTCAACTCTTTAGGAGGCAGTATACCTAAAAAGCTTTATTGGTCTTCAAAATATTGAATATGTAATTTAAATAATTTGGACAGAAAAGGTCATCATGCAGAAGTGTGCATTGTACATACATACATATTTAAATATAGAATGTATATGCAAATAACAAAAACTGGTTTTTTCTAAAAAAAAAAAAATTGGAGATCCTATCAATAATGCTTAGTTTGATGATTTTTGGGAAAAAAGTAGCTTGGCAATAAGTTTTGCTTTTTAACTGAAATTCTTTTTGAGATATACATATGTATGTATGTATGCATTTTTATTTATGTTTGAAATGTTGCTTATTAGAGTGAAGTGTCTCTTAAAAGGATTTGTTTAAGGGTTATTTCAGTATTTGCTGAGCTCTGCAGCCGTTTTCCCTCAGCACCAGGAGTGCCGATTTTAAAATAGAAATGAAAGTCAGCTTTTGCCTGATCAATTCTTTCTGTTTTTTATTTTCAAAAATTATCAACTTATATACTAACTTATTCTATAGGTCAGCATTATTTTAGGATATCAACAAACCAATAGTCGGTCTGCTGTTCCCACGGCTTTAGTAAATTTCGTTTTGGTTCCCATAAACAATTGGCACGTGAAAAACATACACAAACAAAAATACCTTGATACTTATTAATGCTGACCCAACATAAACTAAACTTAGAGTAAACAAAGTTCTTAAATTTCTACAGTGGTAAACCTAAGTATGCATACACTACACCCTTACCCTTTTAGGTTTGGGTATTATTAAAAAATGAAACAAAGTTAAAATTAAAAAAATTTATATAAGTATGATTATGTATGCATTTTTATAAAGTGAATTTGAAGCACCTCATCTTCTTATTTCTTATTCATATTGTTACATACAGGATTTTATATTATTTATATTTCTTACATATAACCAATATATGTTAATTTAAGTATTTTTTTAGCAAATTTTTATGCACTAGTTTAGTTCTTGTTTTGTCAATTTCTATGAGTACATTTAAATCTTCTAAGTCTACTACTTTGTATGGGCCTTTGTATGGTGGTTCATACTTTTTTCTATTTAAAACTTTAACTAAAACTAAATCTCCTATTCTAAGATTTATTCTATTTTGCTTCTTTTCAGATTCTAATCCTCTTTTTCTTTTTACTTCGAGAATTATTCCTCTTGCTCTTTGTAATGAGTCGTGAAGTCTAATCTTTAGTTCATTTAAATAGTTATCAATATTATAAATTTTCTTAGCATCATCTAAAATATCGTTTGGTAGTCTAGGAAGTCTACCAAAAATTAGTTCGAACGGTGAATAGTCTGTATCGACATTTGGTGTCGTATTAAAAGCAAAAGCATAATATGGTATCCATTCATGCCAATTAATGTCATTTACAAAATTTAGAAAATATTCATTTAGAACGCGATGATTTCGTTCTATTGTACCTAAAGTTTCATGATGGTAAGGTGTTGAGAAATTTTGTTTTATTTTTAATAATACACAAATCTCTCTCATTAACTCATTGGTAAATTCAGTTCCTCTATCGGTTTTGAGAATGTTAAATAACCCGTATTTTAATACAATATGTTCTATTAAAGATTTTGCGACTGTTTTGGCATCTTTTGATTCCATCGGACAAGCAACAACATATTTTGTTAGTTCACACTGCATGGTAAGTATGTATCTAAATTGTCCGGATGGTCTTAGTGGTCCAACTGTGTCCATTACAACAGTATCAAAACCGTGTGATGGTGTATCTGTTATAGTAAAGGGTTCTTTCGTATTTCTTATTTGTTTATGCCTCTGGCATGAATCACACGTTGTTATGTACTTCTTAACCATTTTATTCATATTCTTCCAAATATATCTTTGTTTTAATTTGGAAAGTGTTTTCCTAATTCCAAAATGTCCTCCATGTGGTGAGTCATGAAATTCTTCTATCAATCTATATTGTGTTATATTATCTTTTATCTCTCTTGGCTTTCTGTATATTATTATTTCTATATCGTTGTTCTTTATATTGTTGTATCTTTCTTTCAATTCTTCGGCCGTTATATATTTAAATATTTCATCATCGTCATATAGTACGTACTTTTTAAATTTCAATTTCCTCAATTTCAATAAAAGTTTCTCCATAAATGTTCCTGAAAACATAGGATTTTCGCTTTTATTGCATATTATGCGCGTTATCTTATCATTCTTTTCTTTTAATTCATTTTTAAATTTTTGCTGCAGCTTGTTATCATATATAAATTCAATCTTTTGGAGCTCCTTAATATTATTTATTGACGTACATTCCCACATATGGAGGTGATCAGTCTCCTTTCGAGATATGCAGTCTTTTATAATAATTCCCTCTTTATCATATTTGCCTTTCGCTTCGTTATTAATTTTATTTCTCATTTCGCTGTTAAACATATTTCTTGTTATTGCCAAGGTTTTCTTTTCTTTCTCATCAATACAGATTGGAATCATGTCTCTTAATATTTGTGAATCTATTTCTACACGCGATAGAGCGTCTGCGTTTGTATTATTCGCTCCCTTTTTATATCTTATTTCAAAGTCATAATCCGATAATTCAAGTCTAATTCTGGTTAATTTTGAAGATGGGTCTTTGTGGGTAAACAAAGCAATAAGAGGTCTATGGTCTGTGACTACAGTAAACTTTCTACCATATAGGTATGGTCTAAAAAATTGTATTCCCCAATGAATACCTAATAATTCTTTTTCGATTACTGATTTATTTTTCTCATGTCTATCCAATGTCCCACTCGCATAAGATATGGGTAGATCGTTTCCGATCTCACCCTGTGAAAGTACTGCTCCCAGAGCTACATTTGAAGCGTCTGTCGTCAGAATGAATCGTTCGTCAAAGTTCGGATATCGTAATATAGGTGGGTTTTTTAATCTGTCTCGTAAAGTGTCAAATGCCATTTGGCAATTTGTGCTAATGTCAAGTCCGCTATCAAAGTGTTAATCCGTTCCTTGTAATTTAGTACATTTCCCTTTTGCCTAGTGTTCCTTAAATCAAAATGTATGCTGCTTGCCGTTCTTGTGGATTTAAAATGTTTTTTTAAAATTGTTTTAAGTTCTTCGAAAGTTTCAGGTGTGTTTTCTATAATCAAAATATCCCTGACTCTGTCTATCAATTTTATCGCCAATACATATTTTATTAGGTTCTTTTTCCCCTGATCATTTAGTTCGGTATGAACCATTTCTGTCATTGAAAGGAAAATATCAACATGTTCTGGTTTTCCGTCGAAGACTGGGATCATCTCTGAAGCTTTCTTACCGTCAAAGTTCGACATGATTTTAGGATTTTCAGCTTTTTGCCCTATTTCTAATTTTTCTCCTTTATGTTCTGTTAGCAGTTGAATTGCTGTTTCTCTCAAACTTTTAAAATGTGTAATTTTTTCATCTCTTAAAGGGTTTGCTAAATGTCCTACTAGTTTCCCGAAATTTTCACTCAATTGTTCTATTGACTTTAGTTTTTCCTGTATAGTTTCTTTCGTGTATTTCTTTGTTATAGATTTTCTAGCATTCACAATTAATTTGTCTAATTCTTCAAAAATCTGTTCCATTGATATAATATATATATATATGTACTTCAAAAAAAAATTTTTTATTTAGATTTTATTTATTTAAAATTTGTTCTGTTATTATGCATTTTGTACAGTGTTTCGTACAACTTGTTTCTTTATATAATGTTGCAAGAACTTAAATATGATTACTAGTATAAAAATTATCAACAAAATTATTATAATTTCTTGATCTATTGTTATCTTATTTGTATTTATCGCATTAGCATTCGCATGGCCTTCTATTTTTGTATCTGCGATGCCCATATTGAGTTGTTTTACAATATACTCTATTCTATCTTCTTCGCTAAGTATAAAGGTATGAATCGCTGGATTCATTACTTGTGTAAAATTTCAACAAAATGGTTGAAAAGTGTATTTATTAATTTACTAATATTACATTTATTAGTGAGCTTTAATATTATATAAATAATAATGTAATAAGTATTGTTAATTTTTCCAGCCCTTCTGTCTTAGTTCTACAAGTTGTTGTATAAGCCTCTGCTTTTGTTTCCCTTGGCTGATTCCTATAACTTGCTGTAGTTCCTTGCAGGCTTTTTGGTGTTTTAATTTTTTTCCACCTTTCTTCTTCTTCTTCTTGATTTCTGGTTTTGGTTGTGGTTTGAAGTTGGTTTGTCTCGCTTTATACTGCTCGATAGTTATGGGCTTCGGGCCGGCAGACTTTGGTGTCGGTGTGTAATTGGGTGGTTCTTCGATAGGTGTGCCTTCTGGAACGTATTCGTTGTTGATAAATTTTTGCCACCGCTCAAAAATTTTGTCAACCTCTTCTTGAGTCATTTGTTTGATTTTGAGTTTTTTATTTATTATTATTATTTTAGATCCGCAGGATCGCCATGAAGTGTCTCTTAAAAGGATTTGTTTAAGGGTTATTTCAGTATTTGCTGAGCTCTGCAGCCGTTTTCCCTCAGCACCAGGAGTGCCGATTTTAAAATAGAAATGAAAGTCAGCTTTTGCCTGATCAATTCTTTCTGTTTTTTATTTTCAAAAATTATCAACTTATATACTAACTTATTCTATAGGTCAGCATTATTTTAGGATATCAACAAACCAATAGTCGGTCTGCTGTTCCCACGGCTTTAGTAAATTTCGTTTTGGTTCCCATAAACAATTGGCACGTGAAAAACATACACAAACAAAAATACCTTGATACTTATTAATGCTGACCCAACATAAACTAAACTTAGAGTAAACAAAGTTCATAAATTTCTACAGTGGTAAACCTAAGTATGCATACACTACAAGAGATACATATGTATATTTAATCTTTTATTAATTTTATAGTTTTAAAAGTTCCATTTTCCTTTTTTTCCGTTCGTTATAATTTTTGGGAAGAATTTCAATCAATTTCCATTATGCAACAGAATTTTAATCTTCATCATCATCTCTAAGAGGAGCTGGAGTTGTCGGCTGTATTTTGCAAAGCAAGATTGGGAATTCACAAAAGATATCAGGGACCTCAGCAAAATCTAAAAAATAAATATGTATGTATTGCCTCCTATTTTTTAATCAATTACAGTTTTTACCAAAGCCGAATGTACACTGTATGCGATCCTTATGACATTTTGAGCTAAATTTGACAGTACAAAACGTAGTTCTATCAAAGACACAAACCGATATTCGGGGCGAATATTTGCAATCATAATCACACTCATCAGCCGTAGCAACAAGAACTAAAATTAACAAAAAAAAATAAATATTCTTTTTTTTTAAGTTTTAATTACCATTAAGAATTGTTAACAAAAATAATGTTAGCATCTTGGTGAAAGGCATTTTGATATTCAGAAAGTTTTGAGACAACTAGGAGAACTTTATAGTAATCGACACATTTTTAGGCTAATTTATAGGGAAAAATATGCACCGGAATAGTACTTTTCGTTCAATACATATATAGGTATGTACATATATATATCTTTGTTTTGTTAAGGTGTAAGTAAATATTTTGACGTTATTTGCTAAAAAAAATAAAAGCTAAATATAAAATTCCATTAAAAATTTATTTTTTTGGTGAATAACACTTTTCGTTAGCAATATATGTATGTATATTTATTTTATTACACAGAAAAAAATCAGCAAACAAGTTTTAATTATTGTGTTTAAGTTTGGAGAATCAATCGAATCAATAAAAAGTATTTAAGTTCTAAAAACTTGTAATTTTCAAAAAACTTGTAATTTTAAAATCACAATTGTGATTTTAAGTTTTTCATTTATTTAATTAATTGCAAATTTTAAAATAAGACTTTTTAAGAAATAATTAAGTGATTCTAAATTGGCAGTCTGACCGGGTTAAAATCTCAAAATTAAAAAGATTTTGTGTGCAGAACACATTTCTTGTGGTTTCAAATCTCGTTCACAAAAAGTTAATTTCAAAACATGCTTAATATAATATATCCATTATATATATATTTATATATAATATGCTGCCTCTTGGCTTTCGGTCAGGGAAATCCGCTTTCGACCGGTGAAAACACTTAGAATTGTAGTTAAGAAATCTATTAACTAGAGATCTCGTGTAAACCTTGTTTTTCTAGATTTTGAAAAGGCTCAGCATAAGGGTTAAAAATGGCGTAAGACAGGGATACCATAATGTCACCTTTCGTTCGACGTCGTCTTTGGTGTTTTAATGAGAACTGTTTAAGTAAAATCCACCGGAATACAATGAAGCAAAAGCTCTAACAGGATTAAAATTTAAAGAACCCTATGTAAATGCATATAAACACCGACATCATTCATCATCTTCAAATAAGTGGCACCCTGCTTGAAGATATTGAATGATTTTATTTTCTTGGCAGCGTAAACGATAGCACAGGTGAATTAAGTGCAGACATGGCAAACTGCAAAAATTGTTCCCAAAAATCCTTTTTTCTCCTTAATTCAGTAAAAAAGGGTTCTTATCAGGGTGTATATCAGAAAAAACTATGATTGACATATTTAACTCCAGCATTACATATATTTATGAACTATGCCTGATCTATCGTATATAAAATTTTATAAAATCATAAGATTTGTATGGGGGCGGTTGAGTTTCCGAGATATAGCTTCTTAAAAATTTTATCAGATTGCTTTTTTGTATTAAGCGTAATACTACTCCCTCTAGCTTTTGTTTAACTTCTACTTGTATACCCTTTACATTAGTGATAAGGGTATATAAGTTTGTCATTTCGTTTGTACGTTCTTTAATATACATTTGCGGCCCCATAAAGTATATCTTTTCTAGATCCCTATAGATAGGAAAGTTGATAAAGCGATGTCCGTCTGTGTGTCTATTAATCTATTGAAATCAAGGTTCTTGATCAGGTATACTGGCGAGAGTTTTGCTATTGAAATTCAGCAAAATCGCCCGATAACTGACAGAGATATAAGCCAGCAATCACAACTACCTCCCTTTATTTCTCTAAAATTTGTACATAAAAACCGCTACAACTGTCCCGAAGTTGCCCCTACACGGGTAAAATTTAAAGCTGATTCCCAATTAATTTTTCTTCTCAAACCCTTTTGTGGAACATACTTACCCCCTTTCTCCAGCTATACAAAATTTGAGAAAATTAGGGTAATAACCCCCACAAGTTCCCTAGAGTTGCCCTTAGAGTAACAAAATGTATAACAGCCCCATTATTTTTTCCTCTCAAACATATTCCTAGAACATACTTACCCCCTTATTTCTAGCCCTAACAGGGTTGCCATACAAAATTTAAAAATAAATTAGGGGTAAATCCCTCTATTTTCCCCGGAGTCGACCTGTGGGGGGTCGGTTTGGTGCCAAACGGTTCGGAAATACCATTTCGAATTTTAAATAAACAATGCCATTCTGCAGAGTCTTATTAATTTCGCAGGATTACCAAATTTAGATATGGCGAATCGGATTGTCAAAAAAACTGTATAAGTGGCGAATAGGCGATACCTGTCCATTTGTTTTTCATGGGGTTTCTCCAGGATCTAGCAGAGTGTAAACGCCTGATCAGCGGTTGATTTGTCAGGCCTAAAACCGCATTGTTATTGACCAATGATTTTGTTCACATTTGGTTTTAGTCTTTCACACAATATTGAGAGCAAAACGCTATATGTCATTGGAAGAAGGCTAATAATGCCTCTGTAGTTTGCGCAGGCAGACTTGTCTAATTTTTTATGCACAGCACATAGTACACTGAGGCCCCTATCATCGGACTTGCGTTCATCCAGTCAAATAGCAAAAATGAGTTGATGCATGAACCATCCCCTCTGGACTTAAACAGCTCTGATGGTAAACCGTTTGCATTTCCAGATTTATTATTCTTCAAGCGGAATATAACTGTTTTAACCTCACTGATTTGATCCGAGATGTCCTCATTGCCGCCTTCTTCGGATACCAACAATTGGAAGAAATGTTCTCTTCATAAACTCAGCACACTTTTCCTGGGTTCAGGTTCTCTTGTTGATCTTTACAGGAGAATTTGCCTGCACTAAAGCCCTCAGTCTGATGTTTAATCTTTTGGTAGAATTTTCGGGCTTCATTTCTCGTCCTTAACATCTCGAATTCCTCGCACTCACGCCTTTCCACTTCTTTCTTAAAAGGCGTTTCACCTCCCTTCTTTTCTTCCAGTATCTTTCACGTGCAGATCGCGTTGCTACTGTCTGCAGTGTTGCTAAATATCCTGCATTTTTCCGCTTAGTAGCATTGCGAGTAAAGGTGAAGGTGATTTTGTTGTTGTAACAACTTCCTAAAGAGAAGGAAGAGGCACCCACACTACAAATTTAAAGTATTTAGCTAAACGATGATAGAGTAAATTTAACAGAATGAACGCTTTTTAACCATCAATAAATATGTGTGTTATTAACAAACTCACTTTAAAAATATAGCTTTTGTTTCTTATGAAATTTATAAAATGTTTTATTATTTAAACCTTAATTAGGAGTTGTTAATAAAAAAAATTTAAATGACAGTGTATGGTATGTGTATGTGTATGGTTTTATTGTTTTCTTTTTATGTAGCAAAAAAGTATTTATTTCTTAAAATATTGTTGCCTAAATAATGCTCTAAACACAATTGGGACGAACGACAAATTTCGCACTACACGACGAATTCGTCTGTTAAAATTAGTTGCGTTAATTCGTTAAGTGAAACACATTTAGAACGAATAAAACAGCTATGATAGAGAGACCATATTTCTTAAAAAAGAAGCACTATTTGAAAAAAATAATAATTAAAAAATACTATTTAAAAAATATATAAATACAACACTTAAAATACACTAATTGTATTTAATGCAACAAATAAAAAGTGAAAAATTATTCTTAAAGTATAAAAAAACATTATTTAATAACAAAATAAAAGAAAAATGGTCACTCTGTGCCAAATTATTCGTCGTTCGTCTGCGTAAGAAATAGAAATAAACCTATCGCAGAGTTTGTTACGCATGACGAATTTTAGTCTACGCACTGTTTGTGTGCATTTTCATATACACAAATGTGTTTTATTTTTTAAGACGAATATTCGCAACGAAAAATTCGGCGTTCGTTCCAGTTGTGTTCAGGGCATAATGCTTTATTGATTCTTTAACATTAAAACCAATAACTATTAAATGTTTTTGCTGTTTTATTAAGGCTTAAAACAAACAAGTTCTTAAAAAAATTCACTTAAATAAACAAACTTTTATTAAAATAGACTTGAAATAAACAAGAGAAATAATAGACTTAAAAAAAAACTTTGAAAAACAAATTGTTTACATTTTAAACAATTAAATTACTTATTAAGGGGGTTTTCAGTAGTAGTCAAGTAGAAAATAGTTCACTTTAATGGTCGTTTGCTAACTTCATATTTAAATACGAATTAGGATAATTTTTATTGAATTTTTTTTTGTTTTTCTTTTATGAAAGAGGGCATTTTTGAAGAAGGCGTATCCTTACTCGGAATTGATAGAAATTTGAATACATGTTGTAACTAATGTCTGTACAAAATTTTCATTAATTTATTATTATTTTGTACTTCTTTATGGTATTTTTCATTTTAAGGATATATGGGACCGAGACGAATTTTTAGAGTTTAAGTGATGGAACTTAAGGTTTTGATAAATTTTGTCAATATAATTATTTGTGCTAATTTTTAAAATTAAATTTTTATTTTTTACTCTTTTTGTTTTTTTTTAAAAAGAACATTTTCGGACTAGGCGTATGCTTTCATGGAATTTAAAAAAAATTTAACAGATCATGCAGCATTTTATTACTAATGACTTAACAAAATTTCATTAAACTATAATTTTTTCCGTTTCGTTGTGACACTTTTAAGGATAAGGAGAAGGACACGAATCCTTGAAGTTTTTGTGATTAAATTTTAGGTCTGATTTTTATTTTTTTAGCTTTTTTGAAAAACTTGTTTGAAGCAGGCGTGTCCTTGCTTAAAATTGCAAGAAATTTAAACTGATTATGCAGCATGTTATGATTAATGACTAAACAAAATTTCATAAAGCTTTCCTTTCTTTACTTTCATTTTATTTTAAGGATACATCAATATAAAGGACACGAATTCTTGGAGTTTTTGTAATTAAATTTTAGGTCTGAATATAATTTAGCAATTTAAGTATTCATTTCTAAATAAAAAAAGTTATTTATTTTTTAACTTTTTTTTCGTAAAAGTTCTTGCAAAAATTAAAATACATATTTGCAACTGAGTTCTCTATTTAAGTTCAAAAAGTGGAATCTAGTCACTCAAAAGTATTAGAAAACTTGCTTAAGCATTTGACAGGCTTTTCGTTGGTTAAGTAGTAAATTGCTTCACTAATTTAGTTAAGATCGAAGTGCAACCCGGCTGATTTAACAAGAACGGTGTTGAGTTAGTATAAAAGCTTTAAAGCTTTTAATATGTACATACGCCAGAAAAACTGAAAATTTGTTTCAAACAATGTGTGCGAACATTTCTTTTAAATATTTACCAATAATTAGTAAAAAATAGTTAAAAATTAGTAAAATTTGTTTAAAAATTAATTTTTCAATCTATTTTTTTAATCCACCACCAATTTTTACTTTAAATATAAAAAAATATCTTTTATATTTTATTTTTTTAAGCTGCTAATTGAGCAAGCTTAATTGAGTGTGTTGAAACAGAAATCTTAACTGCTCAATTAACTTTAAATTGTCTCATTTTATAATGTATGTTTGAACATGGTATGAAATTAACAAATGTAAATTATTATGAAACTATTTTTATGAAATTATTATGTAAATTATGTTAAAATTTAACATAGGGCTTCTAAACGAAATTTTCATACAAAATCAGTATTTGAAGTCTACTTTAAGCTAAAAAAAAATTACTTTTTCGTTTTAAAAACGTAACTAGAATTAAAGAAAAACTAATTTTTTGTAAATATTTTTAGAAAAAATATTAACAACTTAGCGCTTTGTTTTAATTCAATTTTTTATTGTCCAACAGTATTTTAACGTTCATCATCTATTACAGGATCCTAAGTTGAAGGCTGTGTTTTACAAAGAAAAATTGGGAATTCACAAAAAATATCAGGAATTTCAGCAAAATCTAAAAAAGTAATGTTTTTAAAAGTGTTGCTCTTTCTTTATATATTTAAATCAATTTTTTACCAAAGCTAATTGTACATTGTATCCGATCCCTTTGACATTTTGAGCTAAATTTAACAAAACAAAAATTAGTTCTATCAAAGACACAGACCGGTTTATTGTCAGAATTGTCGCAATCATTAACACATTCGTCACTTGTAGTTTCGGCAACAATAACTGAAAACAATAAAAAATAATTATTTGATATATTTTTGCTTTTTATTCTGGCCTTAGTTTATTATTTGAATTTCTTTTAATTAGAAGAAATTAAAATTTTTCCGTTAATGTTAAAAGAAACTTTATTTGAAAATGCTGGCATTTCTACCGATACACTAGCTGCGTAGAATGCAGATACGCAATTTTATCATGAGGCCTTTTTGAACGGTTGTAAAAACATCACCCTTTTTAACTTACTTGTTATTAGAAAAGGTATTCGGAATATTTTTATTTTAATTTGTAAGTTAGGACGAAATATTAATTTTCCAAGTACACTATGCTTTTTGTATTAAAGTTTCTTTAAAAAACACTTGACTAACGGTTAAGCATCATAATTTTTTTTGATTTTAATGTTATTTACCATTTAGAAATGTTAACAAAAGTAATGCTATCAGCATCTTGGTGTAGGACATATTGATATTCAGAAAGTTTTAAAACAACTAGGAGAACTTTATAATAATCATCACATTTTTAGGCCAATTTATAGGAAAAAATATGCACCTAAATAAGAACAATTGTTTTTAATGTTTTGTGTTTAAATATCTTTTTGGTATAAAATGTAGGATAAGTAATTCATTAAAAGTTTTTTTGTGAAAATTTTTTTGGTATTTTAGTACATTGAAAAAATTAGCAATTAAGTATTGAAAAAATGTTATTTTAGTTTAGTGTTAAATGTTTTTGAATGTAGGATTTGGTTGACATTTTTATACATGTATTAAAAGTCTTTAATTACGTTATACATGTATGGGCAATTCCATTTTGAGGAGTGTGACTATTTTAATATAAAAGACTGCAAAGATTTTTTTTCTTCTTCTTCTTCTTTCTTTATTAAAAAGTATGGGTTTCTAATACAACAAGACATAATATCTTATAAATTATAGTATTAGAATCAGATAAGTTATAAATAATGATTTTAGGTTAAATGATGTATTTTATATCAAATGAGCAAAAACAGTTAATTGTAGTTATACAAATAAAAAGTTATAAAATAGAAAAATAAAAATAAAAAAAAATAAATAAATAATAATAATAATAAATTAAGTTATAGTACTAACAAATATCATAAGCAAAATAACAATATCACAAAAAACGGGTAACAATAGTATTAATATTATATCAATTATAACGTATAAATTCTCGATAAAACAGAGTCACAAAATTAACTATAAAATTGTATAAGTAAATTCTTAAATTCAGTTGCGTTGCTTTTATTTTGCAAATTTGGGGGGAGTTGGTTCCAGAGCCGGATTGTAAAAATGAAAAACTGTCTCTCAGAAGCTGTATCATTATGCCGAAGTTGTATAATGTTGTTTCCTCTCAAAGATCTCGCAAATTTTAAACGATCAAATAGATATCTAGGTTTTTTTGTTATCACAATTTTGTGTAACAGGACAAGATTTTTAAACGATAAGTAGTTATCAAGTGTAATATTAAAAATGCGACTAGAATATTGAGATATGTGATCAAATTTTTTAAGACAGTAAACATAACGAATAATGTTATTAAAAGTCGTTTGGAGTTTCAACTTGTCTTTCGAGTTACAGCCATAAAAAACCTCCGATGAATATAAGAGAGTTGGAAGAATGTAAGTTTTTGCAAGTAGTAGCCTTACTTTGAGCGGTGTAAAGTACTGTGTAGTCCACAAACTCCTTAACATACTATAAACTCTACCACATGACTGATTTATGTGATCGGTCCAAGTTAAAGTACTATTGAAAGTCACACCAAGATTTCTGACAGAACCTACAATATCAATTTTAGACCCTCCAAGAAATATATCAATTTCAGATTCAATTTTAACAGTTTTCTTACAGATTATTAAACATTTAGACTTTTTTGGGCTTAGACGCAAACCATTAGCCGACGCCCAGAGAAATATTCTGTTTAGATCAGTATTTAGATTATTAACGCTTGAGCCAATAGAATGCTTGGGACTACTGAGGTAAATTTGGATATCATCTGCATACATCTGGACATTGGAGTATTTGAGTTGTTGTGGTATATCATTGGCATATAAAGAAAACAATAAAGGTCCAAGTATAGAACCCTGCGGAACACCCCTTGGTACACTTAAAGGATTTGAAACAAATCCTTCGGATGAGACGCATTGCAGTCTATCTGTTAGATATGAATGGATCAATCTGACAACAAATACAGAAAAATTAAAAATTTTTGTTAATTTCAGGCACAGTATAGAGTGGTGAACCGTGTCAAAAGCTTTTGAGTGGTCAAGTAATACCAAAATTGAAATATTTGCCGAATCTAAATTTTGCAAGAATATTTTGCTTTTTTTTTTTAGTGATAAATAGTATATAAACACTAAAAGGACATGATTTCTGCTCACAATGACCACTTAAAGTCTGTGACGGGTGTGGCTTTATATACTTGAATTTTTAAAAATTTTGACTTTAAGAACGTGTTGTGTAAATTATTTATGAGAACGGGCACTTTACTTCTATAAAAAACTATTTATGTTTAAGGAAAAACTTTTTAAAAAATATGACGGGTGTGAAATTTTCTTAAAAATGTAAAAAATAAAATAACTGATTACTTAGAATGTGATCATTTGAAAATGAGCTAATAAAAGTAAATAACAAATAACTCATCAGCTCGTAGTAGTGAGAGCAAAAAGTTTTAGCCTCAGTTACTTTTTAATTTTTTTTATATGGAGTCTGGCAAACAACCTTACAGCTTTGCTTACAATTCCCTAGTAGCTACTAATGCGCATGCACCCACATTAAATTAGTTTTCTCCGATTAAGACAACTATTTTTGTGAGTTGTTATTTGGCGCAGGGAATTCATTTTCTCAATGTGAAATAAATAAATAAATAAAACTAAGATTTACGGCGTACAATAATGAAAAAAGCCAAAGAGTTTGCACAAAACAAACACACTTTTTTGCCGCATTTCAAAAAAATAGTGTTCAAAATGATCAAATGTGGCAAAATGATTTTTGTCTTTCTTAAGTCTAAACTAAATTACTTTAAATATATTATTTACAAATTTATAAGAACTTAAGGTTTTATTCGAAGCAAATGTCTCTATTGATGTTTGTTTTTAGAAAAAATATGTTACAGAATATAAATATAAAGTCAAAACTCTTTAAAACTCAAATTTGTGGGTTTACACCATTCACAGTCTTCTAGTAAATAATCTAGGCACACGCCATATTTAAATTTAAAAAAACAGAGTATCTTATTTTTATTTAATAACTATTTAATGAATATGTTTTTGGAATTTAATATACTTTTTTTTAAACTTTTGCAACCCCTTTAAAGTGATTGATTAAATTTGCCAAGTAAAAAGGAAACCTTTAACATCTGTGTCATTAGCAAACTTACATTAACAAAAATATCTCTTTTGCTTTCATTAAAGTTTAGAAGTTTTTTTTAAATTCATAACACTCTGTTTTTAAATTTTAAAATATTAAAAATATTAAATTACAGTGTATGCGTTTAATTCTTGTTTTATTAAATGTAATTTTTTTTGTAGAACATTTAATTTACTTTAATAACGCTTTATTGTTGTTTTTCAAATTAAACAAATAACTATTGTATGGTTTTGCTGCAAAATTTAGGCTTAAAGTAAACAAGTTAAAAAACAAATAACTTAAAATAAATAGACTTTTTTTAAAATAGATTTGAAATAAACAAGTAAAATAATGTTGCTTCTGGTTTTAATGAAATTTAAAAACAAAATGTTTACTTAATAAACAATGAAATGATAAATTTTTAGAAATTGTTGTTTTCAGTAGCAATCGAGTACAAATAACTCCTTTAAAGCTAACCTTTGTGAATTGGCTGCTTTGAACCGATTTGTTTTTATACTTTAACACATTCTTACACATAAAGAAAAAAACATTTTAAATTTTTAAATAAGATTTGTACTTAGATTTTCCTAAATCAAACTTTTCGGACTGCTTAAACAAATCAAACAGAAAAAAACTTGTTGTTTTAATATATTATTTTACTTATAAAAAACAAAGTGTTCCGGTGGCCTAGAGGTAGCGAGCTGGTGCTGTAGTGCGGAGAGCCCCTGGTCAAAGTCCCAGCTATGGTAAGTACAGAAAAGAAGCTTTTTATATTATAAATATTAAGTATGTATTTATAAAATATAAATAAAAAACTCTTCTTCATTTATAAAGTCCGTAAGTCAAAAAATTATATTTCATTTTTGGATTAATCCTGTTTATGCTTGAATAAATTTTTTAAGCTTACATCAAGTACGGTTTCAAACTTAAATCAATTCTTTTTTGGCTTAAATGTGGCTACAAGAAGGAAATTCGTACTAGATAAATCGTACTTGGTTTAAGAAAAATTCGTACTTGGTAAAAGAAAATCCACGCGCACCGTACTTTTTAAACCGCTACGGTTTAATTAAAGTCAAGTTTCCTTAGTTTATTTTTTGAGTGTACATATACCTTTCGTCCCTTTAGTTTACTTTCGACTTCAATTTGAGCCAATATTCCTTAATTTAAAACTCCTAGATTTAAAATCGCAATAAGAGCGGAAAAGTACCATTAATGTGAAAAATGTACTCCTTCTCTACTTAGATGATTTTTGACCTCAAACATGCTCAACATTCCTCAATTTCATACATTTAGGACTTATAATCGGACTTCTACTCGGCTAGTATCGGTAGAAAAATCAGCTTTTTTCAAATTAAAGTTTCTTTTAACATTAACGGAAAATAATAATTTCTTCTAATAAAAAGAAATTATATGAACTTAAGCCAAACTAAAAATCAAAAATTTGTATTAAAAAAAATCACAAGCAATTTTAAAAAAGTACCAAAAAAAATTAAAAAAGTACCTTTTGTTCCTTTACTTGACTATCGGTCTGAATCCGGGTCAGTTATCCTTTATTTCATATACATAACCAACAATCTCAAAAAATTCAAATACATAATTACGAAAAATGTGAAAAAATACTTTTTGTTCATTTAATTGACTTTTGACCTTAACCTTTTTTTTATACTATTTTCAGACTCATAATATCAAAAAACTGAAAAAGAACCTAAAACGCAACAAAATGCTTATTCCGGGGGGACATTTGTATGGGGGCTATATATAAAAATGGACCGATCATATTTTTGCTTAGTTTACTAATTAATGGCATAAGGTAATAAAACGCATGTGAAAAATGTTGTGAAGATAGAGTAATATTTGAGTCAGTTATATCCCAAAATGCTTATTCCGGAAGGACATTTGTATGAGGGTTATGTCAAAAAACGGACCGATCATCACCACAAACAATAGCTTTGTGCCAGTGCTAAAAAACTCATGTGTGCAAAATTTCATTAATATATCTTCAAAATTTAAAGCTTTTTGGTGTTACGAGCATCTGCACAAACGCATAACACCCCTACCACGTATGTGGTGTGGGCATAAAAAGTACCAAAATCGTTTCATATTCTTTTGAAATCTGTCCAACGAAGTTTTTATTATGTTTCTATTTCTCTGTCGGCTTAGGTTTAAAAGAGCTCAAATATAATCAAAAAATTAAAAAAAAGTGGCAGACAAGTGCCCATTAATTTTTTGGGTAGAAGATTAAAGCAAATTACTAATTTTTCCCTTTGGACCCATTTTAATCCCCTTTGGGTCTGAGTTTTTCAAATGCCTTTTTTAAGAATATACACATCGGGAATGATTTTTGCTATCAAAATTTCTTTAGCCTTTAGCCCTACGCTATGACAAAAGTTTTGATAGGTCATATACTGAATAATTTGCTCTTATTTTGTTATATTTTGACAGAAGTGTCACATCTGTCACAATTTAAATAATGAAAGCTTTTATTTAACCAAATTTTTTTTTTGTAGAATTTAGATATAAAAAAAGTTTAAAAACACTTTAAATCATAGAATTTTAAAAAATATCCGAGTTCTCTTTAATATTTTAAACAATATTTAAAGTCAAAGCTAATTAAAACTAAAATCTGTAGTGTCAGACCTGTCACAGTCTTTTGTGGACCATTGGTAGCAGAATTCATGTTTTTGCAGTGCATACCTTTGACTAAGCGCTTAAATACCTACATTTTGTAATTAATTTAGAGCCGTTTTTGAGATAACACATTTAAAATGTAATCGAAAATGTGATTAAAATGGTCACATCCTTTACAATGAAGTTGCCCATATTGATTAGTATGCACTTGCTTAAATCATAAACTATTATGTTTATGTTTTTTTGCTTATATGGCAAATCCCTGTAGAATAATTGTCAAAGAAAGCATTTTATGTGTAAAATAAATAATTCGTATGATTAGAGACCATAAATATTTATTCGAGTCTTTTAGCTGCTAATGTTTAAGCGCGATTAAGTTCTACCAGAACTAAAACCTACTGATTTATAATCAAAATTAAATTGGATAAAGTATGTATGTAAGACAACCCTAATAAAAAAAAAAAATAAAAAATACAGTTGTTTTTATTGTACTTAGTACCTGCTTAAATATGTCTGAATTTCTTTTTTTCTCTTTTTTATTCTTTTTAGTTTTACACACCATTTTACCTTCCCACGTTTTATAAAAATTTGCACAACCTCTATTTGAACATTTTTATATTTAAATTATTATAAATTAAAAATTATTATTTTTATTAATTATTATTATAATATTTTGCCTACAGTAAAAACATTTTTTTTAAATTAAAATAAAATTACTTTTAGGTATAATATAATACGTGATTTTTAAATTAATTTATTTCATATCAGTTTGACGCATATCTTAATATCACGTACTAAAAATCTTTGCTGATGTTATTTATAAATAAATGTTTGATGCTTTATTACAATATTATTTAGTTTAGTTTTGGCATTTCAAATGTGTGTTATTTGTTGTTGTTATTAAAAAAATTAAAAAAAAAATGATTTATATTCATTTTAAATTATTAAGTTGCGTTTACTTGGTGGGTGAGTAAACAATTTTTAAAATTAAAAAATATATATTTAAGAAAACGCCGCTCAAAACTTAAGGTAAATAAAAAAACAAGATTAAGAATCTGTAGTTTTGTTTGTAATGTTAACTGTGTATAAAACAGAAGTTTGTATAAGAAAAAATTTCAGTTTGGGTATTTTCCTAAACCTAAAGAATAGTAAAGGCTGTCAGTATGGCAAAATAAAAAGGTCACCCCCTCACTGCAGCAACAACTTTCAGGCAAAACCGCACGAATTTTATTGTTGCTTTATTTGTACCAAATGCTAAAATGTTGTATTTGCTGTAGGCTTAACGTCATCTTGCAACAGAAACCTGGAAAAGGTCTGAAAAGAAATAAGGAAACCATATGGCGGAAGCAAAAGCCAGCTAATCAGGTGCATCCTAATTTTAAACGC
The DNA here is from genome assembly GCA_963583895.1 of Melanophora roralis. Lineage (NCBI taxonomy): Eukaryota > Metazoa > Arthropoda > Insecta > Diptera > Rhinophoridae > Melanophora > Melanophora roralis. Next base: position 14,282,986 of record OY757189.1, read on the forward strand.
ACAACTTCAATAACTTTACGGATTGCTTGCTTACTAGGTCGATTTTTGTGACCATAAATAGGACGAAGTGTTCTTTGAATTTGGCGAACAGATTAATTTTTTTTAAAGTAAACTTCTAAGCCTTGATAAATAGAAATTTGAACACAGCTTTACATATTGAGCTGTCAAACCATAGTTATCGGTATCGACACTTCTTATGCAGTTAAAAACACCCGATATGTGATGAGAGTATGAAAAGGTTAAGCAGGTTTAAGAAAAATTTACAAAGACCTGCGGCCTAAATGGACTGCTTTTTAAGAACGTAAAGTCTTATTCGGGTTTTTAAGCTTAACTTATATCGTTACCTTGATATAGAATAGGGACTTTCTTGTATTTTTTAAGTCGATATATTAAGGTAACGATACGTAGTTTATATTATATTGTTCATTTTAACGACTTATTAGCAAAAATATTGGTGCTTTTGAAATCCTAGATTGTAACCGAATTGATTGCCAGTCAAATTTTTCGGTTTTTACAACAAAATTTTTGTTTTATGGCAAAGGGGTTTAACCCAGTGAAATCTCTTGGAAATTGTGTAATGGGCACTCATTTTTTCATAGGTTACAAGGTAATGAGGTCTCTACTACGTTTTGGTAAGGGCGCTAATAATTACATTTATAGTTATGAATGAAAAAAAATAGATTATTGGAAAAGTCTTTAAAACCCCTAAAATTATAGTGCTATTGTCAGTTGATGCTTGGTAACTAGTTACTTGATTGTTTTTTGTAAGCACATTTGTAAGCGAGGGTTGTGAATTTCTAGACAACTCAAACAAAAATAACTAGTTATTTAGTCAAAAGGTAACTAGTGTTGCTTCATCGCCAATATTACTTGCTAACTTACAAGGTAAACAAAGGTTTTGATGGGAAGTTGTGTGATAAAACAATTTTTAGCGTTTAGTATCCAAAACAAAGTTTAGATATTCTAACTAATTTTAAAACCATTTTTTTGGTATACATATATATTTATTTACTATCATAATTTTTTCTTTCTTTCTAGCTTTTCTTTCTTTAGCTTACGCTAGGCCCGCCTCAAATCTTCAAGAGAAATTGGAAAGTCTTTTTAAAGATCCAGAATATAGTGATGATGAAAATGAAATACAAAAACCGGATCAAGTGCAAGATGAGCTTTATAGAGGCTTCCATAATCAAGGAGTGCGTGAATCTGTATATGCTAATTTAAATAAATTGGGAAAAAGTTTCGAATCTAATATTTTTTCTGACGAGATTCATACATCTTCAACAACAACAACAACAACGAACACATTGCCACCTCCAACAGAATCTTCAACAACATCTTCAAAAGCAACTACGACACTAGAAAATAGGTTACCCTTTGTTAAAGACGGTATAGAACGTTTAAGTTCTATTGTTGCAAGTTTTATTGATTTATGGAGAAGGTCGTGAACTAATTAAATTGTCATAATCGATATTTAACAAATAATAATTAAAGGTGCTGTTTTTGTAAACCTTTACAAAATATATTTTTAATATCTGTAAAGCTTAATAAAAATCGTAACCTTAATTTAAAAAGGCTCTGACTCACATTTTTTACGAAATGTGCAAAAAAAAAACTTGGAAGAAGAACTAAAACAAGAGTCTTTCTACCATTGGCAAATTCATTGTGACGGGTGGGACGATTTTACCTACATTTTTGTTTATAATTTAAACATTTCTAATGATTTTCTAGGATGGTTTGTTTTTAAGCGTTTAATACTATTAAAATAATAGTAAGTTACAACTAAAATAACTTTATTTATGCTTACAATGACCACTTGAAGGCCGTGATGGGCGTGACTTCACACATTTAAAGTAATAAGAGAATTTTGACTTTAAGATCATATTGTGTAAAATATTTTTAAGGAAAGGTTTACAACTTTTTGTTTAACAGAATAGTTTCAATTGTATTTTTAATTGTGACGGGTGTGAAATTTTCATAAAAACGTAAAAACCAATTTTCAGTTTATGTTTATTTTAAAAATTGGGGTATTCAAACGGTATGCTATCAAGTCATATTGTCTTAAAACTTTAATATTTTACTATACATAGTTTAAAAAAATTGTTGTGCCTAAAAGAAAAAAGTTCTATAATAATAAGACTTTTTTAACTGTGTTCATTATTTTGTCATAAACAGTAGAAACCTGAGCTGGGCGCCGAAACTCTTTAGTGAAGCCGTTGATATAGTTAACAAGTCGCAGTCATTAATTTTAAAATATTTTTGAAATTACTTATTTTTCTGTTTTCACCAGCAGCTGATTTAAAATAGCACACTTAATTATGAGCAGATGCTCACAACAGCAGTATTTTTTCGTTTTATTTTTTTAAGACATATGAATTTATGACTACCTTGTGAATACCCAAAATATAAATAAATAAAAAAAACTTGTATACATATTTATATTCGTATCATTTTCGTTATCATTGAGACGTAAACGACCGAACTTAAAACAAGTTTAAAAAAATGATTATTTAGTCTAATTCTAAAAGCTGTTGAAATTTCTGACAACTTAACTCAAAACTAAAGTTAACTAACTTATTTTAGTATTTGATTACAGAGTTAAAAACTCAATCTAAAATAAAGTAAATTGATGTTTCATTGCAAGTTGAAAACATTTTCAAAAATATATTTTTAATTGTTATTTTCTTCAAATTTGACTTTGTTAAATTTTAAAGAATTTTTTAAAACTTTCAATTAAACTAAAAACTAATACTGATTGTATTGATTATATTCATTATTTTCATTATATTCATTATATTGATTATGATGATTTTGTTGATTGTGAATAAATCTACATCTCTTTGCTTTATTATTTGTCCATTTTTTAAAGTCAACTTCTTTAAATGCTGAAAAATAAGAAAAAAATATTTTGTTAGTTAAATAATATTATATTTTCAATATTTGCAGTAACTAAGCCTTTGATGAAAGATTTTTTAGGAACTTATATTAAAACAAGTAGGAAATTTAAGGTCGGTCAAACCCGTCCGTACTACACCCAACCTCTACAATTTGCTTTACAAATTAAAAGATACACATTTTTGTATGTGTTATTATGCTTCGATTATTTTTGCAATTTATGCTGTTAAATGTTATTTTCGGGATTATGACTCACCTTGGACATATGGGAAATTATAGGTCAATTATAATTAAAATTACTGGCATAATACGGGCAAAAGGTTTTAGAAATAGTAATATTGTCGGCAGATAGACAATAGGATGCGAGTTGGGAAATGGTTTTTGAAATAGAAAACTTAATTAAATTTGCCCGTTTGTATGGGTGATGCTACTCCCCGTGCTTTAATCTGACCAATTTTTTTTATTTGTGTAACTAAATTCAGGGCCACTTTTTAAGCTACAACATAACCGGTGGCTCGTATTTAGCTGACAGAAGCCGGGGAAATCGGCGGATCTCTTTAATCTCCCACAAACCGGTGACGGTAGCATATTAGTTTTAAAAATACTCGGCGGCGGCATACCGTTAGCTGACAACCGGCCAAGAACTTGCTCCTATATAGGCTTTGTAGTACAATTTGACATTAATTTAAATTTATAAACTGCTGCAGCGTCGTTCGTTGGCCCAACTTAATTTTTCTAAAGTATATACTTCGTACTTAAACAACCGATCTCGGTGACGTTAAATAGTGATCTGTCTAGGAATATTTCTTATGAGTTGACCCAATAACGGCATCCATTAGATTTAACTTGGCTCTGGAAACTGAATTTCAACAGACAAACATGGCTTAACCGGCTTAACATGTAAACTACATCCCGTCTTAAAGCATCTTAAGCAGCGATTGTCTCAGGGTTATTTCTGATTGTTTGAATTTACCTGATTCTAAAATCTAAATTTTGACAGACGGACATGTTTATATTACAGATCTACATACAAGAAATCTGTAGATATACCGTATGCGGTAGCAAATGGCGTCGGCCGTACACTGTATTTCTCTAAGGTCGACTTTGGGGAAGCTGAAGGGGATTTCACAAAAATGTTTGGGAGGAAAAATTAATTGGGGGCGGTCTCACATTTGACCTTTATAGGAGTAACCACAAAGCTGCTGGATCAATTTAAAAAAAAATGGAAACCCTGTTAGGGGATGGAGATAAGGTGTTAGTGCTCCACAATAATATCCATAAGGAAAAATTAGCGGAAGTCGCTCTTACATAGCACCCTTATAGGGGCAATTTTGGGACAGTTGTAGAGGTTTTTAATGTACAAATTGATGCCACTTACGGGTCTATGCGACATCAGGGGTCTTTAAAAGTTGATTCCAACCATAACACGCACAGGCGGACATCGCTAAATCGACTTTCATATCTATAAGGACGAAGAAAATATGTATATACTTTATGGGGTCGCAGATGGATATTAAAGAAATTGCGAACTGGAAGATAAACTTTTATATATCTTTATCACTAATGTGAAGGGTATAATTACAAACTGAATGGCAATTGGATTAATGTATGTGTAGTATACATTGCATACTCTTATTAATATGTAAATAGTGTAATTAAATAAATTTTATCCAAGAATAGAGGTCTCATCTATTTCATCAAATATTTGCCTAGTATAGACTATATAGATCTTAGAAAAACTTCTTAATTTTAAATTATTAATGTTGATAAAAATAAAAAAAAACTTACAATCATTGTCTTTGCAATTTTTATGTACCATACGGCAAGCGTTCCAAAACAATCTGTAACAATGGCCATTGAAAGCGGCTATGGGTGCAAATCCGGGAACACATCGCTGACACTGCGCTTGTTCGGAGCTCACAAATAAAAGCGCTTAATTAAAAATATATTTAAATAATATTTTCATTTATGTTTTAAATTAGGGAAGAGGCAACCTACCTAGTATAGTTGCTGTAATTAAGTATTTCATTTTTAAAAATATGTAGTTTCGTTTTAGTATCACAATCTGTTTGATCTGATGGTAGCGGGTGTTTGTTTTAGGCTTTTATAGACTTTTTGAGGTATTAAAAACACTTATTTTTGGAGACAGCATAGACATGCTAAAATGGGAAGACATTGGCATTGACATTGACATTGAGATTTTACATTGCATTTAAAGCATTGTTAAAAAGAGATAAGCCAAAAGAATATGTATGAACTTACGTGGGTACTTGTGTGATGTTTGATAATCCCTTAAATATAAATAAACATAAAAATATCTTAATACAATATAATTAAGCTTTAATTTTCCTTCTTCGCTTGATTTTCATAAAATTCGGAACTAAATAATTTCTCATCATGGTGTGGAAAATGCCAATGGTGCGAAGCTCTTGAAAGTTTTAGGGGGCATTGTCTTACCTATCGTTAAAAAAGTAGTTTTTATTGGTTAGGTTAGGTAGAACAGATGGCCTGATATCTTTTTCCTTAATTAAACTGAAAATGAAGAGGATCGCTGTAAAAGGTAATTTGTATGACCAGTTTTCTCTTTTGAAATTGTTTTAGTCTCACCCCTTAAACAGTTGTGGCTTGATGTAAAAATTATTCTTCTAAAATTTCACGCCCATATGACCACGCCAACCCACGCTGACTTACGCTTAAACTCCGTCCATTGGTGTTCCCGTCTTTTAAGGCCTCTTTTTTTTTAAAGTACAAAAACTTTTGGTCTCACCCCTCAAAACTTTAAGGCTTGATGCAAGAATTATTATAAAAAAATTTTCCGCCCCTAGGACCATGCATGCTCGTGTCTACTTACGTTTGAACTTTGTCTGTCCGCCTGTTTAAACCCCGTTTCCAAAGCAAAATCAAATCCTACAAGCCACGATTTCACTTTAAACTATTAGAAATATTCCCAAACAAATCTGAATCGAAAGATCGATTAACTACGGACCGAGATATTAGGAAACCGCTAAGACAACCTATTGTTTTTTGTGAATTATCTCACATTTTCTGAGTTATATATAACACTTAAAAAATTTCGTTAATGTGATCAGTTTGTGTAAGAGCCTATCTAACTAAAATTTTTGCAAAACGTAGATATCGTTCTGGAATTACTGGTTCGAATTTAGAGTTTAAAGTTTTGAAATTTGATCCTTTTTGGTCCTACCCAACTGAACAATTTTTTAAAACGTAAATATTTTGTTCTAAAGGTAAAGTTTTGATAGTTCAACACCAAAACGCGATCGTGTAATTAGCTGGGTTTCAAAATCATAATTTCAACAGACGGACAATTTGGCAGATAAGCATGGCTAAACCGAGTTCTCTATCTATTAGAATCCATAAAATATATTCTTTATGTTGCCGGAAATGAATATTGTAGAGATTACAAACAGAATTTTATATATACACAAATATGTACCTACTTAACCTTATCACTGTGTGGGGAGTATAAAAGCTTTATTACCATAATAATAGAAAAACATACAGTTAATATTTTTTTTATTATAAACAAAAGCCTTAACATCATTTATGTAATTGAACTGTTAGGGCCAGTTTTTAGAATGTAGTTTAAACATGTTAATTGTTTTCAGCAAGTTTAAACTTTAAAATGTTTTTTTAAAGATATGGGTTATTTCATGTAATTAATGCTTAACTTTCCAAGATTGCCCGGTTAAACTCAAAGTGTAGTTGTCAAAACAAAAAAAAAAAAATACAAAACAGCTGTTTGGTCAATGCAAAACTATTTAACATGGAATAATTTAAAACCAAACAATAGATAAAATATTTTTTTTTGATGATAAGCAGTACGCCGTTTTATGCAATCTGCAATTTGCATGTATTTTTGTTTAAAGACATAGATAATAAATACAATTTAAATAAACTTTAAAGACCACCTTTTATTTTCCTTTTGTTGCTTTGTTTCTTTTTGTTGGTTCCTGTAAAATTTGGTAATGCCACATATACATATGTCAAAAATTTATTTATGGTAATTGACGTTTCATATATTATTACTGAAAACAGCTTCTTGGATTAAAGGACGCATAAATCGTAGTAAAGTTTGATTTAACTTCAAACAAACCGAGTTTTAACCGCCACCCAAAAACTGGCTCTTAGCATTTCAAAAAGGTAAAGTTAATTAATTAATTAAAAATGTGTAGTAAGTTTGCTTAAACCATAGTTTATTTAATTTTATTTTTATTCACTTATTTGATAAATTTAAATATTATCTGCTTAACATTTTTTCGATTCGCTTTTAGAGCAGTTTTCTAAGCCAACTTGTTTAAAATCTAAAAAAAAAGAAAAAAACAATTATAGGGAAGATATTTTTAAATTTTTTCTTAAAAAATAGTGTTAAAATATGGTTATCTATTTATCGCTTTGTTGGAATTTTTTTAATTCAAGTAAAATTGTTTATGTTATGGAAAAACATTGAAAAATTACTTTTGCGGAAAGTCAAAAATTATAAAAGAGCCCAAAGTTTTTAAAAGTTTTAAGAGAAAGGCAAGTACATTTAATTATGATTTCTATATTTTTCTTTAATGATAAAGAAAGAAATTTATCAAAAATATTTATTTTTTAATTTTTAAAAATGATTCTGTTGCTTAGTTTTAAAACAAATTCGATACTTTTATGCTTTTTCGTATATAAAACATAAACAAAACAAATGAAGAGAAGAGAAGAAAACTAAACTGAAACTAAAAAAATTTTGAATTGCCAAAAAAAATTGTTAAAAATTTATTAAACGAAAAAATTAATTTCTTCCAATAGTAAAAAAAATAAAACAATTAAGTTATACTATGTTCCGACATAGACCTTAATTAAGTAATTAGCACATTTACGCAATTAAGGCCTTAATTGACTTCAATTTACCATACAAAATTTAAATTTATAAATTTAAGCAATTAGTAGTAAATTGCTTTAGAAATTGAGTTAAACTCGAAGTGCAGCCTTGCTGGTTAAATAATGACTGTGTTCCGTTAGTATAAAAGCTTGAAAGCTTTTAATATGTATGCCATGGTGGAATAATAAGGTGACCTCGTCCCTGCAACTTCCTGTAAAAATTTTGCATATGTTTTGTTGCAGCTAAATTCTATCTAGGTTGCCAAAAATGTTGCTTTTACACATACGTTATACACAACCATAGTATAACAAACCAATTTCCCAATCTAAGCTAGAAAACAAATGTCGTAAATATTTTTTGGTTGAGTTTTTTTACTACGTTATCCTGTCAAACAAAAAACAAACACATGCTAGGCACAAAGTACAGCACTCGATTCAAATCGAAATAAAAAACCCTTATTAAAAATCCTATATTAAAATCATTAACAACTTGTTCGATCAAATTAAATATCAATTGCTTTTGGATGTCAAAATTGCCACTGATTTAAAAATTGTCAAATATTTTTTTACAAAAACATTACGATCCTTGTAAAATAATTACACCATGAGTATTTACATACTTTGTCGATCCTCGCAATTTTCAACTCCCATACGACAAGCATTGCTAAACTGCTTGTAACATCGACCGTTAAAACCACATACCGGTTGGTATACGGCTGGACAAATGCTAGGACATTGTGCTTGTGTCATACATATAAGAGACAGTGCTAAAGTAAAAAAGTTATGGAATAAAATAAAAAATTAAAAATATTTAAACAAGTGTTTACTTACCTAGTACAATTGCTACAAAATATTTCATTTTTATTAACACAATTGCTTGAAAAAATTTAATTGTCTTCTTCCGTAAGGTCACAATAATTATGATCTACCGCTGAGTTTTTAATAAGTTTATATAGAATATTATTATTAAAGCTATATTTACACTTCCTGTGTTATCATCTGAGTTTTACAACTAAGGCTTATTTTTAAAGTGGTATAATATGTATGTTTTTATTTGTTCATATTTTTATCTAATCTCAGTTGAATATATAACTTATTTTATTTTTAAACTATTTAACGTCAGAGTTTATAATGTAAGTTTTTAAAAGTTATCGGATAAAATGTGTGTTTTTGTATTGTCATACATACACTTTATACCAGTTTAGCAACTTTCATAATTAGCAGAATTATTTTTTGACACTCAACTCAGATGATAACTCAGATGGTGTAAACAGAGCTTAAAAAGAATGTTTATTTTATTTATTTTTTATCCATTTTCTGTTGTTAATCGTACTTTAAAAGAAATTGGGAGTATTTTAAACAATCAATATGCAAAATATTAATGGATTGTTTTTTAGCGTACATGTGGTTCAGTTATAGAGTTTTTATAAGGGAATTTTTATTCAAAAAAATACCAGCAATCTTATATGATGAACACCTTTTTAAACAAACTTAAGACACAATTTGTATATTTTTTTTTACCCTTAACTTAAAAAATAATATTCTATTTCTTCTCCTCAGAATATTAAAGTTTGTAATGTTAACAGTGCCAATTTAAGTCCATGTAAAAATGTTTGACATTTACATTTTAAAAATATTTTAGCTACTTTGATTTTTTGGAGAAAAAAATAGACCAATAAGAAGGGATTAACCTTATATTATGTCTAAGATTTTTGCGTTAAGTAAAAATATGATTTCGTCCTATTAACTGCTGCTGGAATTGATAGCAATACAATTATTTTGCACTCCTTTTTCCAGATATGCCAATAAAAAGTTTGGAAGTTTCAATTGTCCAATTGTTTACAAAAGAAGGCCTAATGACGCCTTCAGTGTAACCAGTTAATTGTACGCAATTTTTACTGACAGGTAATTTTTCCGAATAAATAAATAAATCTATAAATAAAAAAATAAATTAATAAATAAATATATAAATAAATATATACAAATAAATAATGTTATGAACCCCTGGAAAAAATTGTTTTTGTAGAAATCAACAATCTTTTTAAAATTTCTAAAATACGACCTTGAAGGTAAATTGCTTAAAGGTTCCATTATATGTGACTTCCCATAACGCCACAACCATATCCGTTGCCATAAAAACCAAAACTCAATTGGTTTCTATCATGGTACAATTACCTTACAAGGTATTATCGCTACGGCAACAACTACAACAAACTCGATACCAAATTTATGAAGTTGTTTTAAAAACATCCTCGTTTATGTCAAAAAACGTACTGTTTGACAGATTTAACGAATGGAAAAACTCGAGCAAAAAATAGTCAGCTGTTGAATCGATACTACCTTGTAAGGTAGTGGTACCATGGACTCTATCAAGGTATATTAAACTTAGCTTGGCAAATTTTTTATGTTCTATAATGGTTGTGTATACAGCGTGTATGTGTGATCGCAACAGTTTTGACAACTAAGCTGGAATCGAGCAACAACAAAATGCATGTTTAATTTTACAGGAAGTTGTTGTTTTAGGGACGAGGTGACATTTTTTTCCGCCATGGTTTCTATGGTTATGGTTAGGCGTAATGGTAAGTTACCTATAATCAAATACAGTGTTTACTGTGGTATGGTTATGTCACGTATAAATGAACCTTAACATCACTGCACTCAAAAAATTATTACAGTAACTGACTGTAAGTTATTAAGGAAGTATTCCGTAAAGTTGTTTTTAAATGAAAAAACAGTTAAATTTAAATACAATATTTTTTTTAACTGATTTGAAGGGTTATTCAAAGCCTCAAAAAAACAAAAATACTGATTTTCAGTTGAAGTTAATTTTGTCAGTTATTTTTTAGTAATATTTAATTTTGTTATTTTTTTTCTGATACTTTGTGTTTTGCTGCAAATGACAGAAAATCTAGTTAATTTTAAACGAAAATGTTAGTTAATTTTTTGATGTCTGAATTTAAATAAAATATTTTGTTAATTTTAATGAATATCTTGTTGGACGGTTTTTAAATGAATATCCAGTTATTTTAAGTAGATTTCCAGTTGATTTTACAGTAATAATTTTTTCAGTGTGTATTTGATGAAAGGTAACTTACCATTACGTCCTAACCAATTAAGTTTTGGTTTTTATGGCAACGGTTATGGTTATGGCGTTATAAAGAGTCACATATAATTGAACCTTCAAAACTTAAAACATGTAAGTTCACACCCGTCACACCATAAAATATTTGAAACACACTATATCATATTTTTAAGCCAAAAGTTTAAAATGTTTGAATTTTTAAATAATGTGAGTAAAATAATCACATCCATCACAATAGAACTGTCAATATTTAACAAAATATTTAATTTATGTTAAATTGTATGTTACTGAAGACTTTTCAATTCACAGCCTATTACATGTGTTGTAAGTCGTTGGAGTTGTAAAATTTTTTTAGTGTTGCTCTTAATAGTTGCTACAGATCATACAACATAGAAAAAATGTTTTTCGAATTTCGTATATCATAAATTTTCACTATAAAAGTCTGCAAATCATATATAAATCTTAATAGTAAATTATTTTTTTTTCCTTTTAAAAGCTTGACAAACCCCCAATTTGTCGTAGTCAATACAACCTAAGTACATATTACAACAGGTTATGAATTGGGCATATGTTTAGTTTATGTAGTTGGTTTACTGGTATTGAAATATAATATATGTAATATAGTTGTTTCGTCAATTTCCTCAAACATTTTTCTAGTCTGTTTTAAGCTTTTGTTGTTATTTTTAAGTAGACCAACTGCTTCTTATTTTAAATTAAAAAACATTTTTCTATTACTTTGTTGCAATGTCCTTGGTAAGTGTAGCTGAAAATTGCATAATCTTTACTCTTAGCTTTTAAAAGAACTTTGAATCAACTACATTAACATACATACATAAGCATGTACGTACTTATATGTATATACATACATATATGTGTGCATGTGTAACTGCATATTGGTAGCTAAAACTTGGTTTAATTCAACTTGAAATGTTTTTGGTTGCATGCTACCTACCAAACATTAAACCATAAATGTAAATGCACACACACACCCATACTGATTAGTATTTTCCCAGCCAGCAAAATTGGCCGGCATCTGTACGATATCCAACAAACACATATACTAAATTGCCAGAATTCTTAAAGAATTCTGTCAGATTTCTGACAGCGAAACATAAGAAGTGGTTAACACGAAGTCTGTAAGACACATTGTAGCCAACGTGCCTAGCAGAATTCGGAAATGATTCAGTTAAAAAGTCGAATGAAAGTCTTTTAAAAATCAAAATGTTTTTTACTTATAGGTGTTTTTTTATTTACAACTATTTTTTTACCCTTCAAAATGAAAAATGAAAAGGAGCGAACTCACATACCCAAAGAACAACAAGACACATTGGAACAAAAAAAACCAAAGACACGTGCGAGAGAAATTGTTGAAAATCTTAAAGACGCGTCGTACATCAAAATTCCCAGACATTTTTAAAAGAAATCCGTACGAATAAATTCAGATTTTTGCCAGAATTGTCTGTTACAAACACTGTAAATCAAGTTTGCACGCTGGGTTGTTACAACGCTTTGAAATTGGTAATCAAAGTGTGCGCTTTGGATGTATGTTGATGTTGCAACACACAACAACACGTTTTATGCGATTTAAAACAGCTTGTTTGGCAAAGAATAAACTGAAAATAGTTGAATCAAGGTTGGCCACTTTAAAAATTTTTTTTTTTAAAAAATTTAAGCATAAGCGGTAAAAAAATAAAAAAAAAAAATATATAATTTAATTTTTGTTAATAACATTTAAAATTAGGTTATGATTAAAACAGTAAAAATAAAAGATTTAGGCAAATTTATTGATAGAAAATAATACACCTTTCATTAGCTTTTAATGCTAATAACAGGGACCGCAAAAAAACAATTATTTTCGACCCCCCAAAGAAAAAAAGCAGGTGCAAGGAACCATCGCAGACACAGGTGAAGTCATTACCCATTATTGCATTTTAAATTGATATAAAATAACAAAACAACTTTTATTATTGCTGATTTCGATGCTTTTTTAAAAAATTTATAAATAATAATTAGTTTTGCCAAAAAAAAAATTTGAAAATATGAATTAATTCTTTACAAAAAATAAAAATCAAATAATAATTATTATTTTATGTCAAAATAAGGAAAAATAAAAAAATAATTATCATTTTTTAAAATTTTTTATTTTTGGCATAAATATTACAGTCCCTGGTAAAATTTTGAATATTTTTAATTATATGTATACAAATTCCACATTCATACAAACATATTTATTTTTGTAACAATTTCAAATTAAAGTTCTAATTTACATACATGCATATTTATAAATATATATAAATATTAAAATCCTGCTATTGATGAAATAAAAGTTGACCTTGTCGCTGCAACAACCGCTTCAAGAAATTTTTTTTTGTCAAATTCTTATGAAAATGTCAAAATCCTTTCCAAATTATTTTTTTAAGTTGTATTTGTTGTTGGCTTAACGCCCCCTTTGTATATGGCAAAAAAATTTACACGATTTTGAAAAACCATATGACGGATATAAATGTCAGCTGATTAGTTGCGGTCACCTTTGCAATGCACCTTTCTGTTTTCAATCCTTTTGTAAAAGCTGGTAGCGAAACACTTTATACATCAGGACATGCTCACTGATTTCACTATAAACACGAGTAACACATCCTTGCGTTGATTTTAGGAAGATATTAAAAATATTATAAACATTATACAATATTTAAATTTAATAAGAATAAAATACAATGAAACTAACCGACTAAATATCTTAAAATTTTCATTAACACCATGGAGAAAATTTTGCTTTTAAAATATAATTGCACTTTCGTTAAATAGTTAAACAATTACACACAAAATTTTTGTTATTATTTCAAATATTGTTTAAGAAAAATTTCCAAATTATTGCGTGTGTGCCTGGCTTCTTTGTTAGAACGGAAATGAAGTTAAAAAATCTAAATGCAATAGTTAAATGTTAAAATATAAATGAACAAATTGCAAAACAAAAAGAACCAAGAAAAACAACTAGAAAACCACCAAAATATGAACAGCAACAAGGTGGCTGACTGATCGTTGTTGAAGTTGCTTGAATTTCGCAAGTGGCAAACAGAACGTTAATACATAGAAACATTCATATGTATGTATGTAAATTAATAACTTAAGAATATACATAGATAATAGGGCTTTAAAGTTTTAAAGCAAAACTTCATTTTAATATAGATTGATATGTTAAGAAAACAAATTAAAAAAAAATTTTTTAAGTTTAAATATGCTGTTACTCGAAGAGTAAACATTCTGAGCTTATTTTATTCCACACACGGTTGCCTTGTACGGTGACGGGCTTTAGAAAGGGGCGACATAAGGAAGCTCTTAACGAAGGTCCAGAGATGTGTTGTACTAGTCATTACAGGGGCCAGGAATAGTACACCACAGGCAGCACTGGATAACATTCTACATCTACTTCCCATCGAGGATTTTGTTGCTGGAATGGCGGCTAGAAGCTTGTTTAGACTTAGTGAGTCAGGTATGCGTGGGGTAGATTTGAATGGACATGCCAGCTTTTTGGGAAGGGTCGAAGATGGTCAGCTCCTGCGGCGGTCAAGTGTGACGGACTATACGGTAGCAAAACTTGACTTTAGGATCCTGCCCTAAGTAGTTTTTTCGGGTAAGGAGGCATGGAAGGGATCATTGAAGCTGTATGAGGGATGTGCTCTCTTTACTGATAGATCGAAGATTGAAGCAGGCACCGGGGCTGGTGTCTATATAATGGACATGGAAAAGGAATGTCCTACAGACTTTCGGACGAGTGCAGCGTTTTCCAGGCTGAAGTTCTGGCGGTGATGAAGGCCGTGAAACTGATATGGGAGGATGCGGATGGAAGAGGGGACGTGACAATCTACGTTGATAGTCATGGCACTGTTAAGACTCTAGAGGGACATGATTTCAGGTCTAGACTCGTGGGCGACTGCAGACGTGCTCTTAGGGCGATCATCGGGACACGCAGGGTTAGACTTTGTTGGGTTCCGGGTCAATGTGACGTTTCCGGCAATGAGATTGCCGATGGACTGGCAAGGACGGGATTGGCCCGGGATATTGGGCTTGGTTGTGAGTCAGTGAGGCCACCACTGACTTCAAACGACAACTTAGTAGTTCGACATAATAAAAGATATTGAATTCAAAGGCGGCAGAAAGTTGTTGTATATGCTCACATTTTGAGAACATCTTAGCTACAACGTTTCATTGGAGATACAAGAAACATAAGGCGGACGTACGAAAAACTTATCGCCACGAATATTGGGTTCAAAATACAAAATACATTTGTGTATATGAAAATGCGCACAACAATAACGTACATCGTACCCGACAAACTCAGCAATAGACTTATTTCATATGCTGTCAAACGACGCACAAATCAATGCAATGTTGCCATATTCGATTTTAGTTTTCAAAAATTTTAGAAATGAAAATCATTTTAGCTTTATTACTTGATTATTTTTAATTAAAATATTTAAAATAAATATAAAAAGGAGTAGTTTATTTTAAAAGTTATTTTAAGTGGTGTTTTTATTATTGTGTTATATTGTATATATCAGGGCACACTCAACCAGGTAATATCAAGAGCCCAGCTGTTTAAAATAAATTTGTCATTTTTACGTTGTAATATTCAATTTTTAATTTTTCTGACATTTCACAAAAAGAAAATGCAGAAGACGAATCTTTTTAATTCGCCTTGCTGTTAGTGAAGCCTGGTATGAATAATTTTTTTTATATGTAGTCATGCTCAAGGTGTATATATGCAAGGTGGTAGCGTAACTACTTCAAGTACAACACCAAAAATCATATGATATTTTTGCATTGTAAATCTGTGGACAAACACTTATATGTCAAAAACACAATGCAAAATATGCAGATTTTGACATCTAGGGGTTGAAGTAAGGCAAAGTAAACACTAATCAGCTGATGCTATTTCAGCAACCTGTATAGATACACCTTGGTCACGCGATCAGCTTTCTTTGCATAAGCGGCTAACAACTTTATCTGATATTATTTTTTGTCGTTATTGTGCTTCATACGACGAATTCATGGGGACTTGCAAAATTCGCTGTACGTCCTAATTGTGTTTCTAGCCTAAAGAGTATATAAGATTTAACACAACCGAACATAGCGGCTTCTATTGGTTTTTTAAAAATTCATCATATGCTACAAATTTATTATACATATGTATGTTAACAGCATTTTGTTTGCTCAAGTATATTTTATAGTTTTTTTTATTTAAAATCGTAGCTTTAAGAAAATGCATTGAGCTATAGTGCAGTTTTAAGTCTTTTTAGTCTTACCTGCTCTAGTCTAGATGTAATTTGTAATAAAGTAGCAATAAACTTAACTTTGTATTCAATGTATTTTGTCGATCGCTTGCAAAATATTTTGTTATTGTTTTTTTTTTATTTTTAGACTACTATTGGTTTCTGTTTTGTTGTTGTTGTAAGTTTTATGGAGTGGTAGCAACTTGTAGCATTTTTTTTTAAACAGTTTCGTTGATTAGGTATTTTAGGATTTATGTTTCAAGTTAATGGTAGTCACCTTCGAATTTGGTTTCGCTTAGAGAACGCTTTATAATTAAATAGTATAAAAATTAATAAAAAGAATAGACTAGCCGAGTTAGTCTATATTTAATGAGAAATTTACAAAACCATACTTATGTTAAAGAGCTGGGTTCAATTTACATATGAGAAGGTCAAATGTTATGGTCAGATCATCTTCTTAATATTTTAAAAAAACTATTTAAGAATTAATAAAAAAATTTCAATTATTTTTTATTAAATAAATACTTTACTTATCTAGTTTTAAGATCTTTGATTATCTTTGGGGGAAAAAGTTACACAAAGACAACCGTTACAAATTTTTGACGTTTTAAATTTTGGGCACAATATATTTGTGTAAAGAAGCAAAAACAAATAAGTAATGCAAAAAAATTTCATTGAAAAATTGGTAACATATGTATATCGTGAGTAGCACCTAAAAGAGATAAAAGGTTGGCGATTACGCTTGTGTCTTAAGTCTTTTGAATTTTAATATCCTTTAAAACAACATCAAAAAGCTAGAAATATTAATAATTTTATTTCTTTATATTTCAATGCTGGTATAAAAATACACAACCTTGTGGTTATTTATCTAGAATACAAAAAGCACATTTGAGTAATTTTCGTCCTTTAGCCTTTCTGTCTGTGTGCTTCTTTGAAAAACCCACAAAAATTATTTAAAAGATTTAAGCAAAACTACCAATATCTGTAACACTCTGTGCTGAAAGAAAATATTTTAATGCCGAAAGAAAAAGGTCAAAAGTGACAAAAATAAATCTTTCCCCAATATTTATTAAATAGAGTCTTAGGTGCAATATCGCTGAATATAGTTAAGAATTAGATATAATTAAGCCTAAATTTATTTCTAGGTTCCTTGATTTTTCAAAATTTTTTGAGCCCATAAAAATAAAACGGTCACTGATTTCACCAAACTGAGTATAGGGTTTTACTACCCTTTGATTGTAAAACCTATACGGTCTAGCCACATGCCTCGGCAAAACTTAACATTTCTGCGATCGAAAATTACAGTTTTTTGAAAGAAAAATAAAAGGACATAATTACAGGTGTGCTAATGGAATGAACGCATAATGCATGTTTTCTGAATTTTTTTGATTTTCACTTTGCTTCTTCTGTAAAAGTATATTTTTTTTGTTACGACTTTTTGCATTTAAGCTAACGATATGTTTTTATAACGATATTAAAAAAAGGATCCGACAAACAAGCAAATGGTTAGTTGAACATTGAAAGCAAAAGGTCATGGAATATGGTTGTTATTATTGGGGGGTGGTGAATATAAATATATAATTTGGACTCCGTAAAATATGCAATACAAACTACAAAAACATTTTCGTCAACTAACATGAATTTAAGTCGGCCACCTTAACACATGCAATAGAAACCGGAAATAAAGTTCTAAAACCACATAACGTGATTTTGTACACAGTGGGTTGCACAACATAATTTTACTTTTGTTCCATTTGTAGTTTCTACAATATTCCTCTGCTACTCCATAAAGTGTATATATTTAGGATCCTTATACACAGGAGAGTAGATTAAACCATGTTAAGCTGGCAAATCAAGATGGAGAAAAGTTTTTTAGATAGGAGTAAGGAAAGTGGTAACCCCCACATATTCGCATATATTTTATGAAATTTTTAATGCTCTATATCTCGAAAACTACTACAGTTACCGGCTTTAAACATGCTACAAAGTAACTCCAGTATGACGAGTACATCTTAAAACAAAACAGGTTGAATAGGAGCAAAGGGGAATGATAGCCCCATACAAATGGACAATTAGTTAGGATTTTTTTAATACGCTATATATATAGTATTATTTTTACATATTGGAAAAAATCAGTTTGGATAGAATTTAAAGAAATGATATTATAAAGTTTCGGTATTTTATATATCGGTGGCTGTTACATTTTGGAAAAATTATTTTTGATAAAAAAAGGGCAATAATAGCTCCTATACAAACGAACAAGTACATAAAACTTTAATCATTTTTACCTTCAAACCTGTTGGAAGGTATTTAAAGTATGATGCCAGGTTCGTGCAAGACATGTTTTTATTTTTTTACACTCATCTATACTTATTTGGGTAAAAACTGTCTGCCTGCAGTAGGTTTAAAGGAAAGTTTATCAATACTTTGTATGAAAAGTAGTGAGTTTTCAACGAAAGGGGATTAAAAAATATATAAGACAACCCAATATATTGTTTTAACTTGTTTTATTCCAAAATATATACAAGAGAATCTTGAGATATATATTGCAAGGAACACAATTTGGACGTCCGATGAATCTTTCGTAGCGAATATCCGTCGCCAAAAATAAAACATATTTGTGAACAATAATGGCGCATGTCCAAATTCGTCGTACGCGGTGAACTTTGCAATAGATTAATTTATATTTCCTACGCCGGCGATCGAAGAACAATTTTGAAGCCCCACGCATAGACCCGGAAGTGGTAAAAAATTATGAAATCCAGCAAAATCGCCCGATATCTGTCCAAGATATAAGTCAAAACCAAGACTACTTCTGTTTATTTTTTCTCTTAAATTTGTACATAAAAACCTTTATAACTGCCCCGGACTTGCTACTACACGGATGCAATCAAAAACCGACCCCCGTTAATTTTTCCTCACGAACATTTAAATTAATTTAATTTGATATGAGAACTTAAATTTTGGTCTGGTACTGACTGGACTAATATAAATTACTTAGTTTTAAGATTTGAATACTCATTGCTAGTTCGCATTAGCGAAGATTCAATAATAAAAATATGAGAAAAAAAAAAACATTTTTGTGGAACATACTTACCGCTATATCCATCCCCTAAAAGGGTTGCCATACAAAAGTTTAATAAATTTTTTTTTAAATCTTTCCCACAGTTTCAGGAAGTTCTTTCAAAAGTCAAATGCAAAACAGTCTTCCCAAACATTTTTGTAGAAAATACTTACGCCCTATCTCCAGCCTCTAACAGGGTTGGCATACAAAATTTAAAAAAAAATTAGGGTAAAAACCCCTACAATTTCTCGGAGTCGCCTCAAGAGGAATAAATTGTTTTACAGGCTCCCATTAGTTTTCTATAACATATTCCTAAAATATACTTACCCTCTATCTGCATCACCTAAGAGGGTTGCCATACAAAATTTACAAAAATTATGTAAAAACGCCCATTGCTTCCCCAGAGTCGGGCTTAGATAAATTAAGTTTACCACCGACCCCCATTAGTTTCCCATCCCAAGCACATTCCTAGAGCATGCTTACCTCCTATCTCCATCGCGAAAGGGGGGGGGGCTCCCATAAAAACTTTTGAAAATTGTAATTAATCCACCCTACAGCTTCCAGGATGCTCGCTGGTAGGTCCAATGTAGGACTGACGCAAATTTATTTTCCTTGCAAACATTTTCCTTGAACATACTTACCCCCTATCACCCCCCGCTAAAGGGGTTGCCATACAAAATGTTAAAAAAACTTGGTAAGACCTCTACATGTTGTGAAGGGCATATAAGATTCGACATAGCCGAATACAGCGTTCCTACTAGTTTTCACTTTATTAATTAATTAATTTTAGTTTTATTATATTTAAAATAAGTATTTAAAAAATAGTTCTGTTATTGTGTCCTTTCGTGAGCAACATTTTTTATATGGTCACTCTATCAGCTTTCTTTGCATAAAAAGCTAACAGCTGTGCTTTATATGACAAATTTAGACAGTGAATTTTCGCCTACGAATTCGTCCTACGCCCGAATTATGTTACTGGCATAACTGTGTGGGCCTGTTCGGAAATTCATCCCTGCGCTGCATCAGGAGTGCAAAAACTGAAAAAAATCTTTAAGAATGGTAAATAATGCTACACTTGCAGCCATTTTTTTTATTAAAAAATATTTCTGTGGCAAATAAATGCATTTAAATATGATTTTTGCTTCTCTGAAATTTTTGATGCAGCGCAGTGATGTATTTCCGAACAGGACCTGTATCTTGTTACTTAAAAATTTATTTTAATTTAAAACATTGAATTTTTTCGACTTCATTAAAACCGGCCGGCATTCACTACATACTCAAATATTGATTTTTTGTGATTCTTTGTTTTGTTTTAACAATTCGTTAAAATTTGTTTACATTTGAGCATGAGGGATCTCTAAAATTAAAAATATCTTGTAGGAGAACAAAAAGTAAAATTTTCTCTGAGGGCATAAACAAATGCTGAGACAGCAGAACGTTGACAGAGGTGCCTACAGCGCAGTTGCATGAAAAAATGAATGAATTTTTTTTCTGTTGATCGTTGTGCGATAAGAATTGACCTAAACCAGACGCACAAGGCAATAAGGAAAATCATTTTTGATTTTAAAAATCAGTTGCTCGCGAAGAGCCATCCAGTGCGGTTGGTATGGTCTCATAAAAAGGAATAAATAAAAAATAATAAGAAAAAGTGAAAAAAGAAAGTGGAAATAAAAAAGATCTTTAAAAAGGACTCTAAAGGATAAAAATATTTGAAGAAAAAAAAAATAATAACTTAAAAGCATTTTAAATAAGTTCTTCTATAATGGGGGTTAACCACATAACCCCGTTACTTGTAACAATTGCGGGCGTGGTCTCTATCTTTAGCATTACAAATGCCGAACTAACACCGCCATATTTTAATTTGGCTACGGGACGTAAGATTTATGCCACCGCAACTTGTGGCAGTGATACCGATGGACCTGAATTGTATTGTAAACTAGTAGGAGCTAACACTGAAAATGATCACATAGATTATTCTGTTATTCAGGGCCAGGTATAACAGATTCAATATTTTATTTTAATAAATTTTTTTTTTAAATAATTATATTTTTTAAAAGTCGTATGTAAAACATTTATGTTTCTTTAAAAAGCAAAATGTGTTAGTTAAAAAATATTAAAAAATTTTTATTGATTTAAAAAATATTCTTTAAAATTTATTTAAATTCAAATAAAGTTATCACTTAGTTATGTACAAATGTTTGTGTGTGTGCTTAAGTATGTATATTGAAATGTTTGTGTGCATTTCTAATTTGAAACCATTAAAACACACATGTTTCTGTAGTTTTTATATTTAAAAGATTTTAAGTAAAAAATTTTTTTAATTTTATTTATGTTAAAAAAATTCTTACACATGTGTGTGGATGTGTGTGTGTGTGTTTTTTTGATTTAACCTAAATTTTATTTTATTTTAAGGTTTGTGATTACTGTGATCCAACTATACCGGAAAAAAATCATGCCCCTGAACATGCAATTGATGGCACTGAACAATGGTGGCAGAGTCCTCCATTGTCTCGTGGCATGAAATTTAATGAAGTCAATTTAACCATTGATTTTGGCCAGGTAAGCAAAACAAAAACTTAAAAAAACAAAAAAAAAAAAAACAGATACAAACCTTTAACTTATTAAATGCTTTTGATTTCGGCTTCGAACATGTTAAAAAATAAAGAAACCCAAAACCATTAAGAGACACCAACAAAATTGCTGGCACAAGAATGTTTAACAATTTTCCCTTTTTTTAAGAAAACTTTAAATTTATTACGATCGCCAAGTCATAGTACATATGCTCCAGCAAAGCAACCTGTTTGAAAAGAAAGGTTTAAAATTGTACACTTAACGAAATTAAGGAGGTAAATTTTAAAAGTTTTAGTCAAATAATATTGTAAAAATATTTTTATGATAATTTTTTGAAAAACAATTTGTGGTAAACCGACTAAGCATTAGGACTATAATTAAAGGTAGTGCAAAAATGGGCTGATCTTTATTAAACTTAATGCAACGATTTCCGTTTAGGAAAAACGTATGCACGAGTAATTATAAAATAATATTATTATCTTTGATTTCTGGAAATAGAAGGCATATCTATAA
Organism: Melanophora roralis; assembly: GCA_963583895.1. Taxonomy (NCBI): domain Eukaryota; kingdom Metazoa; phylum Arthropoda; class Insecta; order Diptera; family Rhinophoridae; genus Melanophora; species Melanophora roralis. Next base: position 14,305,253 of record OY757189.1, read on the forward strand.
TATTTAAATCTATTATAAGCCATGAACCGACCCACAGTGGGTTCGATGACACCGAAAGTGGCGATTAATTCATGGGAGCCGTAATTTAAATTTTTTTGAAATTTTTTTTTTCAAATCGTTGAATATGCATAAAAAGGCATATTCTAAAAAAATATACACGGAAAAAAAAATTTTTTTACGATTTTAGAGACATTTTTATTTTTCGGAAAATTATAGTTTGTTTCAGAATTTTCGCCGTAATTTCAAAATGGAAAGTGATTTTTTTTTAAAAAATGAAAAGCAAACAAAAGCTTATATTGTATTCTTTCTAAAAAATAAAAAAATGGATATATATTTTGCATAATTATGAATATAAGTTTAATTTAAAGTCTGAATTTGGGTTTTGAAGGATTTCGAGAATTTTACAACGAAATAAATTTTTATAACTTTTTTTGTTTATCAATAATTGTCATACACTAAAAAAGAAACCATATTATGTTCACCCTCACCTTCATCATCATAATCTTCGCTATCATTACTCTCACTTTCATGTATTTCTTGAAAAATAATAGGCGATAGCAAAAGCTGTAGTTCGGAATTTGATAATTTTTGCTTTTCTTTCTGCTCATTTTGTTTATTAATACTAGATATGAATGGATCTGAACTGAGAAAAAATCTATTTAAAATATCTTCATTCGACTTTTCTCAATTACATTTGCGAGCAAAGTGTTCTCTATAATTTTAAAAATCCTTATTTCTGGCTTCCTGAGCTTCTTCTAAAAGTTCTCCAATCGGTAAAAGGGCATATTTTATGATTTCGGGACCATGAATAACAAATTTATGTATTGTAGGAGTCATACAAAACCATTTTAACACTCTCGTGAATACAGATGACTGAAACTTGTTCACGCACTTATCTCCGACAACAATAACAACAATAGCAAGCATTGAACGAACGTTATTTTTGTTAAATACATGACTTTGAAAAAGCACGACTTCAAACAGAAAAATGTCAATAGCAAAAAATGGAGCAACAAAACCGCAAATTTTCTTTCTGTAATATCAAGCTAAAATTTCATACTTTTAGAAAATATAAGATTTAAAACCCAACCTTAACTAACTTAGAAGTTATGGCCCACGAAACATCAAAAATAGGCCAATTTTGGACCTGTTTTAAAAAAATCGTCAAAAATATTTTCACACACAAAAACACTACATTATTTTTGTACACTTTAATACCCGAAGTGGAAGCTTTCATTCTTAAAATAACACTTTTTTAACGTAAGATTTTGAAATTACGGACTCGTTTAATGCAAAATTTTACTTTTTTCGCTTTTTATAAAAACATTGTAAAAAAATTTTGTACTTTGACACGTCACTACGGAGTCAGCTGACAAGATAAATGCTTGAAAATTTACATAAGGATGTATAATTTTATCTAGTTTTATCCGATACCAAATATTAATACAAAAACTTAATTTTAAAAATTCAATTAAGCGTCACTTTTGAACCATTTCAACCCAACGTGGGACGATAACGAATTTTTAAGTTTCACAGTTGATGACTTAATACATAATTAATATGTAAAATTGTGTTTCAATATGCCAGAGGGCGTTTTTTTTCTGGGGGTAGGTAAGATATGCACCGGCTATAATCATTTTAAATAGGCTCGTTCCGATATTAAAAAGCATATCTGTGCTAAATTTTTCAAACTATCTTTATAAAAGTGATTTTATATTTTTATTAAAACAAATACATCTGTTAATTTCAAAGGTTAACGATTTCCATCGTTTTCCAAAAATTTCAGCAATTTTACAAACAAGTCGAAATTTTTCTTTGTGTACACATCAAAAAATATTCCTTCATGTCTGGCTAACATGACGAATTTCTATTAAAATAATTTCTACAATAAATTAGTTTTTTATTTTCTTATTTTTTTAAGATTTTGTGTTTTTAATTTCAACGTCTTTTGAAGATGTTTTACTAAAACCATTATGTATTGACATTCATGCACACATGGATGCATATGTTCAGCTGCATTTTGCGTATAGTGTTTAGAAAGTAAATTCTTAATAGAGTTTAAAAGAATTTATTTTTACACTTAAAAAATGCTTTAGAAATTAAACATTTTAATTTTAGGTACGTTTCGTGTTTGGGTTTATATAAACCAAGTACAAAACGGAATTACTTTTTTAAATCAAGTACCAAAGACCTGCTGTTGCTTTAATTTTCATACCCTTCACATAATTATAAGGGTATATATGAGTTTTATCATTCCGTTTGTAATTTCTACAGGGTGTCCGCTGGCAGGGTATACTACTTTATAATTTACTGCAATTTTGTATTCCTGGCTGTATGCGATGTGGCACCATATTGTTGATACCACATGTTAACCAAGCCCAAAGCATGCATTTGTGGCATTAAAAAGTTTTCAATCATTTCACGATATCGCTTCCTATTGACAGTTACCGTTACGCCATTTTCAGTTTCAAAAAATTAAGGTTCAATGATTCCTTCTGACCAAATTGCACACCAGACTGTCACTTTTAATGGATGCAAGGGTAACTGATGAATAATTTGAGGGTTTTCCATTGCCCAGAACCGACTATTCTGTTTATTCACATATTCATTCAAATAAAAATGTGACTCGTCACTCATGATGTTTTCATGAAAATCAGGGTTGCCACGTCTCCATTTCACGACTGCCAAAAATGAACTGTCAAGACTAGTGTTTAACAAAATGGCGGCAAAACAAAGTAGTATCCCTTAATGACCCTATAAAGTTAACATAAGATTTCTGGATCCTTATTGATAGGAAAGTGGGTTAAGTCCAGTCTGTCAATTTGCCTAATGAACTTATATTTTCAGAGACTTACCGAGCCGGGCTTGTATCAAACTATTAGTAATATTTTTTTAGATAGAAGCAAAGGAAGCGTTGGACCCTCTACAACTGCAGAAATTTGGTGTAATTTTTTATGCTTTACATTTAAAAAACTGTAACAGCTATTGACTTCAAATCTACCACAGAGTAGTTTTAGTATAATATGTTCATTCGATTTGGAAAAATAATTTGTTGGAGCTGTAGCCCCTATACAAATGTACAATTTTTGTAAAATTTTTTATACGAAACTGCTAGAGATATCGACCTTAACTTTACTTTAAATTAATTGTGCAATAATGACAAAATTTGGGGGAAAAATTAGTTGGATAAGAGGAGGGAGAGTGGTAGCCCTAATACAAATAAACCATTTCTATAAAGTACTTGTAAAGCTATAGTTTGCACACGAATAATAAACCAAGTAATCTTGACTTAAATCAAGCTGTATCCGTATTAAAAGTACGATGAGTACCGATTTTTCGAAAACAAGTACGATTTATCTAGTACGAATTTCTTACTTTTAGCCACATATAAGCCAAAAACGGTTTGATTTAAGTTCGAAACCGTACTTGATGCAACTTTAAGAGATTAATTTAAGCGTAAGCGGGATTAATCTAAAAATATAACCCATTTTTTTGGCTTACGAAGAAAAAGAGTTTTATATTTTATTTTAAACATATTATTTAAAAAGGGTTTTCTGTACTTTTCGTAGCTGGGATTTGAACCTGGGACTCTTTGATCTGTAACACCAGCGCGCTATCATCTAGGCCATTGATCCATTTTGTTTTTCAAATGTTCAAACTATGCATTTCCTGCTTGATTTTTTAAAGTAATTCTGATTACACTTGATTTAGAAAACCTAAGTACCGATGATAACCAAAAATTTTAAGTACGATTATGGATAAATTCAAGAATTAAATTCTTGATCTGATAATGTTTTTTTTTCTTCTGTGCGTGAACGTTAGAGATATCGATTTCAAACCTTCTTTAGGAAGTTCAATTATGAATCCTTTTTCAAGTGGAAAAATTTGTTGGATTCGAGTAGCAGTTTAATTTTTCTATAGCTTTCAATTTTAGAAACTAGGAGAGCTGTACATTTCAAACTCGGCACAAATTAATTTTTTTTAATAAAATTGTCGGTTGGAAAACATTGTGGCTGAAATAGATAATTGTGTGTAAAAAAAGACCAATTTAAAGGGTATATAAGATTTGGCCCTGCCAAATATGGCGCTCTTACTTGCTTTAAGTTTTGCTTATATAATAGTTCAACGGATCCAGCAAGTCCATCTCAACTCTTCCTTTGATTTATCAATAATTCCTTAACACATACTTAATAAAAAATTATGTATATTTTAATATTTCATACAAAGCAAAATAATTAAAAAACGATAAGGAACTTTATTCTTAGGCTTATCAGCAGTAGTTTCCTTTACTCCAGAAACAGAATTATTATTTTACACATTAATAAAAGCATAACATTTTAAACAATTTAAAAAAACTCACAATTTTTTCAAACCAAAACTACATTTTTAAAGCCTGATAAGAATACAAAAACAATGTGTAAAAGAAATCATATTGAAACTAAACAAACAACACTTGCTTTCAATATTTGTGGGGTTTCTTTTTTTAATATTTTTTCTTATTTTATTTAAATTTCTTCTAAAAAGAACAAGAAGCAAAGGAGAAAGTGTGTAAGTGTGTAGTGTTAAGTGATTGAAATGTGTTAAGATGGATTTATATATAAAAAGGCAAAGAAAGAAAGATATGTTTGTATGGATGTATGTTTTCTGTGTACAAATGTTGCAAGATAACCTCAAAGGTCTTATGGTTTATGAAAAAGATTTGTTTTATTTAAAACCCGATTTTTTTAGTTTTGTGGTCATCCCTTTTACTCCTACTGTACGTATAAGTTGAGTGTATTTTAGTGAAAGGAAGTGAAAAAAAGTTTTTCTATTAATAATTTCTTAATTTCTATAATTTCTAAATACTTTTAGTAATAATTTTTAGTCCACCAAAAAGTATGATATTTTACACCATTTCCAAATGAAGTTTTGTTTTCAATGCTTTTAATGCAGGTTTCTAATCAGGAGACAAATTACGGTATTCGATTCGAAATTCTACTCGATCGATAGAGTTGTCAATGCTTTTAATATAGGAATTTTTATAGGAATTTTTAAATTTCGATTCGAATCGAATGCCTTACTTGCCCCCAGGATTTTTTATACCCTCCACATAAGTTATAATTGTATTTATAAGTTTGCCATTCCACTTGTAATTTCTTTAATATCCATCTGCGACCCCATTAAGTACATATTTTCTTGGTCCCTATAGATAGCGATGTCCGTCTGTCCGTGTTATGGTTGAAATCACTTTTTTCAAGCCCCTCGATGTCCCATAGACCCGTAACTGATTTCGAACTATCAAATATATCTGCGCGCAAATCGTTATTTAAATCAAGCAAAATCGCCCAATTACTGACCGAGATAGAAGCAGAAAATCAAAACTACTTCTGTTTATTTTCCTTTAATTTGTACATAAGACCTCTGCAACTGGCCCGGAGTTGCCCGTACAATGTGCAATGTAAGACCGACTCCCATAAATTATTCCCCACGAACATTTTAGTGGAAAAAGCCACACAAAGTTTATTGTGTTTAATTTTTTAAATCGCTCTTACAGCTTCGAGGAAAACTGTAAGACCGACCCAGATTAGGTTTTTTATCCCAAACATTTTTGTGGAACATACTTACCCCTATCTCCAGCCCCTAACATGGTTGCCATACAAAATTTTAAAAAATAGGGTAAACATCTCTAAAACTTTTTCGGAATAGCCCCTAGAGGATTAAAATGTATTACAGGCACCCATTAGTTTTCCCTCTCAAACATATTCCTAGAACATACATATCCACTATTTCCATCACCTAAGGGGGTTGCAATACAAAATTTACAAATATTATGTAAAAACGCCCATAACTTCCCCAGAGTCGGCCCTAGAGAAATAAAATGTAGGACCGATCCCCATTAGCTTTCTCTCCCAAATATATCTCTAGCAAATACTTACCCCCTATCTTCACGCCCTAAGGGGTCTGCCATATAAAATTTACAACGATTATGTAAAAACGCCAATAGCTTCACCATAGTTGGCCTGAGAGAGATAAAGTGTACGACTGACCCCCATTAGTTTCCGCTCCCAAACATATTTCTAGAATATACTTACCACTTATTTCAGGGTTTCGAAAGGCCAATGTAAAGGGTATTTTCGATTCGGCACAGCTGAATATAGCACTCTTACTTGTTTTTTTTAATTTAGGATTTGAATGGAATAATAATTTGCTAAAGTTTTTGAAATAAAATATTATGCTCTTATTCATAAAAATTTTAGTTGGCTTCATATTTTCTTATATGAAAATTATGCCATAGAAATCTGCCAAATAAGCCTTTATTAAACCCACTATAAGCATTATGAATCTGGGCATTAAGTTATATTTTCTGTGTATTCCAAAGCAATTAACTGCCACATTTTTATGAATGACTTAAAATTCATTCGAGCAAAAGACACAACAACAAGAACAACGTAACGTTCTTTTATGTGTTGTTGCCAGCGATCTTGTCATAAATTATTGTATCTGCAGACGTTTTGTTTATTATGTTGATGCCACAGATCTCATAAAAAAACAAAAAAAAAAAAACGAACTAAACACAACAAATGGAATGCTGTGTCGTCTTATGTTAGTGGCTAAAAGAACTGAGTGTTTTGTATGGACCACATTTTTTAAAAAAAAGGAATAATATTCTTTTCAATTAACTACAGCAACTTTGTGTAGTCAATATTGGAAATGTACATACATATGTATGTACATATGTATGTATTTATAAACAACAAAAGAGAATAAACAGTTTTATTATAATGAAATGTGTTTATTTAAATAAATTTTATAGTTTATTTTTTGGGCAAAATGATCTCACTATAAAGAATGGTGGAAAAAAATCATTTGCTTAGTTTTTCCAATTGTTGGGCATTAAAATACATATGTACATATGTATGATATAACAAAAAACAGATGAGAATAATATTTGAATGCATACCTATTTAATGAATTTCTTCAATAAAAAAATCACACAAAATCTTAATGAAATTATTTTGGTAAAAATTTTTTTTAAAAAAAGGATATAAAAAAATTATACAAATTGATAACTTATTGGACTGAATTTTTTTATTCATATTTACTTTACAACTTACATACGTACATGCACACATGACTTAAAAGCGTGCAAGTACTTACTAGAGAGCTGCACGGATATACTTGGACTTGTGTTATACGGTATTTAAAGCTTAAACTCTTATTCGTTGTGCCTCTAAATAAAAAATACTCTACTTTTGACTAAAAGTCATAATCGTCAACTATGTATTTATTCGCTGTTACTTGACAGAGTTTTTTTATTTAAGATTTCTTGTTCTCTTTTTTTTTTCTACCAAAAAATTCAAGTTGATGATGGAAATATCTACCATTCTACCATACTATTCTATTCTACCCATGTAGCCATTTCAGTCCTTTGGTGCAACCCAGCATTTTACATGGTCGCAGCCCGAGACAATCGATAAACGATATTTTAGCCACAGTGCTGACATCGTTTCCTGACCCTCACCGAGCATCGGTAAAATCTTTTTCATTGTCTTAAGCTCCTTTCTGTGTTGTACAATCTGCAATAGAGAATTGCATTAAGTTGCGAATTCGCCGAAAATAATCGATGAGAAAATTTTAAAGGATACATCCACAGACAAAAGAGCATCGGTTCCGCTTGTTTACTTTATTCTCCTTCGTACAAGTTCATCTAAAGTCTCGTTTCTGGGCATCCCAGGGTGCCCTAAAACCTACTATAGCTTGGCACCCTTAAGTCTTCAAACAATGTTAATTACAGCATTTCAGAATTTATATACTTAAATAAATAACTTCCAGTCGTTCAAAAAAGGAACATTAGAACTTAAACCCAGACCTTATGGGGTTGGAGCTTAGTGTTTAAGAGGACATTTGAGGTCAAATTGGTTAAAGTGAAAAGCAGTCAGTCATTTTGGCTACATTCAAAAGTTGTTTGATCTCCAATTTCAAACAATATGTTGGCTTGCTCTCAAGATTTTTACGGACCTTTATGTCAACTTTTAAAATATATTATTGAAAATCTTAACTATTAAAATATCAAGTTTAGCAACGGATACCGTTTAAATTGAATACTGATATCGAAACTTTTTTCTTGCAAAATACCGGTATTCACTACCGTTTCTTTTAATACCAGTTTAATACTGACATTCTGGTAAATTGTTTCAGTATTTTAATTACGATAGAAATTTTTGAATTTGGAATGTATGTATATACTATAAACAGTTTTATTCATACGACTTGATGTGTGATGGTTGAACTATTTTATGCATGCAGGTAATTTAACATACGATTTTTTTGACAGTCTAATGAATTTCATAAGATATTTTGTTTGAAGAGCCGTACGACATTAACGTATCGTCGAAGGTGGCCTAAAGGGGCAGAAGTATTAGTCGTTTGTGCAGATGTTTGTAACACCCAAAAATTATAGTCGAACGTAGACTTTCAATTATTTTGACCAACTCAAAATTACTTTCAGAGTCGATTGAAAAATGTCAGTCCGATTAGGTGTCCATATGATCTTTTGATTAAAATACAGTTCGCATTTTGAAGTTTAAACTTAAAAATTTTAGGAGGATCGGACCAATATTGACCTTAGCTGCCATAAAAAGGTTGAGTCGAAAATTATATTCACTGTCATTATTATACTTAATGCATTGTGGTAACGACAAAATTTTAGCTCAAATAATTTTCAAATAAAAAGAAATAATTACACGAAATTTTTCGACTACCGGTATATAGTTTAAAATGGTTCCTATTATATTTCCTGCTTCCGGATATCACATTTAACTGCATAAGCTGTAAAAAGATTATGGTATTGAGCTACAATTACGCAAACATAGATCTTTTTTTAACAAAAATAGTCCCGTTGAAGTTTTTGAAAATCGATCCATAATTTACCTACAGACCCATTTTCGGAAACAGAATGTTAATTTTGTTATAAAAATGCTATAGTTTTCTCACTTCACAGAAAAAAAATTGTCGTAAATACAATTAAATTATTTGTAAATACAATTAAAATTTTAATTAAAACTCAACCAACAATAGAATTTGGAAATACAACAATGATATTTGTAAGTTGGTTGTTGATAATCAAGTCAACAAAATTATTGTCACATTAACAACTCATATTGTTATATTTCATAAAAATATTTAACAACAGTCATCATTATATTAACAATGAAATTTGTTAACCTAAGGAATCTTTTTAAACAAATCTTTTGTTAAATTAACAAACAAAATTGTTAGTTTTCCGTCAGTTTTTAATTAAAATACACCTCCATATATAAATAAAAAACAAAAATGCATTTTATTTAATATTTTTTATTTGTTGCAAAATTGCTTATTATATAATAATAATAATAATATTATATGTATATGAAAGGGAAATAAATAACTTTAGATACATAACAAATTTTAATTACATAAATTATACACGTTTTTTTAGAAGAATATTAATATTTTCATTTTATTGTTATTGTTGACTCTTTATAAAATGAAAAATAAGTTTTGCATATCTGTATATAAATATATCCTTATACATATGTATATGGGTATGTTAAATTTAATTTTATGACATTTAATTTTTTAAAACGTATTTACTGTGATATTTGACTAATGGTAATATTTTATAAAAACATTTTTGCAAAAAACAATGGAAACTTTAAATTAAATAAAAATATCAGTTAAATTAAAATATTAATTGCTGTCAGCGTTTTCACTATATTGTGCCTTAACCGCGGAAATAGCTTAAGCGACACAATTTTCAAAAAACGTTTTTTTCTATAAATTTGTTCATTGAAATCACTCGCATCATCTCTTAAAATTGCGTTGTCATTTGATTAATTTCATGTATTGGATAAAACGAAATGTTTATTCAAAATTTGGTTTCTTTAACTTGATTTAAACAAGATATACATAATATAAAAAAACTTTTTCCTGTAAAATTTAATTTTTGTCGCTCAAGCTATTTCCGCGGTTAAGGCACGATATTATACCTACCATAAAAATACCCGGAAATTCGTTTTATTTCCAAGAGATCTCCAATCACTTTAAAAAGATGTTTTTAACATTGCAGTATTGCTTCTACTTCTTCGAAACTTTTCTCAGCACAGAATTTTCTTGAGGTTCTGCTATTGAAAATTTTTCATGCTGTTTTGAGCCTTCAGATTCGGTGAAAACTGTCAATTGAGGTGGAAATATAGTGTAAATTGATATTTTTTTGCACATTTAATTTACCATTTTTAAGTTTTGAAAGCTTTTTGTTAGAGTTTACTGGTTTTTTTCTTTTAGTTTTTTTAAGAACACTTTTTTATGTTTATCAACCAAACTAACAAAAGCTAAAAGTTTTTAATTTTGACGTTTTTGCTTTTTTCAAAGCTTGCTTTTCTTACATATGTTGGTTGCTGCTTAACAAAAATGGTTGTTGAGTTGTTTGGTTAGAGCGTAAAATAGTGTTTTTGTAATATTAACAAGATGTTTAATTGCATCAACAACCAAATTGGTTAAACAACTAATTTTATTTCAACAAAAAAAGTTGTTAAATTAAACTGAGTGATATTTTTTTCTGTGTTGTTTGTATTTCTTTTATAAACAACAAGTTAATTGTTTTTTGCCGTTTTACATGGAATAACCCATATGCACGCAATGTCGTTGAAGCAAATTCCGGTAAATAGGAAACTTTTATGAGGATAACATGAAATCAAAACATAATTTGTACTAATTTTTTGCTTTTATCTGACCCATATTTTTGCTGTTTATTTTTTGAGCACAATTGCATATGTACGTGTGTATTACAATTTGTATTAATCTATATTTTTTCATAAGTAAATGCTTGTGTTATGTTAAAAAGAAGCCTACGTTAAGCACTATATACATACATATGTATATAAATTTATCAAAGACAAAAAGGGTATAAAGCTTAGTAAGTACAATTGAAAAAATTGCTTGATTTGCATTAACTTTCCAGGTAATAAACTTTAACTCAAAAAATATTTTGCAAAACAACAAATCAAACAAGTGTTAATGATATTAAGCAAAAAAAAATAATACTTTTACACCCTACAGCAAAGGCTTCTATATTTAAAATTAGTAATTGGATAAGTAATTTTCTTCACATTTTTGGCGATGATATAAAAAAATCAAAAGTAAAATCTTTTTTCAATTTCAGACATAACAAAATCTCTAATGTAAACAACCGTCAACTTTGTATATTTAAAACTAATTTTTGTAGAATAGTTTTTTTTGCTTAATTCTAGATGAGATCATGTTTATTTATTTTATGCATTAACATAAAAACTAATTTTTAGAGGAAACAGCAAAAAGTTAAAACATTTGTAATTTAGTTTTTTTTGTAAAGAAAAAAAAAACATCAGCAAATTTAAGCAGACTTTTAATTTCATTAAAGATACAGTTGTTGCAAACATATCTCTTAGATATTTGAGAAGCTGAATATACATATGTATGTTGGTTAACATAGGCAATTGTAGTTAAATGATGCACATTATTTTTCTAAATTATTATTGCATTGATATTAAAATAAAAAGAATTGTCAGTAATTAAAATGTGACACTGACACTATACTAAAAATTTTAAAAGAGGGTTGTATTAAAGAGGGGTTATTTCAATGGACTTATTCAGGACTTTGTTTTTAATAAATACATAGGATTGTAGTTTTGATTAAATTATAAAAAAAATAAATCAGAACAAATGTGCAGCATTTTATACACCTTCCAAATTTGAATTTTTTATACCCTTTACATAAAGTGATAAGGGTCTAACTATATAAGTTTCTTATTCCGTTTGTAATTTCTTTATTATCCATTTGCGACCTCATAAAGGGTATATATTCTGGATCCTTATAGATTTAGCCATGCCCATCTGTCCGTCTGTCCGTCTGTCCGTGCTGTGGTTGAAATCAACTTTCTGAAGCCCCCCGATGTCGCATAGACCCGTAAGTGGTATCAAACTAACAGAAATATCTGCAAAAAACTTAATATTGAAATCCAGCAAAATAGCCCAATAACTGACAGAGATATAAGCCAAAAAACAAGACCCCATCTTTTTATTTCTCCAAAAATTTTTACATGAAAACCTCTACAACTGCCCCGGAGTTGCCCCGTATACTGTGCAATGTAAGACCGATTCCCAATAATTTTTACCGTTAAATATTTTTTTGGAACATACTTACACCCTATCTCCACCCCATAGCAAGGTTGCCATACAAAGCTTCATATTTTTTTAAATCGCTCCCACAGCTTCCAAGGTTCTTCTACAAAGGTGAAATAAAAGACCGACCCCAACTAATTCGTTCTTCAAAACCTTTTTGTGAAACATACTTTTCCTCTATCTCGAGCCCCTAACAAGGTTGCCACACAAAATTTGAAAAAATAGGGTAAAAAACCCTACAGCTTCTACGGAGTCGCCCTTGGAGGAATAAAATGTATCACAGCCCCTATTGGGTTTCCCTCCTAAACATATTTCTGCCATACAAAATTTACAAAAATTATGTAAAAATGCCCACAACTCCCTCAGAGCCGGTATTAGAGAAACAAAGTGTACAACTGACCCGCATTAGTTTCCCCTTCCAAAGAAATTCCTCGAACATGCTTACCCCCTTTATCCCCACCCCAAGGGGGTTGCCATATAAATAAAAATATTTTTTTGTAAATTATTTTGATTACATATTGTGGTGTCCCTTTAAAAAAAATAAATTTTCTTAATTCCTAATTAATTGGCTTTGAACGCATATTTTTTAATTGCAAGTCAGACATGCCAGATGGTTTGATGTTGTTGTAAGCTTTAGAAAAACGTTTAGTTACTTTTTCTATTATTTTCGACACAATTACACTTGTCTTGTGTAAAATGTAAGAACACAAACAAAACTTTTATATTATTACCACTTCCCATACTCATATTCAACAAATTTTCTTTCGGATTATAAATATAAATCATGATGAAACTATAATTTAGCAGGTTTTAGTCGATATATGTAACAGTTTATGGAATATATCGTATCCAAAATTTTATATAATTGGCTCTTTTGTATAGGGGACAGCACTTCCCTTGCTCTTATTTTAAATACGAAAATGGTGATTTAGCTACCTTGAAGAAGGATTGAAGTATCCATTACAATGATGCATTTTAATGGGTATATCCTTTCCCTTGCGCCTATTCATCATTTTTTTCTGTCGAAATATACAAATCAATCTGTAACTTCCTTGGTACAGGTTTAAAGTTGATAATTGGTACAATTTTTAAAATATTCCGCATCAAAAATTTTATAAAATTGCACCGTTTGTATAACGGCTATGAATTCCAAAAAATAAAAAAAAAACAAAATAGCGTAATCCTCAAGTAAGTTCCAATTTAAACTTTTGTGATAACAAGGACCACTGTTTTGATAATTTAAAAAATATAATTTCGGGGATATTTCTAATAGCTAGAAACCAAACACTGTGCGTAAAGGTTGATTTGGCTCCTAAAACCTGATTAAAACAAACAGATATTGCTAATCGATCCACCAATCTATAAGTATCCTGGTCGCAAATTAATATTGTAGAAATTACAGATGGCAATGACAAGCTTTCGAAATGTTACTTTCTGATTAATTAAACAAGAAAAGGTTAAAAATCAAAAACATTTCTGACTTTTTTATTTCGGCTTTGTTGACTTTTAATTTAATTTCTTTTAGCATGTATAACATACAGTAAAAACCCTTTCATCTCATCTGAAATATATGGGAGAAGCTTAACCATTATTTGGGTTGCTAAAAAGACAGAAATTCCATTTGCCTTTCTGGATATTATTAGCAAACAATAGGTTATGTTTACAGCCAAAAATACCCCTATCGTTCAAAGAGAACAAATGAAAACCCATAGCTGGTCGCTAAATTGCATTCTGCTTGGCTAGTGCTGGTAGAAAACTTGCTTTTTCATATAAAGTTTCTTTTAACATTAATGGAAAATATTAATATCTTCTTAGTAAAAAAAAATTATTTAAAAATGAACAAAAGCCAAAATAAAAAAATATCACAAATTTGTCTTAAAGCAACAAGTTCGACGAACAATACAAAGCAATTATAAATATTCTTAAAATATTAATAAAAAGAACTTAATATAAATGGCCATTTTCGATATAAAATTTGGCAAAACTTGAAAGAAAAATCCGTCAGCCCTGTTAAATACATTTTTAAATTAAAAACAACTGCAGTATATCTTAAACAAACAAAAAAAACTTTGAGTGAAATCCTTAAAGTATGTTGCAGAAACAGAAACGAATGATTTTATATATTATATAAATTGTAGCATATGTTGTAACTTATCTTTATTTTCTGTTTTGTGTGTTTTTTTTAAAGGAATTTCATGTTGCCTATCTATTTATACGTATGGGTAACTCACCACGTCCTGGCCTTTGGACTTTGGAAAAATCAAATGATTATGGCAAAACCTGGTCAGCCTGGCAACATTTTTCCGACACGCCTGCAGATTGTGAAACTTATTTTGGCAAAGATACTTACAAACCGATTACCAAAGATGATGATGTCGTTTGTACGACAGAATATTCAAAAATTGTACCCTTGGAAAACGGCGAAATACCAGTGATGTTGCTAAATGATCGTCCCTCTTCGACAAATTATTTTAATTCGACTGCATTGCAAGAATGGACTCGTGCCACCAATGTGCGTATACGTTTATTGCGTACGAAAAATTTATTGGGTCATTTGATGTCTGTCGCCCGTCAAGATCCCACTGTGACACGACGTTATTTCTATTCGATTAAGGATATTTCCATTGGCGGTCGATGTATGTGTAACGGTCATGCTGATACGTGTGATGTCAAGGATGCCAAGAGTCCAGTGCGGATTTTAGCATGCCGCTGCCAGCATCGTACTTGTGGTATTCAATGCAATGAATGCTGTCCCGGTTTTGAGCAAAAGAAATGGAGACAAAATACAAATGCAAGGCCGTTTGAATGTGAACGTAAGTTTAAGGGGGGCGGGTCTTATTTAATGTAGAATTTTAATTTTATATTGATGAATAATTTTTTTAGCCTGCAATTGTCATGGCCATACCCACGAATGTGTCTACGATGAAGATATTGACCGCAAGAGCTTGTCTTTGGATATTCATGGCCATTACGAGGGTGGTGGACGCTGTCTGAATTGCCAACACAATACAGAGGGCATCAATTGTAACAAGTGCAAAGCTAAATACTATAGACCTTACGAAAAGCACTGGAATGAAACAGATGTCTGTCATCGTCAGTATTATCTTAGAATTAAAATTTTACAAAAATCATTAAATATGAAAATCAAATAAATTTGCAGCTTGCCAGTGTGAATATTTCTACTCAACTGGTCATTGTGAGGAGGGCAGTGGTCGTTGTGAGTGCCGCAAAGCTTTTCAACCACCAAATTGTGATTCCTGTGCTTACGGTTACTATGGCTATCCCAATTGTCGAGAGTGTGAATGTAATCTCAATGGCACTGATGGCTATCATTGCGAGGCTGTCAATGGTGAATGCCCCTGTAAAATCAATTTTGCCGGCCATTATTGTAAACAGTGTGCAGAGGGCTACTATGCCTTCCCAGAATGCAAAGGTACATAAACAATTGCATTTTATTTAATTTTTAAATTTGGCTTAAAATTTACGTATTTTTTAGCCTGTGAGTGTAATAAAATTGGTTCTATAAGCAATGATTGCGATTTGATAAGCGGTCAGTGTAAATGTTTAAGCAGCTTTGGGGGCGAACGTTGTGAACGTTGCAAACATGGTTACTTCAATTATCCAAAATGTCAATGTAAGTTCAAGATCGAGATAATGAAAATAAAATCAAAAATGTTTAACGCTTTTCCTTGCTTCAGATTGTGACTGTGATATCCAAGGTACTGAGGAGGAGATTTGTAACAAAGAAAATGGTCAATGTATTTGCCGTGAAGGTTTTGGTGGCTCACGTTGTGATCAGTGTTTGCCTGGTTATTACAATTATCCTGACTGCAAGCCTTGTAACTGTTCAACCACAGGCAGTACAGCTACAACATGTGACAATACGGGAAAATGTAATTGCCTCTCTAATTTTGCTGGCAAACAGTGTACACTTTGCAGTGCTGGTTACTTTAATTATCCAGATTGTTTGCGTAAGTATAATAAAAGGTTGGTTTTACCCAAAACTGTGTAATAATTATAATTACTAATAGCTTGCAACTGCGATGTCCATGGTTCGGTGGGAGTTTCTTGCAATGCTGATGGCCAATGCTTGTGTCAGCCTAACTTTAGTGGCAAATTATGTGATTCATGTCAAGAGGGTTTCTATAACTTCCCTGCCTGTGAAGATTGCAATTGTGATCCTGCTGGTGTCATTGATAAATTTGCTGGTTGCGGTTCCGTACCAGTAGGTGAACTTTGCCAATGTAAAGAGCGCGTTACTGGACGTATTTGCAATGAGTGCATGCCCTTGTATTGGAACTTAAATATTAGCAATCCTGATGGTTGTGAGGTCTGTGATTGTTTCTCTGATGGTACCATTGGTACCCTGGATACCTGTAATTCGAAAACTGGTCAATGTGCATGCAAACCCTATACCCAAGGACGTATTTGTAATGACTGCAAAGATGGCACTTATGATTTGGATGGCTCCTCACTATTTGGTTGCCAGGATTGTAATTGTGATGTTGGAGGCGCTTGGAAGAGTGAGTGTGATAAGACAACAGGTCAATGTAAATGTCATCCACGTATTACGGGTCGGGATTGTACTCAACCTCTAACCACCCATTACTTTCCTACACTCCATCAATTTCAATATGAATATGAAGATGGCTCTCAGCCTTCTGGTGCCCAAGTGCGCTATCAATATGATGAGGATGTCTTTCCTGGTTATAGCAGCAAAGGGTATGCCGTTTTCAATGATATACAAAATGAGGTACGCTATGAGCTAACGGTATTTAAGTCATCGGTTTATCGTATTGTCATACGTTATGTCAATTTGAATGACTTTAATGTAACGGCCAGCATTTTAATACAATCGGAAAATCCTTTGGAAGTGGATCAAAAGTTAGTTCTTGTTTAAGAAGCTTTAGTGAAATATAAAACTAAATAAAAATTTCTTTTTCTAGTGTTAAGGTTTTGTTCCGTCCTACCACTGAGCCACAATTTGTTACAGTTTCTGGTGATAAGGGTAAGAAACCATCAGCTGTCGTCTTAGATCCTGGCAAATATATTTTCACCACTAAATCAACCAAAAATGTTATGCTGGATTACTTTGTTTTGCTGCCAGCAGCTTATTATGAAGCCTCCATCCTAACACGTAAAATTTCTACACCCTGTAAGCTTGGTAATATGGAGTTGTGCAGACACTACAAATATGCCTCATTGGATGAGTATGTAGAAAAACAAAAATTATTTTAAAAACTGTTTCCTTTTAATACTTTTTTATATTCTTAGATTTCAACCTGCTGTAACACCCTTCATTGTTAATGAAAAAGGCAAACCCACTAACCCCATGGAATATTATAATGATCCTGATCATTTGACAATTATTAATCATATTGGCGATATTCCCTTGATAACCAGCAATCAGCCGGAATTAAATTATATTATAGATGTGCCACATAGTGGCAAATATATTTTTGTGATTGATTATGTCAGTGAGCGCAGCTATGCTGAGCCTGGTTTTATCAAATTGCGTATAGGAGATGATACTGACAATTATGGTTCAACCACAATTTATCCTTGCTTGTATTCAATGGCCTGTCGTACTCCCATAATTGATGATCAAATAAGAGAAAAGGCCTTTTATATTAACAAAGATGATGAGAAACCTGCTGTTGTGTTTGCTGACTTTGAGGAAGATGAGAAGGTGGCGATTATATCTGTTACTGCCATACCTGTTGAACAATGGTCTATTGACTATATCAATCCAAGTCCGGTGTGTGTTATACATAATGATCAATGTGCCACCCCCAAGTTTAGATCTGTGCCTGATTCTAAGAAAATTGAGTTTGAGAGTGATCACGAAGATCGTATTGCCATAAATAAACCACCCTATGCTGTATTGGATGAAAAGGTTAAACTTATTTACTTGGACAACAAGGAAGAGTCTACAATTGTTATAGACTCTAAGGTGGCGGAACCAGGTCGTTATGTTATATTAATTAAATATTATCAACCTCATCATCCCACATATAATGTCATGTATACTTTAACGGCTGGTAAAAATCAATATGATGGCAAATTTGGCATTAATCATTGCCCCTCAAGTTCAGGCTGTCGTGGTGTCATTAAACCTTTGGGTGATGAATGGTTTGATATTGAGGACGATTTCAAATTTACTATAACCAATAACCGTCCTCAAGGAGTTTGGCTAGATTATATGGTAATTGTTCCCGTTGACCAGTATAATGATGATTTGCTAGAAGAAGAAACATTTGATCAAACCAAAGAGTTTATAAGAGAGTGTGGCCAGGAGCATTTCCATATTACACATAATGCAACCGATTTTTGCAAAAAGGCTGTTTTCTCGTTGACGGCCGACTACAATAGTGGTGCCTTACCATGTAATTGCGACTATGCGGGTTCCACCAGCTTTGAATGTCATCCATTTGGTGGCCAGTGTCAATGTAAGCCCAATATTATTGAACGTCAGTGTGGTGCCTGTAAGACTGGTTACTATGGTTTTCCCGATTGTAAGCCTTGCGAATGTCCTAGTACTGCCATGTGCGAACCGCATACAGGAGAATGTGTCTGCCCGCCTAATGTAATGGGTGAACTGTGCGATAAATGTATGCCGAACACATATGGTTTTCATCAAATTATCGGTTGTGAGCCTTGTGATTGCAACTACTTGGGCATACAATATGGCAAAATGCAATGTGATGCCTTTAACGGCAGTTGCGAATGTCGTCCAAATATTGAGGGTCGGGCTTGTGATGAATGCTCTAATGGTTTCTTTGATTTTCCCCAGTGTGATCAGTGCACCTGCAATGTTGCTGGTACTGAGTTGGAAATCTGTGACAAAGTAGATGGCAACTGTTTTTGTAAAAAGAATGTGGTGGGACGTGATTGCGACCAATGTATGGAGAGCACTTACAATTTACAAGCTGGCAATGCCGAAGGTTGCACCAAATGTTTCTGCTTTGGCAAGACTTCACGTTGCGACAGTGCCTATTTGAAAGTCTACAATTTAAGCCTGCTCAAAAAGATATCCCTTAACACTGCCACCTTTCAAGGCAAATCTATTAACTTTTCAATTTGGGGCTTGTCTCAAGAAGAAATTTTATATAATGAAACAATGTTGCAGGCGGATTTCTCTTTTAGCGAAATCAATGATGATTCTATTGTTTACTTTGGTGTTTTGGATTATTTAATGAATCAAAACAGCCATATCTCTGCCTATGGTGGGGAATTGGCCTATAATTTGTTTTACACCACAGGATTTTCGGGTAAACCTTTATTTGCTCCTGATGTTATATTGTACAGCAATGATCATGTATTGGTGCATCAAAGCTATGAACAACCTTCCAGTAATCAATTGTTTAAGAACAGCGTGCAAATGGTGGAAACCAATTTCCTAACTCCTGATGGTAAAACCGTGTCTAGAGCCGATTTTATGATGACTTTGAGGAATTTAAATATGATTTACATTCGGGCTAATTATTATGAACAAACTTTAATTTCCCAGCTATCGGATGTATATCTATCCTTGGCCGATGAAGATGATAATGGCAATATGGTAGGTTATGAGTTTTTGGCCGTGGAAAGATGTCAATGTCCTCCAGGCTACTCGGGTCTTTCGTGTGAAGACTGTGCTCCTGGTTATTATCGCGACACTAGTGGTCCCTATGGTGGCTATTGTATTCCCTGCGATTGTAATGGTCATGCTGAGACCTGTGACTGTGTTACTGGCATTTGCAAGAACTGCCAACACTCAACCACTGGTGATCACTGCGATATGTGTATTGAGGGTTATTATGGCAACGCCACCTATGGATCGCCTCATGATTGTATGATTTGTGCCTGCCCGTTGCCCATACCAAGTAATAATTTTGCCACTGGCTGTGAAATTTCTGAATCTGGCGATAAGATACATTGCGAATGCCGTCCGGGCTATACCGGAGCCAAGTGTGATTACTGTTCGAATGGCTACTATGGCAATCCTCAAATGCCTGGCGACTATTGTAAGCCTTGTGAATGTTCGGGCAATATAAATCCTAATGAACCAGGTTCTTGTGATACCATTACGGGTGAATGTTTGCGCTGCTTAAACAATACTTCGGGGGCAGCTTGCAACTTATGTGCCCCTGGCTTTTATGGTGATGCCATCAAGTTGAAAAATTGTCAGAGTTGTGATTGTGAGGATTTGGGTACTTTAGAATGTGATCCCTTCGAGGGCAGTTGCAAATGTTTGGAAAATGTTATTGGGGAACGCTGTGATCAATGTAAGCCTGATCATTATGGCTTTGACTCTGGTTTGGGTTGTCGTGCTTGTGATTGTGGAACTGCTTCGAATAGTACACAATGTGATAATCATTCAGGAAAGTGTGCCTGCAAGCCAGGTGTTACAGGACGACAATGTGACCGTTGTGCTGCTGATCACTGGAATTACACTCGTGAGGGTTGTATACCTTGCAACTGTAATCTAGGCTATTCACGTGGCTTTGGTTGCAATCCCTATACCGGGCAATGTGAATGTTTACCTGGTGTTATTGGTGACCGCTGTGAAAATTGTCCTCATCGTTGGGTTCTTAAAAAGGATGAAGGTTGCTTTGAGTGCGATAACTGTCATCATGCCTTACTGGATGTTACCGATCGCTTAAGCTATCAAATCGAACCGGTTTTAGATGAGTTCCAATCTGTGGCCTTGGCTTTCTTTACCAGCCAAAAACTAAGTTACTACGATAAGCTGGCCGATGAAATTGCTCCTGAAGTACAAAACCTTGACCCTAAAAGCGTAAATTTAGAACCAGCCTTATTATTGGTCAGCTCCTTGGAAACCGATGCTAAAGTTTATAATAAGAAAGTAAATTTCACTTTTGAAAATGCTGAGGATAGCCGAGATATGGCCAGTGGGTTATTGCAAAATATAACTGGTTTAATTGACAACGTAAGTTTAACTGTTAACAATGCCGAGGAAGCTATTAGAGCTGTGGATGCACTGTCACGCAATCTAGAAACTGCGGCCAGCACAAAAATTGATTCTGCACTTTTGGAAGCTCAATATCTTTTGCAGCAAATCAGTAATACCAGTATTGATTTAGAGCGTAATGATTTGGTATTAAAAAAAGCCACCGATCTATTGGGCCAAGTTAGTTCAGTGATTTTACCCATTAAAGCACAAAACAAAACTGTGGATACTTTGAAGAATGATATCGGAGATTTTAGTGATAAGTTAGAAGATTTGTATACCTGGAGTATACAGTCATCAAATAAATCTACTGAAGTGGACCGCTTAAATGCCCTAAACAAATTGTCTTTTGAGAACTCTAAATTTGATACAGTCAGTGACCAACAAAAGGAGGCCGAAAAGAATATTCTGGATGCTGCCAATTTGCAAACCAATGGCGGCATTACCCTTGTAGAGATTGATGATAAAATTGATAATTTGGGTAATGTTTTGAATACCCTAAAGGGCTTAAATAAACAAATAGATATTGATTTGCCTCAAATGGAGGAAGAACAATTAGAAGCAAATAATTTTACTACTCAAGCTGAATACAAGGCCGCTGAATTACTGAATAGGGCTCAAGACTTATCAGAACAGTATGCTGATATGACTGCTAGTGCAGAACCAGCCATTAGAGCAGCTACTGCTTACAGTGGTATAGTAGATGCAGTAATCTCAGCACAACAACTAACAAAGGAAGCTAAGTTTGCCGCTGGTAATGCTACCGAGAAAACCGATGGTATAGAAAGTCGTGCTGGTGTTTCGGATAAGGAGTCCGCTGAGCTATTGCAAAAGGCCAGAGCTTCTCTGCTTAAAGTTCAAAGTGTCTTAGAACCCAGACTAAATAGTTCCGCTGAAAAAGTAGAAGACATTTCAAAATTAAATGAAAACACCGAAAAGAGATTAAAAGAAATTAATATTGCAATGGAAGCTTTACCATCAGAATCGCAACGTGACATGTGGAAGAGTTCAAATGAAAATGCTACTGATGCTTTGGATATAATGAATGATGTTTTGGATATACTTGAACCGGTGGTTAAACAAACACCTAAGGAATTAGAAAAAGCACGCAATATTTCCAAGGACATTGACAGTACAACAAAAGACATTGGACATGTACAGAATCACTTGGATAGTGTGGAGGAATCTTTACCAGCGTTATTAGAAGCAGCCGAGGATATTGAAAAGCAGCAGGCCAAAGTGGAAGAAATGTCACAGAGCTTAGGGGATGATATCGAAAGCCTAAAAAGGCAAATCGAAACTGCCCGCCAAATAGCCAATGACATTAAAGTGGGCGTTAAGTTTGTTCCTAGCACCATATTGGAATTGAAAACTCCTGAAACCCTACCCTTGTTAGCAACCAAAACAAAAGTATCCACCTACTTTAAAACTGAAAATCCCAATGGATTCTTACTCTTCTTGGGCAATGACAACAAAACTGCCACCTCGGCTTCTGCGGCTAATAAAAATGATGATTTTATGGCTTTAGAAATTGTCAACGGATACCCAATACTTACCATGGACTTGGGTAATGGTCCTGAACGCATAACTAGTGAAAAATATGTAGCCGATGGCGATTGGTATCAAGCCATAGTCGACAGAACGGGTTCCAATGTTAAATTGATTATTCGCGAAGAATTAGAAAACAAAACCGTAGTGGATCATGTAAAGGAGGATGCTTTGCTGGGCGCCAATAATGTATTTAATGTTGATAGGAACAGTCGCCTGTTTGTGGGTGGCTATCCACCGCCATCTGATTTTACACCTCCCGAAGATATACACTCTAGTTCATTTGTTGGTGACATAGAGGACTTAAAGATTGGTGATGAACCAGTTGGTTTATGGAATTTCGTATATGGTGAAGACAATAACTTAGCTGCCTATCCTCGTACTAAATTGGTTGCTGAAGATTCGCCACCAACGGGCTATCGATTTAATGGCAATGGTTTTGTTGCTCTTAAGGCTTCGCCCTATAACTTTAAACAGAGGTCCAGCATACAATTCAGTTTTAAGGCAGCCAAGGATACTAAGGATGGTTTAATGTTCTTCTACGGACGCAACAACCAGTTTATGTCTGTTGAAATGGTGGGTGGTACTATATTTTTCCGTTACAAATTGGGAGATCATATTGTTTCCACTGGCAGTCAAGATCAGTATAATGACAATAAATGGCATCGAGTTTTGGCTGAAAGAGATGGTCGCCGTGGCCTTCTTAAAGTTGATGATGTTATTATTTTCCAAGAAGAAGCTCCTTCTCATGTCGATGATACAATGCCTGCTCTTAAGAGAATGTTCTTTGGTGGTTATCCCAACAAACGTAATAACTCACTTATTGTTGAACAGAACTTTGATGGCTGCATAGATGATGTTTCCATATCAGGTACTAAGGTGGATTTGGGTCAACATATAAATGCTGTGGGTGTCAAACCCGGCTGCCCCAAGAAATTCTCTACTGTGGTGGCATATCCCCACAATGAGCGTGGCTATTTGAGAACTGCCAACATAAGTTCCGACAATAATTTAAATATTAATCTTAAATTCAAAACGAGGCAAAAAGATGGTGTCTTGTTTTATGGAGCCAATTACGATCAAAGCTCTAATATTGGCTTGACCTTAGAGGATGGTTATTTAGTGCTGAATAGTATGAACACAAGACTGGCTTCGGATATGCGTAAATTAAATGATGGCGAAGAACATGTTGTTACAGTGTTACACGATGGCAATCAATTAAGATTATCTGTAGATGATATTGAAGATCAAAGGTAAGGGAACATTTTTTAATCCTTTAACTTTTACAAAACCTTTTTTTCTATTTTAAGATCCACCACACCTCCACCACCCTTGGTTATAAACGCTGGTGATATATTCTTTGGTGGCTTACCCGAGGGTTATACTACACCGCCGAATGCTTTGTCAAATTCAGCCTACTTTATTGGTTGTATTAGTGATGTGACCGTCAATGGAGAGATTATTAATTTTGCTGATAGTATTGAAAAGAAGAATGGTAATATAAACAATTGTCCAAGTGATATATTAGGTAAGTTGTGTAGTGGTATTAGGAAAGAAACCCTTTTAAGAACAATTATTTTACTCTAACATTTCAGCATATGATAGCGCACTGGTCCCCATACAGTATGCAAGTGGGGAAAAAGAATTTATTTCACCATCATCAGAGGCGAGACCAGACAAAATACCCAGTTTTAGAAGGACAACAACTACCACAACTACCACTATAAGGCCTTTTATACAACCAGAACACAAATGGGATGTGGATGACTCTGAAAATGCAATTGATAATATACGAAATGATATAATCACCACTAAACCTGAAATGTTTACCACTAAACCCGCTTCGGCCACTCGCAAGCCTGTTATTATTCATGAACTACACAAACCAGAAGATCCTCGTTGCAAACTACCCACTAATCCGAACTATGATGTTGATTTTACCGAAGCCGGTTATCGGTTCTTCTCTATGCGCGAGCAACGTTTGGAAATTCCGGCATTGCCTCATGCTAAAATACGCAAACATTACGACTTAAGCCTTAGCTTCCGTACCGAATATCCAGGTGGCCTTTTATTCTATGCAGCCGATAAGCATCATACCGACTACGTGGCTGTTTATCTAAGTGAGGGTCGCCTTTATCACAAAGTTCATTTGGGTGGTCAAGCTATTTTAGTAAACAGCTCTACTGAAATGAATGATGGCGAATGGCATACCATACAATTCATAAGAACTCAACGTAAAGTAAGTCTTCTAATTAATCAAGCTCAGCAGGAGGATTCTTATGAGTTTGATGAACGTAATACTCATTTGATAAATATTGACTTTCCTCTTCATATTGGTGGTGTACCCAAACATATTGAAGAAATGGTACATTCCAATGTCGATTTAGGAGAAGATTCACCATACTTTAACGGTTGCTTAAAAGATTTTAAGGTTAACGGTCAAACTCAAGAGCCCGAGCTACAACCATTCTTAGTGGTTCCCTGTTCGGACCAAATTGAACTGGGTCTTTTCTTTAACAAACCTACCGGATTTGTCAAACTTTTCGATCGTTTCAGTGTTGGCACCGATTTCAGTTTGAACTTTGATTTTAGACCTCGTGAGCCGGATGGTCTTTTATTCTCAGTACATGGCAAAAGCTCCTATTTGATATTGGAGTTGGTAGATAATGAATTATGGTTTACCGTTAAGTCGGATGCTAAAAATATAGTGACCACTAGCTATACACTGCCCGATAATGGCAGTTTCTGTGATGGCAATTGGCGTAATGTTCAGGCAGTTAAATCCAAGTTTGTCATAACTATATCGGTAGATTGGATTTCTGCTAAGCCCGGAGTGGGACAGGAAGGTTCAACGGTAACCAAAACTAATCGTCCTCTGTTTATGGGTGGCCATCAAGCATTTAATAAAGCCCCTGGACTTAAGACCCGCAAAACATTTAAGGGCTGTATACGTAGCGTGCAAGTCAATAAGAAAACAGTTCGAGTAACACCAAATCTTATTAATGGTGAAATATGGCAAGGAGTGTGTCCTTTGAATTAATTTAAGCAATCAAACGAATCGAAAAAAATACGATTAAAATTAAAACAAAACGACTAGTAGACGACAACCTGGTTTTATTTTCAAGGACTAATGATTTACTTTTTATGCTGCCGTTAGAAAATAAGTATAATATAGCTAAGGGCCGTTTTGAATTTTTTTTTATAGTTTTCAAAAACTAATAACTTTTTATCTCTCTACTCTTATGATTTATCTCTATTAAAATGAAAGTGTTAAAATCTTTTAATTTTAAAATTTTTTTAAGAATTAAAAGTTTTATACAAGGTAAACTTATACAGGTAGTTTTGAGGACACAGCTGATTAAAAAATTTGCTTTGATATTTTGTAAAAGTAAACGCCTTAACGTTACTTAATATATAACTTAGAGTAAACGTTAGATTTACAACTATTGTTGCAGGGTACACTAAACAAGGTAACAGCAAGGCGAGTTCAAAAAATTCGCCCCATGAATTTCCTTTTCGTGTTTAAACGGTGGAATGTCAGAAAAATTAAAAATTTCATACAAAATTGAATATTTGTAAAGTGAAAATGTTAAATTTATTTTAATCAGATTGGCTCTTAATATTACCCTGTTGAGTGTGCCCTGTATTGTTCGATTAAAAAATTTTCTTGATTTTCGCTTTATCAAACACAGGGTACACTAATACTGATGGTGTTTCAAATTTAAAATTTTTTTGACATTCAATTTTTCAAACACAAAAAGGAAATGCAGGGGGCGAATTTTTCGAATTCGCCTTGATACTGCCTGTATTAGTATGCCCTGATAAAAACAAAATGTGAATTTAAATGCCTTAAAACTAACTGTGTTAATGCTATGTTTCCATTATCCAAAGATTTCAATAAAACATGAACATAACATCAGCAGAGCAAACCTAATGATTTGTTCATGGACTTGTAGGAGCACGTGTTGATGCGCATTGCGTACTTTTCCATGTAATTGTTATTGTTTTTAAATGTCATACACGTAGTGGCAAACGCTAAGGCAAAAAGTACCGCACTTTTATTTTACATTAATTACTAAAAAGGCGAATCAATATCTATACCAATATTAATTCGACTTAATACTAAATATCCTTATTTTATCCGCTTAATTATTATTCTTCGAATATGTGCCAATAATTTTAATATTTTTTAATTTCTTTTATGCAATTAATATCAATAAAAATACGTTTTAAAACTAAAAGTGTTTTATTTTAAACAGAAATTACAAAAAAACCATAACATGACACGATAGCAAAACGTAAGCGATTTTTTTAGACAAGATATTTGCAAACTCAATCATAAGCGATTTGGTTATAATTTCATGAAAACCGTACAAACCATAAAAAATTTTGGTCGTGTGTACTGTAAAATGCAAGGTGGGCCAAAAGAAAGCATATATTGGAAGATGCTCTTATATTTGCAAATGGCGGCAAATGTCAAACCTGTTTTGACATTTGTAAACTAGACACATGTAGAATACAATTGAGCTAGCCATGGAGCGATACACTCCCCAAGAACGTGGAATAATCGTGTCTATTTTTTGCGTAACAAACAATTCGTCTGTTGTGTTGGTGCATCTCGAATTCCGTCACCGATTTCCTGGAACTCTGCCACTGACTGCGCAAACACTGCACCTTTTGGCCACCAGCCTTTAAAAGTATGGGACCGTACGAGATGCTGCCAAGAGTGGTCGGCCCCGAAGCGCCCGTTCTGCAGAGAATATCGCCGCCGTTCGCAAGGATGTCGAGCTGTCGCCAGAAACATTGACCAGACGCCGTGCCTCGCAATTAGCCATCAGCCGGTCGTCCCTAAGGAAAATTTTAGTCAAAGACGTGCGCATGTTCACATTAAAAGTCCAGTCCGTGCATCAGCTGCTGCCTGTCAAACACGTGTTACGTACGCCTAAGCCATCCTCAATCTCGAGCCCGAAGTGTGCGATTTTTGGACCAAAATCATAATCAGTGAAAAGGCTCATTTCTACCTCAGCGCGTGCGTGAACAAGAAAAACTATCGCTTTTCGGGCACCGAAAATTCTCGAGTGGTGCACGAAGAGCCATTACACCCGCCCAAAGTGACTGCATGGTGCGTTGTTTACCGCTGGAGGAGTCATCGAGATATTTTTTCGAGGACGCCGCTGATCAAACGACAATAGTAGACGTTGCGCGCTATAGGGCCATGCTAGCTGCAATTGAATAAATTAGGACTGGATGACATGTGCTTTCAACAAGACGGAGCAACGGCACACACTGCCCAAACCACAGCCGATATTCTGAAGGCGGCGTTCCTGGGTCGCCTCATCTCTCGTTTTGGCGATTTATATTGACTCGCAAGATAGCCCGACTTAACCTTTCCAGACTTTTTTGTGGGGTTTTTCTAAGTACTGTGTTTACGTAAACAAGCCCAAGACCCTGGAAGCCCTCAAAGACATTTGACACGAGTGCCAGAATCTGTCGCCCGAAGTTCTTGCCGAAGTGATGAAAAGATTTTAAATAGTTGCCTCAGAAGGTCACTAACTATTAAAGTCAAGAAGAAGTGCACATAAATTTTGATTGTAAAGTTTAATATTTTGCAATCGTGGTTCGTTTGTAAGGGTAAATCACAGGCCAAACTAAATATGTTTAACGGTACCTTTTAACACAATAATAGTAAAACTATATTTTAAAATAATAAATATTAAATACTTTTCCATACTTTTTTATGTTAAAGATATTTCAATAACCAAATGCACTTGGAAAATAAAAAGTGATTTGTAATCGACATTTTTGTTCGTTTTTCGTATTCTAAAGAAGTTTAATACGAATTTAATTTCACTTTCGATAGATATGAATTTCTGTGACTGACCAGGGCACACTCAAGTAGGTAATATTAAGAGCCCAGATGATTAAAATCAATTTGATATTGTTACGTTATAAAAATTTAATTTTATATGAATTTTTCAATTTTTCTGGCATTTTACCGTTCAAACACAAAAAGGAAATTCAGAGGGCGAATTTTTTTAATTCGCCTCGGGCTTACCTTGTGTAAGTAGCCTTGATTCCACCGTTAAAACACAAAAAGGAAATGCAGAGTGCAAATTTTTTGAATTCGCCCTGCTGTTACCTTGCTTAGTGTACCATGGGTTCTGTTTTTTAAAAAAATTTCAGTGTTAAATACAGGGTATACTAATGCAGATAGTATCAAGGCGAATTTAAAAAATTCGCAATCTTCATTTCCTTTTTGTGTTTGATAGAGTGAATCTCAAAGAAATTTTAAATTTCAAACAAAATTAATAAATTTGACAATCACTTACACAAAATTTCAAGGCGAATTCATAAACAGCTGGGTTCTTAACACCCTCTGTATAAGCGTACCCTAGTTAAAAGTATGAAATATTAAAAAAAGTTTTTTTTAATCAATTGTTTTTGTTTTCCTTCGTTGCGTTTAATGAAATGAGGTCCAAAAATATTTAAAAATGTGTAAATTTATGCTATAAAAACAACTGGGACGCACGATACGATTAATAAGTCTATTGAAATTTGTTGCGTAAATTCGTCAGCTGAAACACATTTAGAACAAGTAAAACAGCAGTGAGGGGCTGACCATATTTCTAAAAAGAAGCACTGATTGAAAAAATATTAATTAAATAAAACTATTTTAAAATATAACATTAAATATACATTAAGTGAAATATGTATATTAAATGTGTGTATGTAGCGTTGTTAGTTCAACAAAGTTTATAAGTAACTTTGACAAATTTTTTAGTTAATTTTTCGAACTTGGGAACCAACTTAAATTTAAGACGTATTACGTTAGGAACATAGTTATTGCCATTCTACTCTTTTTTTTAGTTGAATTTGTGCCATGTTTTTATGAAATATAACCTACAGAAATTTTTGTGTGTATACTCAACAAATAAAAAGTAAAAATAATGCTAATAACAAAATAAAACAAAATTGAAAAAAATAGTCACTCTGTGCCAAATTATTCGCCGTCGTCGGCGTAAGAAATAGAAATAAACTTATCTTAGAGCGAAGAAGAATTTTAATCGACGCACTCTTTGTGTGCATTTTCATATACACAAATGTGTTTTATTTTCTATGACGAATATTTGCAACGAAAAATTCGTCGATCGTCTAAATTGTGTCTTAAGCATTATGCTTATGGAAAGTTTCTTACTTTACATTTGTTTAGTTATACAGTTTTTCTTAAACTTTTACTTAAATTTGTTATAAAAATTTATTTAAAAGCGAAATACTTAAACTAAACAATAACTTTACAACAAAATGAATTCCATAACAAATAACTGATAACAAAAAAACTTCCAAGATATTAAATTTTAAATAATAATAAACTTCCCTTTCAATTTCATATGTTTCCATAGAAGTACAACCAAAATATATTGACACAAAACATATGGCAGACATTAAATGGCTAAAGAATATGCAGGATCTTTCCAAACGATTTAAGTCACTAAATTGCCAACAGCCCCATAAAGGTTGAAATTGAAACCAGTTTATATAAATCTCTGAGAGATGATTAAAAAATCTATTTTTAAAGTTTTGAAGTTTGTTGCAGGTTTCCGATATTTCCAGAGACTGATGGGATATCCATTGATCAATAATAAAAATTTGTTTTTGTAAAGTTTTAACATTTTGTAGAATAATTTTATGACAATGCCAAGAAGGATATCGGCCAGTCATATCATTTGAAATGATAAGTTTTAAGGGTAGAGAAACTATGTGGGAGCTCAGAAGGATTTTAGTCCTTGAATTCCTTTTAAGAAATGGGTTATCTAAATTTTGGTAAATAGTAAGAGAGTGCGGACCTTTTTCGGATATAAGTTTGAGAGATATATTGGCAGTTGTACTGGCATTCCAATGGGAACCAGTAAATATTTGAATTTCTATGTCCGTGTCAAGTGGATCAGATGGTTGAATGGGTAAAATTCTAAAACAAAATTTATAATGATAAAAATTTAAGCTTAATATGGCAATACAAAAAAGGACTTGGCTACAATGAAAGGCAAACAAATACCAATTTTTTTTTAATTCATCTAGAAGCAGATCTGTTTTTAAATTCTCCTGCACTATGGCCTGAAAAGTTCTACCTGCAAACGTTGAAAAATGATAACAATGGCAAGTTAAACTGTTGTTCATTTCTGTTAACATTTTCGGCCTACAGCCCTTGGATGACCATTGAGGTTCTTTGAGGGAAAAGTCCCAATGCAAACATTCATGAATTTCTGTATAAAAAGAAAATGTTACATTTGAAGCATAATTATTTCCGTTTAACATTATTACAGCCAAAATGGCCTGGGATTTCTTATCAAATGGATTAATAAAAATAAATTTTCGGTTTAAATGTTTAGTTTCAATTGTATAGCCAGATTGAAAGATTTCGAAACTTCGAGGATGTTGATCTACTTTAAGCAAAAATTTAAGAGGCTTAATGATGTCAGTAAAAGTCACTGCTATAACAGCATTTGCCGGCAGTTCTATGACATATAAAGGCATATGTAAAGGACTTTTAATTAAGCCCGTAACTTTATCACTTATAGAATTTTCCAAATTTAATTTTAATTGAAATTCAAAAGGATTTTTCAAATATTTCAAAGTTTTTAAAGTTTTTCCACCAAAAGCGGAAAACAAAAACACTTCAGTGTTTAGGGGTCTTTCGCTGGGATACCACCAAAATGGATTAGAGTTAAGGACAGCAGCTTGCAACAAAATTTCTTGACTTTGAAACTTTTCCTGTAACTCTGCAGCACACAACTCATTTAGAATTATTTTTAACGATCCATTATTAAATTGAATATTTTGTTGAGATGAATTGTCGAAAATATAAATTTGTAAATTTAAATTGTTTTCTTGAAAAACAAACATTTCGTTCCATGGTCCATATAAATGCTTGGCCCCCAAGGCCATTAAATTAAAACAATGATGTAGATTTCTAGAAGACTTAAGCCAATTCTGCAAATAATTTGTTATATTTGCATCAAAATCAGTAAGATCTTCATAGGTTTCCTTTAAAGGATTTGCTGCAGATACTACTTGGGGCCAAATAAATTGTACAAAAGGCACATGTTCCCACTTCTGTGAAAATAACTGCATAATGTTTAGTAGTTGAAGGGTAGATTTTTCATATGATAATCTTTTAAAACTGGAAATTTCATTATCCTTGGCAATCCTTTTAAAGCCTTGTTGCATTTTAATTAAAAACTTATTAAAAACAAAAGCCTTTTCTGCCGACAAAGGTAAATTATTTTGTATCAAATCACTACCAATTTCCAGGAATTGTTCTATTTGCAATAAATTTTGCAGCTTAAAATCTTTGATTTCCTCTAATATCCACGAAATATTCTTTAAGCTGCTTAGAGATTTTAGAATTGTCTTTAGAAAAATCATGCCTTTTGAAATACCTCCTTGGTTTAACATACTTTTGAAACCTCCTTCCGCTTCATCAACAATTTGTTTTAATTTTTCAACATTTGTTATACCCTCAACCTTAACCTTAAGTTTACTTTGAACACAAGCCTGGAATTGATCACAAATCTTTATAATAATTTCATCAGTTTCAGGTAGTTTTGTAAAAATTTCTGCTTCGCTTGTTCGTTGAAGAGGAAATCTATTATCAGTCAAATATTCATAATTTAAAGGAGTATCTTTGTCAATATAATTTTCACATTTTATATGAAAATCGGTAAGAAAAGCTTCACCTAAAACTGGATACACAAAGCACGAGCCTTCAGAGGGTGGTGTGTTTACTTTAAATGATTTTTCAACACTTCCAGTTTTAAATACATCTTTTACCACAACTCGAATATTTAGAATTTTTTCATTTTCATTGGTTCTATAACTTAAATGGCCTTTTTCACTTACAACTCTCTCTTCCATAAACCATTTGAACAAAGCTTTTCCTGTGATTTCAGTGTCTAGACTTTCCACTTTTAGATGTATGAATTCTCCTGCTAAAAATTCATTCCTTTCACAGTTTTTTAAACATTTTATATCTAAACTTAGTTGTAAGCCTTCTGTTATCTTTACAATTTGATAAGTTTGATCCGAGACAAATTTATTGACTTTGGAGTAAATAATGAGTGTAAAATTGTAGGTTTTGTTTGTGTTAAGGTGACCCGCTTTAATTGTTAAAATTGATGCTGCAAAGAGAAACGATTAAATTTTTATTTAGAAAAAAATAAATGTTTTACAGGCAAATAATTCCTTTTTATTTATTTTCTTTATTTTCAAAAAATATTTTAATATTTAATTAAAATAGGGCACTTCACTGAAGCAGCGTATCACATTTTTAATTTATATACTGACTCTTTACTCTTTTAATTTCGAGTTGATAAACTGCATCTATGAGAGCAATTTACCCGTGCAATCTTCTTGAAAAATTGCATTATAGGCTTAGAAACAAACTTACACTCACTCTCACACACACAACTCTTTTAGCAGTACGAAACTTGACTTTTCTTAATTTTAATCTGCAGGGTTTGGCATAATAACCCAAGTGTTTAGATTTGCTGCCATGGGGCTTATATGGACACACGGAAAATTATAAGTATAGAGTGCACTTATTTCGCTTTATATGGAAATTATTGTGTATAACCATAGTTTTCGGTAAAGGGGTTTTATGGGAGCTGGGGTCAATACTCAATAAAGCGATCTGTGCAAAATTCTTTGGGATAATTATTCGCATGTGATTATATCACATTATGCTTCGCAGTTTTTACGGTTAAAAGAGGTTTAAGAGAGTGGAACTTGTGTGGAAGCTTTTGGTTATTGTAGATTGATGTGGAAAACCTGGAGCATAGGCAAAGTTTTGTGGGGAAAGAGTAACGTTTAAGGCAATTTTGATCGAGTTATTACAATTAACAGTCTACAGGGACTTTGACTGATGGTAGATGGTAGATAAATTGGAAGCACAATTTTGGAAAAGAACAGCATAG
The DNA here is from genome assembly GCA_963583895.1 of Melanophora roralis. Taxonomy (NCBI): domain Eukaryota; kingdom Metazoa; phylum Arthropoda; class Insecta; order Diptera; family Rhinophoridae; genus Melanophora; species Melanophora roralis. The sequence goes on from OY757189.1 coordinate 14,338,901, forward strand.
GGTCACCAACGTTAGGCGTAATGTAGAAGGGACATATGATTTAAATTATACCTTCGTCCGAAAATGACAAACTGGGTACAGAAATATGATTAGAAAATTACAAACCTATGCTTCGGTGGTATGGCAAAAATTAACTAAATTCACACAAGGTCCAACGTACTAATTGCCACGGAATAAGCGATGAAATTAGCAATATCCAGCCTATTAAAACCCGCGTAACCTATAAAGCAGTACTTGTGGCAAACTTGTTTATATTTTTTACATAAATCGTACTACTCAGGCTAACAAGCCTTGTTTTTGGGTAAGACAATTCTGGACCAGACAGAAAATTGGAAGCTACTCTTAGGGAAAAGAAGAGTAAAGACTTACCGATGTTGGATGATATTAAGACGTATCGTAGACTCAAAATGGGGGTTTAGTCAAATGGAACGAACGCATCGCATAACTTGGGCAACAAGTGCCACTCTTACGAGAGCTTTAGATACACTTTTAAAGATCCGCGCACACAACGAGATGGCAGTTGCAGGACAACACCTGCTAGCCATAGGGAAATGTATTAATAGGGGTTACAAACCTAAACATAAACGCAACTCTGAGATACTACTGGGTTATACGGAGGTGGAGAAATTGTCCAATCAGACAATCCTGGTTGAACGGGAATCTAAGGCAAATGTCCAAAAAACCTGTTGTTATACGAACAGCTTCAGGGCAGCGCGAGAAACGGACTTAAGCCCTCTTGTTGAAACACTGAAAAACGAAATTAAGTTCAACCTCTCAGACCATAACATTGTCTAACAAGTGGAAGTCCGAGCAGCTGTAAAATGTTTTTCCTAGCTCAGGACACACGCAGGTCGAACGCACTTGAACATCTAAACAGATAGATAAATAACAGGTATTAACTATTACTCAGTCTGGTCATTGCGGGGTAGTCAAAATAAGGGGGCAAATAATCTGGTAATTGAAGGTAGCAAACAGTAAGCAGTCGACCTTAAAAACCAAAATGCTTTCATTGCAATGAAGACCAAGTTAAAGGAGTGCGCAAAAGCTGCCCATAAGATACTTTGAACTATAAAGCAGTTGGCAGAATGCGCACACCTGAATTAGGATAAGGCTGGGAAGATACTTAAACTAAGGAACCTATAAAGAGCAAGGTAGTTACAAACAAACCTCTTTAAAATGTTGATTGCAGAGAATTTTGGAACGACCTCGAGTCGATGGAGCTTTTTTTGTATCTTTAAACAGCTTTTGCATATAAAAGTTTCAGTTTCTGTTTTACCAGATGTAGCACACTTGGGACATATGAAATGGGAAATGTTTAGGGAATTTTTCTGAAACATAGAACTCTCCTCCCCAATTTGTTTTTCCTTGCTAAGAAGGCACAACAAGTTATTCACTGGCTTGGAGTTATGTCCTGTGAAACTTGAGACATTCCCTTAAGCTTTCTTCTTTTCAACCTAACCTAACCTAACCTAACCTAACCTAACCTAACCTAACGTAACCTAACCTAAAGTAACCTAACTCAACTTAACCTTTATCCATTGCTAAGAACACATTATATGGGTGCCTAATAACTGCAGAATAATCAAAAGTGAACGGGCAAATACTTTGGCGATGAAAGTTAGCAAACATCAGACAGTATTTGAAAAAAAAGTAGCTAAAAACTGCCTTCAGAGCAGTGCAAGCGATTAGAATGGCAAAAATTTTTTGGAGAGCTCCAATTAAAATAAAGATAGAGAAATTCTGAAAATTAAGAAGCCGCACATCTATTGGGGCTGCGGATAACAGATTATTTTAGGAATTCCGGTGGGACAATAAATCAGTGGAGCATATTCTGTGCCAACTTGTCTGGCTTTTGCGCAAGCTAAAGCCCGACGTTTTATGTCAAATTTTATACAAAATGTGACACATGAAAATTGTGAAATGAAAAATGCTGAGAGAATTTATTCGCGTCCCCAAATTTCTGTGAGCCATAAGTGCTTTTTCCATTAGGAGCATACAGCAAACCAATAACTAGTTTAAGTGTATGTGCCAAGGGAATTGTGGCCTTTCTTAAAGGGGATTACTGTTTTAATTTAGCTCAATCGTTTATTTATTTCATGGCTAACAAAATAATGGACCAAATATCACTCATCATCGTAAAGGCATTTTTAAATTCGGTAAATATAAAAAGACCTATAAATGTATAACGATTTTGCCAAAAAAAAAATCAAAATATCATTCCAAAAACCTTAGTACCCAGTAATAAAGAAAAATCTTTCGTAATAATATTTAATTTTCCAAAAAAAAACTTACCTGAACCCATGCTTTCTTTACAAAAAAAATTATCCGGATCGTCTTTTGATAAACAACTCCATTCAAAGAAAAAGTCTTGCTTAGCTTTAGGAGCCAAGGCATAGTCTCGACTGTTAGAGGCATTTAAAATCAAGTGCTGCTTAAATCCAATTTCTCTAAAATTTCCACCTTTTATGATGGCAGACACAGGTTTGGGAAGAACTAAAATAAAACACTATAAATACTTTTCAGAAACTCCCAATTCTTCAAAAAAAAAATATTATACCTACCCTTGCCTCTGTTGTCAATTTTTTCCTGTGAAACTCTTCCACCATTTTAACTACCAAACGATATGAAGACATAACTTCACCATGATAATTAAACCATAATTTGAAGGGACTAATTTTTAATAAAAGTTCCTTTGTAGTTCCAAAGTCATGTAATTTCAATGTACCAACGCTATTGTAAACACTCCAGTAGAAATTAAAATGGGATTCCAGAAAGCAACGCTGCTTTATAATTAATTCAAAATTATTGTAGCTGGCAATATCCACCAACAAGGGCTCCAAAGGATTTAAGCCATGTATAAAGCTTACACTGGGAACACATTGTTCATTATTGCGACTTAATATCAACAATTCAAATTGATTTTGATAATATAATTCTGTAGCACTTTCCATATCATATGAATGCAAGTTTACCGCCAACTGTCCTATATGCCAAAATGTTTGGAAGGATATGTGATAATAACCTTTGAGGTAAGGCAAGTCTTGATAGTATCTTATGCCCAGAGATTTTATTACTTTTAATAAATCTTTAGTATAAAACCATTTTTTTGATTCTGCATTTTTGGTTTCAAAACTAGCGATGGCATACTGGTCACTAACAAGTTCCAAGGAGAAAGGTTTTTCACCCAAACTTTCCACTATTATAAGAAATAAATGCTTTTCGCCAAAAAATCCATAATGATTAAAATAAAGCAACATTTTGGTAAAAATATTTGGAGCTTGCAAATCACACCATTGGCCACCAAAGCCAGCATTACAATCTTCACATATCGCTTGACCCACAATGCTTTTACATTTGCCTCCATTTTTACAGGGATTTGCTGCATCTGGACAGTTATTTAAAGGTTCAGAGCATTTAGGCCCCTTAAAATATTTTATTCCAATACAGGAGCATGTTATATCCTTCTTTTGATTACGATAACATTGACCTTCGTGATTACATTCACTAAAGTTACATATTTCGGAGGATTGCTGAGAAATCCAAATTTTAAGTAGAACAAGGAAAATTAATAATATTTTTGACATTCTTATGTACTTTATTTTTTAGAATACAATACAAGAAAAAATTTACTGATGCCAAAATTTCGATAAATTTTTATTTATTTGGGTTAACATAGATTGAATTGAAAATTTCGTTTCGTATTTTGACGAGACAAATCGTTGTCTGTCTTAACAAAAGCCAAACTCATAATAATTTCTATTTATTCGGCTTCAAGTTCATTATTGAAATTGTGATAACTAAGAATGGAAATTTTTATTACAAATTAAGAAATTCCGATATTAGCCAGTATACGAATAAATAGAACCTAGAATCAATTATCAAAAACAGAACGTAGAAGATTTTAATTCAGCGCCGCAAATAACTTTACAAAACAACTGCCAGTTACTCAGATTTAAAAGCTGATCGCTTTTTATCAGACTGTAAAACACATGCCACAGATACCAAATAAAAGTCAGGTCAGTCTAGAAATATTATAGGCAGATAATCATCTATCCCTACCAACTCACCAAGCATTAACCTCATTATTTTTTATGGTGTCACATCATCTAGATAATGAGGTAACAGAAAACAGCATTTCACAAGGAACATCTACAAAGTTTCTGATAACAAATTTATATTTTTTAATACGATTAATTCAAAAAGTAATAAACGGTACGGACGGAGGATGACGCCGTTAGAATTATCGATTGTGCGTATTTGTCAGTCACGATGTCGCAGTGATCGAGTGATCATAGCGCGTTCGCTGTGGATATATTTTTTAAGAGTTATGATTCTTATGTAATTGCTCGTCTACAATTTTGTTCAAAGTTTAGTATTCGGGGAATACGTGATGGACTGAGTGTAAATTTATTTTGTTTATGGATGCAGAGATTCCACGTAACTGCTTCGGCTATGAATTTCTAACGGCCAGGGTCCAGTTAACCTTCAAAAAGTCCCGAAAACATTGAACTGGTTTTACGTAAAAAACCGTGACTTCCAATGCGGAGAAGAGCGGACTCACTGAGATTTCCAGGAGCGACTATTCATGAAATTTTAAAAAAGGATCTGAAATTCTATTTTATTAAATTTAAATCGTTCAAGAACTGAAAGAAAGTAAATTTAAGTTTGGCAAACATTTTTGTGAAACGATGTAATGCGAAGGGGCTCATTTTCACTCAAACGGACCCGTCAACGAGCAAAACTGCCATTACTGGTCTTCAAAAACCCGCAAAATTTGATTGAAACATCAAAAACTATTAAATTGCACCAGAGTAACTGTTTGGTGTGCCTTATCCATGCATGAGGTAATTGGATCAATTTTTTAGAAAAATTTCGAGGCTATGCGACGAATGTAACAGGGAAAATGATTTACACATGATTATGGAATCATTTTTGCCAAACCTTCAAGTTCATCCATCGTACTCTTCACACACGTAGTTTTAACAGAATAGGATGACTGCACAAACAACCAGAACTTCGATGAATTTGCTTCGGGAAAATTTCCCCCAAAAACTGATTGGGGACCTCATGGCCAACGAGATCTTGCATTCTAATTCTCATGTATTTTTTTTTGATGGAATTACCTCAAAGAGAGGCTTTGTAATGACAGTCTCTAATCCCTCGTGACTCTAAAGGAAAATATTGGTCGAGAAATCAGCTCAATTAAACCAAGTTTACTGCATCGTCTGCCGCAGGGCACAAGGTTTCATTTTAAACAGTACGCTTAACTCGACAGAAGACATCTGGATGACATACTCTTAAAAAAATAAAATCCACAATTCCTTTCTATCGTGCTCTATATGCTCTTAATAGAAATTTGTGTCAATTACGTTTTTTTTATTTAAGTTTGAAGATATAAATCTGCTATTGGACACCCTGTACTTATCTCTTGAAAACAATGAGGTGAGCGAAATTATTAAAATGTAGAGGCAAAATCAGTTTAAACCACTCTCCACAAAGCGGCGAAGAGGTGGTCGGAGACCCAACCGTTATGATCAAGCAGATTCCATTAAACCCCCAATACGATCGGGAATCGGAAAAAAGCCTCTGTCGTGCTTAAAACTTCTTGCTTCTACTGAAAAACATTTGGAGTATCTCACTTCTTTTTTTAATCAAACGACATTTGGCTGCAACTACAAGCCAGTTAGATGGCTGAAAAGTACCTTTTCATTTTTAGTACTTTTTTGCATTTTTTTAAATTTATAAGTCTGGAAAAATAAAATTAGGTTCCATTGACCCCGATTGAGGACAATACCCAGGCAAGTAGGAAAAAGTACTTCAACCATTGTCTGTTGTTTTTCCTTTTTTATACCCTTCACATAGTGATAAGGGTATATATCAGTTTGTCATTCCGTTTGTAATTTCTTTATTATCCATTTGCGACCCCATAAAGTATATATATTCTGGATCCTTATAGATAGGGAAGTTGAAATAGCCATGTCCGTCTGTCCGTCTGTCTGTCTGTCTGTCTGTCTGTCCGTCTGTCCGTCTGTTGAAATCAAGTTTCCGGAGTCAAATAAAGAGATACAGATCAGTTAATGGTGTCAAACTATTGGAAATATCCCGCTAACAATCGCTATTTAAAATCAGCAAAATCGGTTCACTATTGACCGAGATATAAGCGAAAACTTAAAGTAACCCATTTTTTTAGGACAAAATCCGTGCATATATCCCTATATATCTCAGTAAGTATAGTCACTCTTGCCACAAAACTTGGCACGGATACTCCTAAAGAAGAGACCTAAATAACAGATAGGACCAGTGAAAGGGGTATTTTTCCTACAATTGCACAAATTTGGTGAAATATTTTATGCGCTATATCTCGTAAACTATAACAGCTATCGACTTAAAATGTTCTACAAAAAGTAATTGTACGCTAAGACCTACACTTTAAAGAAAAAATTTTCGGAGTGGGGGCAAAAAAAGGGGTAGCTCCCATACAAATTAATAATTTGTATGAAATTTTCGATACGCTATATCTCGGAAACTATAACAGATATCGAAATAAAATGTTCTACATAAAGTAATTGGGCCATAAGGGCTACGCCTAAAAGAAAAAATTTTTTGGGTGGGGGCAAAAAAAGGGGTAGCTCCCATACAAATTAATGATTTGTATGAAATTTTCGATACGCTATATCTCGGAAACTATAACAGATATCGAAACAAAATGTTCTACATAAAGTAATTGGGCCATAAGGGCTACGCCTTAAATAAAAAAATTTTTGGGTGGGGGCAAAAAAAGGGGTAGCTCCCATACAAATTAATGATTTGTTTGAAATTTTCGATACGCTATATCTCGGAAACTATAACAGATATCGAAATAAAATGTTCTACATAAGGTAATTGGGCCATAAGGGCTACGCCTTAAATAAAAAAATTTTTGGGTGGGGGCAAAAAAAGGGGTAGCTCCCATACAAATTAACGATTTTTATGAAATATTCGATAAGCTATATCTCGGAAACTATAACAGATATCGAAATGAAATGTTCTACAAAAAGTAATTGTACGCTAAGACCTACACTTTAAAGAAAAAATTTTTGGAGTGGGGGCAAAAAAAGGGGTAGCTTCCATACAAATTAACGATTTTTATGAAATATTCGATACGCTATATCTCGGAAACTATAACAGATATCGAAATGAAATGTTCTACATAAAGTAATTGGGCAATAAGGGCAACGCCTTAAAGAAAAAATTTTTTGGGTGGGGGCAAAAAAAGGGGTAGCTCCCATACAAATTAATAATTTGTATGAAATTTTCGATACGCTATATCTCGGAAACTATAACAGATATCGAAATAAAATGTTCTACATAAAGTAATTGGGCCATTAGGGCTACGCCTAAAAGAAAAAATTTTTTGGGTGGGGGCAAAAAAAGGGGTAGCTCCCATACAAATTAATGATTTGTTTGAAATTTTCGATACGCTATATCTCGGAAACTATAACAGATATCGAAATAAAATGTTCTACATAAGGTAATTGGGCCATAAGGGCTACGCCTTAAATAAAAAAATTTTTGGGTGGGGGCAAAAAAAAGGGTAGCTCCCATACAAATTAACGATTTTTATGAAATATTCGATACGCTATATCTCGGAAACTATAACAGATATCGAAATGAAATGTTCTACAAAAAGTAATTGTACGCTAAGACCTACACTTTAAAGAAAAAATTTTTGGAGTGGGGGCAAAAAAAGGGGTAGCTTCCATACAAATTAACGATTTTTATGAAATATTCGATACGCTATATCTCGGAAACTATAACAGATATCGAAATGAAATGTTCTACATAAAGTAATTGGGCAATAAGGGCAACGCCTTAAAGAAAAAATTTTTTGGGTGGGGGCAAAAAAAGGGGTAGCTCCCATACAAATTAATAATTTGTATGAAATTTTCGATACGCTATATCTCGGAAACTATAACAGATATCGAAATAAAATGTTCTACATAAAGTAATTGGGCCATAAGGGATACGCCTAAAAGAAAAAATTTTTTGGGTGGGGGCAAAAAAAGGGGTAGCTCCCATACAAATTAATGATTTGTTTGAAATTTTCGATACGCTATATCTCGTTAACTATAACAGATATCGAAATAAAATGTTCTACATAAGGTAATTGGGCCATAAGGGCTACGCCTTAAATAAAAAAATTTTTGGGTGGGGGCAAAAAAAGGGGTAGCTCCCATACAAATTAACGATTTTTATGAAATATTCGATACGCTATATCTCGGAAACTATAACAGATATCGAAATGAAATGTTCTACAAAAAGTAATTGGGACATAAGGGCTACGCCCTAAATAAATAATTTTTTGAGTGGGGGTAAAACAAGGGGTAGCTCCCATACAAATTAACGATTTTTATGAAATATTCGATACGCTATATCTCGGAAACTATAACAGATATCGAAATGAAATGTTCTACAAAAAGTAATTGGGCAATAAGGGCTACGCTTTAAAGAAAAAATTTTTGGGGTGGGTGCAAAACAAGGGGTAGCTCCCATACAAATTAACGATTTTTATGAAATATTCGATACGTTATATCTTAGAAACTATAACAGCTATCGACATCATATGTTCTACTAAAAGTAAGTACATCAAGAGTTATGTTTAAAAAAAAAAAACTTTTTGGGTGGGGGGTGAACGAGGGGTAGCTCCCAAGCAAATTAACAATTTTTATGCAATTTTCTATAAACTATATCTCGGAAACTATAACAGATATTGAAATCAAATGTTCTACAAAAAGTAATTGTACATCAAGAGTTATGTTTTTAATAAAAAATTTTTTGAGTGTGGGGTGAACAAGGAGTAGCTCCCAAACAAATTAACAATTTTTATGAAAGTTTCAATACGCTATATTTAGGAAACTATAACAGATATTGAAATCAAATGTTCTACAAAAAGTAATTCGACAACAAAGCCTACGATTTGAAGAAAAAATTTTTCGGGTGGAGGATGGACAAAGGGGATCTCCCATAAAAATTAACAATTTTTATGAAATTTTCGATATGCTAAATTTAGGAAACTATAACAGAAAAAGTACAAAATAAGAATTTTTATGAAATTTGCGATACGCCACATCTGGAAAACTATAACAACTATCGACTTCGAATATTCCACAAAAAGTAATAATCAAATAATTCATACATTTTGGAAAAAAAGTTGGAGAGGAGCAGGGGGACTAGAACATCCCATAAAAATTAACAACTTTTATTAACCTTTTAGTATTAATATGGTCAAAAACTTTTATTACTGTCGACCTCAAACATTCCTCATCAATTTCTATTACTCATACGAACGTTAAAATTTTGTAAAGTTGTCTATGGACTTTAAAACTCACACAAGGGTTTTTATTATATTATTTGCAGTACAAAATTACTCGGCTGAGTATATTTTAAGACCAATGTGAAGGGTATATAAGATTCGGCCCAGCCGAATATAACGCTCTTACTTGTTTTTTTATAAAATTTTGGTTCTAGAAATGATTAACTTAAGGGGTAACCGCAAGGCTCTTTCCTCTCGCCTAATCTATTTCTTATCTTTCTTAATGACATCCTGGGTCAGTCTTCAAATCCTATATACTCCTTTGCAGACGATAGCAGAATATGTCATTCTTACTAATTTGGCTGCAGGACCAGCTCTTTGGAGATTTTGGCTATAAGGCAGAGTATGAAGAATGCCATCTTCAACCGTGATCTGATGCTAATCTTCGATTGGGGTCGTGCGAATAGGGTCGACTTTAATGCCCGTAAGACCGAAATCTGTCTTTTGACACATTAGCGCATGTTGAATCAAACTGAATCGTCTGTATTTATAGATGGTATGAGTATTGAGAAGACAGAAACTCTTGATGTTCTGGGCTTGAAAATATAGTGTTATGTCCGCTGGACAGAACACGTTATTTTTGTGTCGAAGGAAGCATCCAAGTGTCTTGGTTTCTTGAAACGGTGTAGGAATTGTTTTACGCCATCTGATCTTCTCAATATTTATGTCCTCGGTATCCGGCCGAAGATGGAATACAATTCTCATGTATGTGGCAGGTGCTCCAATGTTCATTTTGTAGCTATTTGACAGCGTGCAGGAACGGACGACGATATTCATCGGTGACGTTGGGGTATCTTACCATCTCGATTCACTTGAATATCGTCGCAATGTGGGATGTGTTTCACTTTTCTATCGATACTATAATGGAATGCAGTCCAAGGAAATCAGAAAACTTGTTCTTAAAATGCGTAATACACGTCTTTCAAGAAGAGCACAGCCATTTATAGTCGACTGGCCAGTGAACTAAACCACGAATTATAGAGAGAATTTGTTCTTGAGTCGCAGAGTCCGTATGTGGAACAATCAACCTAGATATGACTTTCCTGTCACAGTTAATATCGAGAAATTTAAATCAAATGTCCACAAACACTACTCCTTATATCCTCCTTCCTATAACCTATTTTCCTGATACCCACAGGATGCAATGCATGTACAGGGACCATCCCTTTAGTGCTGGTTTTTATAGAGAAAAAAAATTAAGGTTAATAAAAAGTAATTTTACTCTGTTTTGTTCAGCGCTTACAAAGTAGCGGGTTAATAGCTAGTACAACATAAAGATAATAAGAATATTTTTTATCTGCTAATTTGTAAGAAAATATATATTTATTAATAGATTAATGAGTTTTTAACTGATTTTTAATAAATTATTGTATTTTATCATAATTAATTTGTGGAAAAATGTGGCACTATTTGGAACTTCACAAAAAAACCAATATTTACTTCTCAAATGGCGCGTGCTTTATGTGTTGTTGCTTTTGATTTTTTAACAAAAAATTTTGTGTTAGGAATTAAAAAAAATACACACACACATACACACAAACTGTAAAGATTCATTAATTTATGACAATTTAAATGCCTTAAGGAATTTTTGCTAAAACATTGTTGATTTTAAATAGTTTGTATCTCTGTCCGTCTGTCTGCCTGCCCCTCTATCCATTAGGTTTTATGGCAAATTGACTGACTGGCCGCTGGTCGGCCACCTTTTAAAACTCTCTTTAAAATTTTGTCTCTGCACTTTTTAAGCTTAATGATGATCATAAATGTGTGTATTTAATTTACACCTGAAAACAAAAAAAAATCACAATATCATATTCGCTTGAGTGTTTTTATTTATTGTTTTTGTTGTGGCAGAAAAAAGTCCAGGTATGAATTAAAGTCTAAAGTATGCAGAGTCGTAAGATAATGCATTGTTGAAAAAAGAATTGAACTATTAATCTAAAACTTAAGAAGAAATTAGTGTTTTTTTGGTTTACGATAAAGGGTTAATGTTATACACAAAAAAAAATTAATACGACAAACAAATTGTTATTTTAACAAAGAAATTGTAAATAATTTTAAACAATTTTATTGTTAAATTGACACTACCCAATACTTCATAGAATGCAAGGTAAGGAGTTCGTTTTGACAGAAAAACTACATTTAAGTAAGGGCGTTAATAATTACATTTGTAGATATATATGCAAAATAGGATTAGAAAATAGGCTTTGTAGCTTGTTTTTGTTATCAAATCCTTTAATTTATATTTATTTTGTTCAGTTAATCATTGGGGACTAGTTACACGATTGATTTTTGTAAGCACATTTGTATGCAGGGGTCGTAAATTTTGACACAACTCAAACAAAAATAACTAGTTATTTGGCCAAAAGGCAACTGATGCTTGTTCACGTCCAACATTACTTGCTTACTTACCAGGTAAGCAGAGGTTTTGCTGGGTAACAACTAAAATTGTAAAAACAATAACTATTTTTTTTCACTACCCATACTAAATAGATTTTTGAAAATTGTAAAAAGCTCTGGAAAAATTTTAAAATACATTCAATAACAATTGTTTCAACAAACAATTTTGTAATAGTCTTAGGTAATTGTCAAATGATTTTTTGTTATTACTTGATATCTGTTGCCAACCACATGACAGATGCAAATTTTTTTCCACTGTTAATTTGGCAGCTCAAAAGCACAAAGGGATTTTTTGTAGCAAACGTTTTCACTCTTTTCCATATCTGTTGGATGTTTATTTAATACCTCTGACATTGACTTTACAGTTTTTTTTGTTGTTGATTAAGATTCTTTTTACCTTTTTTTTTGTTTTAAAGCGTCACATTAAGTTATGTGGCTGCATTAATGAACTTTTAAACCTATATATAGGGTAAGTGTAAATATTTTAGACTGAGACAACGTGTGTGACAAATTATATAAGAAAACTTATTAATTTTTTATCTTCATTTTACTTTTTTAAAACAGGAAATTTCTGAAAATGTCGTATCCTTGCTCAGAATTAAACGAAACTTAGACAGACAATAAGATTAAATTTTTCTGAATAACTTATTAACTTTCTCAAAATTTTATTTTTAATTATTAAAATACAAATTTAAATTGTTTAAGGGCATTAAGTATTCGTTACGGCCGAATAAATCGTTCTTATTTGTTTATTTTTAAGACTAAATCTGATTAACAAAAAAACAAATTTGAAACTCTCCACCATCACCGGCACAAGTGATATACAGCACTATAAAAATTTTGCCATAAATTAGCATTGATATTTTAACTCCTTTTTTTGTTTGTTTGCAATTTGTGCGCCTTAAAAGTGACTCTTGTGATTTTTGCATGTTTTTTAAAACATGTGTTTCATGCTAAACTTTTGTTCATAACAAAAATTTTAAGATTTTTTGGGAGGACTTTTTATACGATTTTCATTTTCGTTTGAAAAATGAAAGTTTGCATTTGGTTAAACATGAGATTACGTGTTGGTTTTATGTTTTGTTTATAATTACAAATTTTTAGCATGTGTCATCCACAATAATTCAATGTCAAACCAATATACTGCACAGATTTATTTACCCTGGGATTGCATTTTATTTCGGTTATAAAATTTGTGATATTAAAAACTTAAAAAAAATTAGGAGATTAACTTGAAATTTATTTGATTAACTTTGAAAAAAGAGTTATTATAATGAAGAAATTTTATATAAATTTGGCAGGATTATTTGTTTTTTCTACAATTTTTATTTCTTAAAAATACATTTAATAAATTGTTTAGCGCCACTTACGTAATTTTTAAATGCCATAATATATTTTTTATGTCATAATAAGGCTACGAATATTTTGCTCATGTATGACAGATCAGATAAGAGCGAAATGTAAAAAAAGTTTTATGGTCCGAGTTGCATGCAACTAGTTTGAAGAACATGGTTATCTAAGAAGAAGTCGTAACTTGCCATACAGCATGTAAAATAAACGTATTGCTGCAGGCCAAGTTTTTCAGCCTTGCTATAACTTTTTGGTGATCATCAATAACGGCATCCTGCGATTTTACGCCGATTGACTGCTTTCTTTAGTCATGGGTGACAAACACCCGCATTTGTGCATTTAGCTGACTTCCGATTTTCATCTGTGTTAATATTCCTTGATTCTATATTTCTTGACTTATAAATTAAAAAAAATATTATAAAAAAATGTTTTAATAAAATCAACAACACCTTTAGTTTATTCAGCCGACACATTACTACATGCAATTTTACCAATATTTTATTTTCTTTTATTTTGTTTTGTTTTATTTTATTTTATATTATTTTATTTTATTTTATTTTATTTTATTTTATTTTATTTTATTTTATTTTATTTTATTTTATTTTATTTTATTTTATTTTATTTTATTTTATTTTATTTTATTTTATTTTATTTTATTTTATTTTAAAAAATCCCTGTTAATTGAAGGGCCTTGGAGTAAATATTAATATGAAATAACGAATATATTATGTTTTTCACTATTTTTTTTTTCTAAATGAAAAAACATTCTTCCGAGTTTTATAAATAATGACCTATTGCTGACCCTGTCTGCCTTGGCAGAGCTTTACGGGGAATGGGCACCTCTATATTTAACCAATTTTTCTAAAAATTTAATTAAAAGCCGTATTATATGGTCGTGGCATATATATATTTTGATCGAGTTTGAACGAATTATCTTCCCTACTTGCCTTTCTTCAGGTTTCTTTAATTTCTTTAATTCTGTATATATTTAAACATCTCATTAAAATGTATTTTTCAAGACTGTGTGTGGGATTTTGAAGATTTTAATAACTTCTTTTTTTATTAAAAGAAATCATTTAAGCATGCTTAAAAGTGTGTGCGTTTATATCTGTGAGTTTTTAGATACAAATATTTTTAAAAAGTTTGTTTGACAAATCACTAAATTAATTGCGAAACACTTTTAGTTTTATATATGTTTTTGCTTAAAAGTGTTTTTTTTGCTCATACTGTGTTTTGTTATTTAAGAGGCTTCATACCGAGAACATAATGTTGTTGGTTTTTTGAAGAGACAAGCTGCAATAAAGCAAAAAATATAACAAATGACTAATGTTCATTTGTCGCGTCATTATTAAAGTGAAACGAAAAAAAAGTCAACAATTTAACTTAACTTTAAGCCCCCAAGTGAGGTGGTGGAAGTAGCAGAAAAAAATTGAGGAATATCAAGCTGTGTCTAATGAATGCTTTATAAGCTGTTTTTCACATATTTTTTTATTTAAATATTTATTTATTTATTTTTTATTTCTTTTTCATTGTAAGGACAACAATTCTTACAATTCTACTTTCAAAATTAAAAGAGAAAATTGTTGTTCTAACTTTTCCTTCAAAACTTACTTTTGTAAATCTCGTTCTACTGCAAAGGTCTTTGTTAGAAAAAAAGTAACTATTCTTATGCATTTCCACAGTTTCTAACAACGCTTACTAATTTACACTAAAACCTCTTTTAAATAATCCCCACCAAATATTTGAAAGCAAAAGTTTGCTTCATGTAAAAAAGCATTTAATAACAGCAAACATCAGTGCAAACGATATGTGAATAGCAAAAGAGATCCCTTTTTCGGTTTGCTTGTTTGTTGAAAAACTAAAAAAATACCATAAATAAAGCAACTTAAAACAATCGTAACAAAAGTTAAAAAACAATAAATTAAGGCATTCAAGTTTGTTACTTAAGTCTTTTGTTTATGATTATGTCTAAATTACATTTACTCGCACATGTTTGAGCTAAGGTTTTTGTTGTTTTTCCCCTTTTTTGGCCATGTAATTTTTGGCTCTAGCTTGTGGCTTAATTTACAATGAACCAAATTTGTAACAACACTTTTATCAAATTTGTATTAGTGCAGTTCTATGTTTATACACATTTATGTATCCATTTGAAGGAATGCTTTTTTCCAAACACGTGTTAAATCCTAAGTAACAATCACCTAAGCTTGATGACATAGAACAAAATTAGAAACAAAAAAGAAGTGTTGTATAACACGAAATTAACATTTCAAAACATAACATTACATAAAGTTGTAATGCAAATATTTTAAACTTTTCAGGCAAAGAAAGCTAAAAACCAGGTAATTTTAGGACAACAACTTCTAAAATATTTGCTTCCAATAAAATTATAGTAATATTTGCAACTAAACAGAAAGCAAAAGTAAAAAAATGATTTTAGCTACTCAAAACCAGGGAACGAAAATAATTGTTTTTGAACTTTTAAGGAAAGAAGCAGGCACAATGGGACATTGAAGTTAAGGGAAGCACACGACCTTAATAGTATGAGACAAAATTTTTTGAAAATCAAGTGATTTTTTTGGGTTAAAAATGTCAAGAACTCTTTTTTTTTGTATTTTAAAGTTATTTTAGCAACTTCTAGCCAAAAAGAAAAAGAAAGACATATAAAACAAATTGCGGTTGACAGGCATCGAAAGAAATACGAGCACCTTTTTGGTTCTTTTTTTTAGGATATGGCCGTAAAAAGTAAAAAGAGTAAAAACTATACTTAAGTTATTTTTAGGCACATTTTGTAACTTATAAATCTATAAAGATAACAAGTAAGGGCGCTATATTCAGCTGTGCTGAATCTTATATACCCTTCTCATTGGTCTTTTAATATACCCAGCCGAGCTATTTCGTACTGAAAATATTATAATAAAATAACTTGTGCCAGTTTTAAAGTACATAGAAAGCTACCCTTTCCTCTGCCCTACCCAAAAATTTTTTTCCAAAGTGTAGGTCTTATCATCCAACGCATTTTCGTAGACCACTAGAAGTCGATAGCTGTTATAGTTTCCGAGATAAAACGTGTCGACAATTTCATAAAAATAGTTCATTTGCATACAAGCTACCCCTTCTCCTGCCCCCACCCAAAAAAATTTTTCTTCAAAGCGTAGGTCTTGTTGTCCAATTACTTTTTGTAAAACATGTGATGTCGATAGCTTTAATAGTTTCCGAGATGTAGCGTATCGAAAATTTCATAAAAATTGTTAATTTGTATGGGAGCCCCCCCCCCCCCCCCCACAAATTTTTTCTTTAAGGCGTAGGACAGAAATATCCGCGGGAATATTGGTATTTTTGTCGACAGTCAGGCAGCGCTTCTGTCACTCATATCATACACTACCACGTCACTATTGGTCAGTCAGTGTAGGATAGAATTGACTAAGCTAAGGCAGCTGTCTGACATTACTCTGGTTTGGGTTCCTGCGCATAGGGGCTACCATGGTAAAGAACGGGCAGATGAGCTAGCTAAGAAAGGATCTGAATATCTGCAATGTGAATACAGTTGCAATTCCGTTGCAGACTATTAAGAGAAGCATCTTAAGATTCTTTCTGAGTATTGCTGACGATAGATGGCGGAGGTTGCATACGTGTAAGGTCGCCAGGCAGACGTGAGCCTCTCTCAATGTCGGACGTACTACGAAACTTATGAACCGGAATCGCGTGGAAATTTCAAAGTTGCTGGGGGTGCTAACGGGTCATTGGATGCTGGGAAGGCATACAGAACGACTCGGCCTCACGTTTAACGATCACTGTCGCAGCTGCAAGAATAGGGAAAAGGAGGAATCGGTTTTCCATCTTCTCTGAAAATGCCCTGCTCTGGCTGTGAAGAGGCACAAGTTCCTGGACCATCATATACTGGACAGCCTAGGGGATGTATCCGAAATTGGGTTAAATGACCTGTCGAGATACATCAATGCGACAGGGTGGGTCTAGTACTCCATTTTCCCTTGGACCATGGTTTAAGGAGACTTATCACTTATCCAGTGGTGTGGTGTTGCCAAAACAGGGTAATTCAGACTCTACTTGACAGTTTGCGTATAGCGAATTACCACGAAAACCTAAAGCGTAGGTCTTGTTGTCTGATAACTTTTTGTAGAAAATTTGAAGTCGATAGCTATTATATTTTCTAAGATTTAGCGCATGAAATATTTCACAAAATTTGTGCAAGTGTAGGACAAATGCCACTTCCCCTGATACTATCTGAGAAAAATTTTTCTTCGCTCAGACAGACACTCATACAGAAGGACGGACATTGCTCAATCGACTTCCTTTATACAAAGATCGAAAATATTATATTGTATGGGGTCGCAAATGGATATTAAGAGAACTACAAACATAAAGACAATATGAAGGGTAAAATTAAGGAATATCGGCCCAGATTGAAGTCGCAAATAAATCGATTGATCAAAAAGCACTTTTTCACATTTGTGCTATTTTTGAGGTCGTGAGTCTAAGAATATAAAACTAAGGACTATTATCCAGAAGAAGTCCGAAAGTTAACTAAGTGGACTTAAAGCGTTTTTGTTACACTTTTTTGCATTTTTTGAAACAAATTTTTTCTCAGTTTTGGTACTTTTTTCTAATTTTTGGGATTAGTAGTCTAGAATAATGATATCAAGCTGCATTGACTCTGATAAAAGTGATAATTAAGTAGATAAAAACTGCGTTTTCACTTTTGTGACATTTTTTTTGAAATATAAAATTAGCATAAATTAAAAGTATGGAAAATCCTGTAAAATTTACTTTTTGCTCATAATACTTTTTCGCATTTTGTACTTTGTTTAAGTGTAATAGCTAAAGTATTAATAATATAATTATATGTTGGGGCAGCGAAGCACAGAGGGAATTCTTTCCATGCTAAATAGTACCAAAACGTTACCAAGTTTTCCATATTATAAAAATAAAATACAACTTTTTAAACTTACCGTGGACATAATTTTATTTTATTCTTATTGAAATGGATTTTTTTTTATCGAAATCATAAAAATATTTTCTTCATACACAATAATCAATTAAAAAATTTTATTCCTAAAATGTAAAGACAAAGTGCTTTTAAAATCAAGTTTAAAATTCACAAAAAATAATCAGTCTCAGGGACATATAATTTATTCTCTAAATCTACTTAATACTGCAACTTGCGAAATCTAATATTCACTGTACACAGCTATAAGGGTTCAATGTAATGCCAACTATTTAATGATTAAATCGCTACTGTGTCTATGGCAATAACATGAAAAAGTATACAAGTAGAAATCAGCAATTTTTTTTAAATAATAACCACTATATTAAATGTTATTTAGCAACTAGAGACCTTGGATCCTGAACTTTATTTTGCTACATGTATATGCAGTGGCAATTGCATACTTGAATGATTAAATAAGTTTTAAGATAATTCAAGTCTTATTGTTGCTCTTAACAAATTTTCACATAATTTTTGAAAATTAACGGTTTTGTTTGTGATAATTGAACACCCTCAACACAAAATTATAGTGAAGTGGCTTTTGCCAATTTGCAGTTAAAAAAGCCCTTGAAGTTGTTGTTGTAGTTGATATTTAATTTAAAAACGTAGACTTTGGCATTATAATAAGTCACAAAGTACATATACATATGTACATACTCTTAAAACAGTTTAATAGAGCACTATTTCTTTAAATTTGTAAAAAAAATTAATTTTTAAAATTATAAAGTAATAGGAAATACATTTTTATACCCTTTCATTCTTTCATTCTGTTTGTAATGTCTTTATTATTCATTTGTGACCCCATAAAGTATATATATTCTGGATCTTTATAGATAGGGAAGCCGATTTAGCATTGCCCGTATTTCCGTCTGTCTGTCCGTCTGTCCGTGTTATGGTTGAAATCAACTTTCTGAAGCCCCCCGATATCGCATAGACCCGTAAGTGGTATCATACTGGCAGAGATAGTCGCGAAAAAAACGGTATTGAAATTCAGCAAAATCGCCCGATAAATGACCGAGATATAAACAAAAACCCAAGACTACCTCCTTTTTTTCAGTCTACAACTACAACAAAGAACATACTAATGTATGTAATAATAAAAAAAACAACAAAAAAAGAAAAAAAACAGAATCAGTCATGTTGATATTATTGAACTACACCTAAAACGAAAATTTTATTAGTAGTATTAGTATTCATACATATAACAGGGTTGCCATACAAAGCTTAATTTAAACATTTTTAAAATCGCTCCTACGGCTTCCAGGGTTTTCCTAAGAAGGTAAAATGTAAGATCGACCCGAATTATTTTATCCATCCAAATATTTTTGTGGAACGTACTTACCCTCTATCTCCAGCCCCTAACATGGTTGCCATACAAAATTTTAAAAAATAAGGTTAAAATCGCTACAACTTCCCCGGAGTCGCCCATAGAGAAAAAAAATGTATCACATACTCCCATTAGTTTTTTCTCCCAAACATATTCCTAGAACAATCTTACCCTCTATCTCCACGCCCTAAAGGGGGTTGCCATGCAAAATTTACAAGATTATATGAAAATGCCCCAAACTTCTTCAGAGTTGGCCTTAGAGAAATAAAGTGTATGACAGACCCCCATTAGTTTCCCCTCCCAAACATATTCCTAGAACATACATTCACCCTATCTCTACACCCAAAGGGGTTGCCATACAAAATTTACAAAAATGATATGCAAATGCCCACAACTTCTTCAGAGTTTGCCTTAGAGCAATAAAGTGTACGCCCGAACGCTATTAGTTTCTTCTCCCAAACATATTCCTAAAACAAACTTACCCTCTATCTTCACGCCCTATCGGGGTTGCCATACAAAATTTGAAAAAATAAGAGGCCTTTACAATTTCCCCGTTGTCATCCGTAGAGCGTTAAAAAATGACACCGACCCCCATTTAAAAATTAGAAATATTTCATGAGTAAAAAAATTTATAAAAATAAAAAAAGTTTGGGATTTCGAAGGCCAGTGTGAAGGGTATATAAGATTCGGCACTGCCGAATATAGCACTCTTACTTGTTTTCTATTATTTTTGTTTACCTAAAACAAGATTTATTTACAAAGTAAAAAGTAAAACTTTAATGAAAATTTACAAATTTCTTGCTTTAACTTTTAACCAACTCCCCTTTTCGTAATATTTTGTATAATTATAGCGCTGATCGACAAGAAACAAAAAAAGCTATGTGGACTATAGCGATTTAAATGCGGTTAATACAAACAGCTTTTTTTCCGGGTTTTGATTTGTTTTATGGGCCCTAAAAATGTTTTGTCTAAAATAAGGTTGTTATTTTAAAATCTATCATCATAATTTTATAACGATTTGTACGATTTTTATTAGAATAGGGCCTATAAAAATATCAGGGGCCAAATCGTCGCATTCGATTCGAATCGAAATTTCACTCGATTGATCGAGTTGTCAATGCTTTTAATATAGGAATTCTAATAAGAATTTTTAAATTTCGATTCGAATCGAATGCGACGTATTGGCCCCAGATTCCAATAGAAAAAAGTTTAAGGCCAATTCAAATTTACCTCATTAAAATCTCTATAGTCCACAGATATTAATTTAAAGGTGATTTCTGCTGCACACCAGTCTAATTGCAAATATATTTTCAGCTCATGTTCAATATAAATAACCAAATTAAATTTTAACTATTTGTCTTTGAAAAAAACGTCTACTCTTTGCTTAAAGTTAATTTATTTCTTCATTTTAGTATTTAAGAAGACTTTGTTGCTGCAATTACTTTTATGTTTTGGTTTTGTTTTTGTTGTTTTTATTGTTGCTGGTATATTTCACTTTTGTTGAAATCCATATTATATTTTAGTATAATTTTAATATTATGAATATGCAACTCACGACAATGACAATTCACGGCAGGACCTTTTGTCTGAACTATGATTGAAAAAAAAACATTGTTTCAACGAAAACAACCAAATTCAACTTGTACACATAAGAAGCGTAACGTGCTCCAATCATTCGTTCTTGGTTATGGTTTAACAGCATCGACATAATTGCGTTTTTTTTCTTGTCTGCCAAAAGTTTTAGGTTGAAGGTAAATATACAAAGTTTGGCTTTATTTAAGTTTTAAGCTCAAAGAAAAACAAAAATTAAAACAAATGTGTATTTGACTTCTAATGCTTAAAATTCAAAATGATTTTAGTTTTTTATTAATATAGAAACCATTTTAAATTACGTTTTTACTTTCTAAGGATATGGAAAAATATTCTATATCGAGAGGATGCTCTGTTGTCATACAATGCTTTTGCCTTTATTGAAGTTTTATGAATTAATTTTTAATGATCGTTTTTATTCCTACGCCTTTAATCTTAACAAATAGATATCTTGGTGTGTATAGATATCTATGGTGCATATTATTTTTGGACTTTTATACGTAGTTATGCTTAGCGTACTGTGATTTCCAATTTAGTTTTACCTGAGAGGTAAAGATAACTATTAGGTACTCACAGAAGCTTTTTTTTTTTTTTCATATTTTTATTATTGAATCTTCGCCTTTGACGAACTAACAATAAGTATTCAAATCTTAAAACTATTTATTTTTTATTAGACCAGCCAGTGCCAGACTAAAATTTAAGTTCTCATAATAAAATTAATTAATTCTGTAGTTTCATCTAAGTGCAATAGTATCCCTTCTTTTCAGACGAGTGTGTCTATTATGTGGCAAAATGTTTCGAGCGAGCGGATTTGGATGTGCTTCCAGCTTTTACATTAATGAACAAGAGAAGACATGTACAAGACCAAAGTAAAAATGCGCCAAAGTGGATATAGCGATGAATGGAGTTAAACCAACTTGATAATGTAATATCAACGTACAAGACGTTCTTGGCCAGACCATGGAGGTGACCTTTTTTCCTGTTTGAAAAATAAATAACTTAAGTTTTGAATTGAAAGAAGAATAATACCGCCTAATATATACTACCTTGGAATAAGTAAGGAACTGTAAATAATAGCCACCTCCCGACAGACGAAAATTATTTTTAAAAAGACATCACACATTTTGTTACTAGATTCAGAATAGAGGTCTGCAGCAGATAAGTTTTCAAATAACTTAAGAACTTTGACGTGAAAGAGAGTATACACTTGTATTAGCTCGCAGTGCCGCAGTACGGAAGATAACTTAACCGTAGTTTGTAAAAAACTAAAATTTATGAACTTGGTACAAAAGAAAATACAACAAATAAAAACTACAACAAGTTCTTGTGTCAATATTTGTTAGTACAATATGTATGTGTTTTTGGCACGTTTTTGTGTTTGCATTAAAATAATGATCTGTTTAGATGTGTGCGACATTTTTTTTATATTTTTTTTTAAGAAAAAGCATATAATTTCTTTTTAAAATATTGTGCATATCAAAAGTAAATAAAAAACCAACAGAACTAAACCAACCACCGCACTGTGGGTTGAAATGGTTTGAAAGTGACGCTTAATTGAATTTTTAAAAATAAGTTTTTGGACTAATATTTGGTATCGAATTAAACAAAATAAAATTTTACATCACTGTGTAAGTTTTCAAGCATCTATCTTGTCAGCTAACTTCGTAGTGAGGTGTCAAAGTTGAATATTTTTTGCAATTTTTTTAAAAAGCGAAGAAGGTAAAATTTTGCATTAAACGAGTCCGTAATTTCTAAATTCAACGTTAACGAAGTGTTATTTTAAGAATGGAACCTTCAATTTCTGGTATTTAAGTGTATAAAAATGATGAAGTGTTTTTGAAAATATGTGTAAAAATATTTTTGACGATTTTTTTAAAAAAGGTCCAAAATTTTTGATGTTTTGTGAACCATAACTTCTAAGTTAGTTGAGGTTGGGTTTTAAATCTTATATTTTCTAAAAGTATGAAATTTTAGCTTGATATTACAGAAAAGAAAATTTGCGGTTTTGTTGCTCCATTTTTTTTTATCAAAAATAACGTTCGTTCAATGCTTACTATTGTTGTTATTGTTGTCGGAGATAGGTGCGTGAACAAGTTTTAGTCATCTGTATTCACGAGAGTGTTAAAATGGTTTTGTATGACTCCTACAATACATAAATTTTTAATTCATGGTCACAAATTCATAAAGTATGCCCTTTTACCGATTGGAAAACTTTCAGAAGAAGCTCAGGAAGACAAAAATAAGGATTTTAAAAATTATAGGGAACACTTTGCTCGCAAATGCAGCCGACCGAAAACAAAATATTACGCATACATTTATATAAATAAATACTGAATAGAATGTGTAAATAATGTTGTATGATTGGTGCAAAAAATTATTATTGAGCGCATTCATTTGTGTTTGCAAATTTGTCGTTATTGTTGTTGTTAAAACATTCATTAACTCGAAAAAACACCTGAATGTTTTTATAAAAAGTCTAACTGTAATGAGACTTTGCTATGTTTTTGTATTTTCAAGTGAGTTTTATACACATTCAAAACGAAAACTGTAAAATGAATGTGTTCTTCTTGTATCATTGAGTGTAACACACAATACATTCTTTCTTGTGTTGTTACTGGTTTAACTTTATTTATATCCCATTGAATGAAAAATGTTTGAATGAATATTGTTTTTGTTGTGTATAGGCAATCAAATGAATGTATTTATGCAAATGTTTAATATTTAACGATTTAAAAAAATTTTTTTTTTCAAAAAAATTTATAAATCGGCTCTCATGAATTAATCGCCACTTTCAGTGTCATCGAACCCACTGTGCACCGAATGTAGAAAGGAAAATAGAACAAGAAATTTCAAGTAACAGCGAATAAATATTTGACGACTATGACGTTCATAAAAAAGAACTTATTATTTAGAGGCATTACGCATAAGAGTTCATCGTTTAAAATAGTAAAGTATACAAAAAGTTTAATTATATACGTGCAGCTCTCTAGTTCAGAAGCATGAGAACTTGCGAAAAAAAACCAGGTAGTACCTTAAGGGTTAAAGAGGGAAATTAGTTTTAAAATATGTGAACCATATCAGTGTTTTGTAAGCTTCGAACTTTATGAGGCATATATCGAAAAAAGGATAGCTTGGCAAATTAAATTACAGCAATTATTTTTGTAAAGACTCAGTCTAAAATCCATTTGAGTAAAATACTGGTAACGGATCACGCAGACGGGAAAGAACGAAACTTTAGTGGAAAGGTCATGTGAAGAAATACATCTTAAAACTTGTCAGAAATTTAAAAGAAAATAAGATTGAGACTTTTGAAAATCTATTCCACGTTTGGCTCAGTAATCAACGCCCAGTATAGATATTGTATATAAAAAAAGGCTCTTTTATATTTAAAGCTGAATTTGGTTACTTTCACTTTAAAATTAAAACTAGATTTATATGTCAATATATTTATATGTTCTAGTCCTTTGAACTATAGTATATACATCGAGACTAATAGTTTTAATAAAACCTTTTTAAGAAAGAGCAAGATTATTTTTTTTTTTTTAAATTAACATTTTTCCTGGAGTGTAAAATTAAACCTAAAGTTTAACGTTAAATCAAGAAGCGCTTATTGGCAACTGTGACAAATCATTTAGAGCAACTGTTAAGTTAAATTTTTTTTCTTTAATTCAATTTATATTTCTTAAAGTAAAAATATATCAAAGCATTTAGTGCTAGTGAAGGGTATTTTATATCCACAAGCTTAGTTAAATGTCACATTAGTTCAACTTCGGCTGCAGAGCATGTGAATTTATTAGGAAATTGGTTTCTTAAGTATATTCTAAGTCAAAAAAATAAATTTTTTTGCTTTTGTTAAAGTTTTGTTCAGAGAAAAACATAGAAAGTGTTTTGGATTTAAAAAGTCAAAAATTAGATATTCATACTTATTTAAGGGATTTAAATTGGTTATGACATTTAGTTATGGAATTAGGCCTAAATTCATAATAATTGTTGTTGTGGGCTTATTGAGAGCTTATTTGTCAATTATTCCATTGAAATATATAAAAATAGCTCTTGATAAACATACAGAAATGATTATGATTATTGGGCTTAAATTTTCCGGGAGGACTTTTGTATGGGAGCTATGTGAAATAATTGGTTGAACATCACCATTTTCAACAGGCTTATTTCCTGTGTTGAGAAACTTATGGATGACAAATTTTTTAAAATTATCTTAAAAAATGTGGTACGTTGACCAGAAAAAACCGATCAAAGGGATGGACGGACTTAAAAACCGCCGGACTTGCTAAAAGCGATTTAGAAATTGACTCTAAGTCCCAATTGTAGTCAGCTATGTGGCATTTTGGAAATTCTGGTATCGCCCTTGTGAAGGTTTCAGTTGTGGTGGTGCATTGGCAAATGCTTTGGACAACTTTTTTGAAGTGTGCAGGGTAGGTAAGGAATTGAATACCCCCTGCATACCATAATTGAAACTGGCAGACGGTGCTACAGCTTTTGAGTTCCAGGAGTGTAACTTGAAATTGTCCTGTAAAATTAAAGGAAACATAAATGGGCAAGCCTGTCAGGCGCCTCTGTTGGCAGCCCCCATACCAGACTCGGTTACGGTGGGGCAGTCAATTACCTGTCTTAAACAATCTGATTACCGGAACGGCAAAAACAAATAATGTGCATCGCAGCAACTCATTGATGACTACTTTCACCATGATTCTGATACATGAGCTTAAGGAATAAATGTACACAGAAAAAAAACACATTCTAAAATTAATAATTTTTTTCTTGAGTTTATCCAAAATCATACTGGAAATTTTTAAGTACGATCTG
This sequence comes from Melanophora roralis, assembly GCA_963583895.1. NCBI lineage: Eukaryota > Metazoa > Arthropoda > Insecta > Diptera > Rhinophoridae > Melanophora > Melanophora roralis. Next base: position 14,364,740 of record OY757189.1, read on the forward strand.
TACTTAGGGCATCCTAAATCAAGTCTATTCGGATTACTTCAAAAATATGCAGAAAAAATTTGTTTTTTTAAAAACAAAGTGTCTCGGTAGGATAGACGTTAGTGCGCTGGTGTTGAAGTTTCGAGAGTCCCAGGTTCAAATCGCAGCAACAGCAAGTACAAGAGCCACAATTTTTAATTATAAATATTTCTAAAGATTCATTTGTTTTTTTTTTGTGTATACACCCTGATATTGAAAAAATATGTCTTGAACAAATTTTATATTTATGGAAATAATAACGACAAATTTAATGACAATCGCTTTATAACTTACGATGGGCCTCATTTAAGTTCTATATTTGGAAATCACATTAAATCGCCTTGACTGCTAATTTGTAATGATTTCAGGGCACCCTTAAAGCAAAAGAAATGAATAATAAATAAGCAACAAAGTGGAACCTAGATTTTTTGGGCATTTGTTTTTTGTATACATCAATACCCCTTTTGACGGCCAGAGAGTTCATAGTAGATATAACTCAATACTTTTTATTCGGGTACTCAATACTTTGGACGATGTTCTTGAATTTGAGGACAACGTAAATTATTTATTAAGATGTTTTTCAAAAGCAATTTTTTTCTTGTCAGTTTAAGTTTAAATTAAATACATTAAAACATTTTTTTTGCTTAAATATCTTTTTCAGATTTTAATTGTTAGCAATGTTTACAAATTTAGACACTTGTTTTTTTTTTGTGGCGAATTATGATTTTATTTTTTTCTTCTTTTGCATGGGGTTTTACTTCCTTGTTCAATACTACTGTCATAATCTTCTGTAACTGGGTTTTCAGTAGCTGGGTTCTCAGTAACTGGCTTATGGGTATCTGGTCCTTTACCAGATGCATACGGATTTTGTGGTGGTTGTTCGCTGCATCGCATTTTTAAATTGCCACAAGGATCGTATTGTTTTTTCAAAAAACCTTAAAGTTTAAAATAAAATTTTCATTTATTCATGCGTATATCATTATAAATCAATTAAGATGTTTTTACGGTCAGGCTCTAGACATTTGACGTAGTCCAAATCACAAGTTCTAGTAAATAAAATGTAACAATTTTGGTGAAGGTCAAAAGTACAAATAAGCTGGAGGTACTTATCACAGCCAATATTGCAGTCATGGGTTCTCGCTTTAGGAAAAACTTTGTAAAAAAAAAGAAAACGAAGTTTTAGGACAAATATTTTAAGATTTTTCCATTCTTTTTCCAATTACCATTAAAAATTGTAAATACCAACATTACTTTTAATACTTCTGCATATGGCATCTTTTAGCTTTAAGAGTTTAATTTTTACTAAAAAAAATTTAAAAACTCGTTACAGTTTTCTATTCTTGCTTACAATTGTATTTCTTTTCCAATGTTTTGTTTGTCTTTTGGTTTGGTGTCAAAAAACAGTTGTTTACTGAAACAACACTAAACACTAATGTGTTGTAATAGTTTTCCTGGTTAGGGTTTTTTTAAAGTTTTTACAAAATTTTTCAAATATCGCTGTCTCAGCTCCAATTTACCGTAAGCAAAACAGGGAAATGTGTTGAAAAATAACCGAAAATCCTCTAAAGACGCCTTTAGAAGTTTAAAAAAATGAGTGATTTTCCCAGCTTTATTTCTGCCCTAAATTATGTTCTACCCGGTGCGCTTCGTCACCACTATCTTAAAAAATAGCGAAATCAACACATTAAAAAACGAAAAAGTATTAGAAACAAGAAATAAGTGTCATAGGATCTACTAAATTTTTATTACTCCTGCTGCAATTAATTTTATGCTTAAGTAATCTCCCCTTCTTCCTTTCACGGATGGGGCAAGGATGAAGATCAAGTTAAAGCTGGGGTCTTTAATTAAAAACTGGGTATTAGAGAGTCTAATAAACTTTTTGATGAGTACAGTTTCTTTAAAGCAGAGTTGTTAGCTACTGATCTTGTGATTTCCTCCCAAATAAGGCTTTAATGTGTATTTTGATAGCCAGGCAGCTATAATAATAAGGTGTTAAGAAAACCAACTAAGCACGAGGACACAAAGGTTTTCAGGAAAATGAGATTTCGGATAAACAAGCAAAACAGGAGATCCATTTGATTATGAAAAGAACAATGGACGTTTGTACTTTTGATTCACTTCAGTTATGGAAGTAAGACATCAAACCAGAGTCTATGTCTGATGCCATGCAAATCAATAACTAGCACTCCTTACTGTTATATTTATAAGTAAGATTACTTTGGTATAAACGTGATAGTTATGGTAGCCTGAACTCCCGCTCCGAGAGTAGCAGGCAGGAATGTGAGTTCACTTGAATTCGAGTTCGTTAACTTAGATTTAGGTGACTGGTTAAGCATTGCGAGGTGATGTTGCTGAAACAACATATGCTGATGGTAGTAAAAGCAATGTTACCCGGTTTCTGTTCAACTGAGTGGTTTTCGGGTAGCCGTTCATATGAGAAATGTCTTGAATATATTAGGGATTCAGATAGCTTAAACTCTTCAGAATGCTGCCTACCATATGTGTGCGTTCATGCCAAGCTCCAAGAAGGCAATTGCCGGAGACCATAGTATTCGAAACGTGGGGTGACTACCGCCAGGTAAGGAAAACATCATACTAAAATCTGTTTAGAGTCTCGATTCTTTTAAAACTTGGAGAAAATATCTAAGATTGAGGAGACAAGATTGTTGATATTTGCCAAGAGAGTGTGGCTCTTGTCAAAGTTCACAAATAAATCAGACTACTTAGTGGCTTAAACTAATGTTAACGTAAATTAGGAGCAGATAGCCAGGAAAGTTTTTGCACATAAATTTCTTTAAAATTACTGGATTTGTGAATTGCAGACATCCATTTAAACGCATAATAATGCATCTACTTACGTAAGTGGTGTGAGTTTAAAAATTTTTGAAAGTATTAAAAAAAAAAGATTAATGGCGTCAACCAAAACACGAAGACAAAAAACACACTTCTGTTTCTTGTTTGTTCTATTAATTTTTATATATGGGGGATTTCATGTCAAGTGACCCAACTTTTTTTTTCGATTGGAAAGAAATTTGGACCAAAGTAAGTTCTTGCAGAGAGCAGTTTAGACACAATTTTTTAACACGATCGGTCAAGAACTCTCTGAGCTAGAGGGGTTCAAAATTTGACGTTTTCGGCAAATAGGTGTTTTTTCTCATACATGTAGCTTATTACCTTTTGCTTTTAACAAAATTCGTCCCAAATACTTTCGATAGCTTTTTTTTCAATCTTTCAGAAAAAAATATTTTTAAAATTAAAAAAATTTTTTTTTTATTTTTTTTTATAAAATAATTAGAAAAAAAATTTTTTTTTCCAAATGTGCCCATATTTTTTTTTTTTTTTTTTTGCTCAAAAGAAAGCTTAGGTCTTTTGCTTGAAGAGCTTGGAAGTCGCTTAGTGGGATGCGAGTGGGATATCTATAAAAAATAATGTTTTGTAACTCAAGGCAGAGGTTTTCCAATTTTCTCGTATATTCTATTTTGATTTTTTTGCTATTTATGTAAAATTATCTCTTAAGCAAAAAAAAAATATTTTATGCTAAGAAACAAAATAATTTAACCTTTCCGACGGTATGCAAGTACCAAATAAAGTCTCATACACTAGACACTGTATTACCAACAAAATTGTAGGCCTCTGGAATAAAATCACTTTTATATAGCAATGTCTGAACACATTTTGTTAATATTTTCAATGCATACCGTCGGAAAGGTTAAATTATTTTGTTTCTTAGCATAAAATATTTTTTTTTGCTTAAGAGATAATTTTACATAAATAGGATAAAAAAATCAAAATAGAATATACGCGAAAATTGGAAAACCTCTACCTTGAGTTACAAAACATTAATTTTTATAGATATCCCACTCGCATCCCACTAAGCGACTTCCAAGCTCTTCAAGCAAAAGACCTAAGCTTTCTTTTGAGCAAAAAAAAAAAAAAAAAAAAAATGGGCACATTTGGAAAAAAAAAATTTTTTTCTAATCATTTTATAAAAAAAAAATAAAAAAAATTTTTTTTTAATTTTAAAAATATTTTTTTCTGAAAGATTGAAAAAAAAGCTATCGAAAGTATTTGGGACGAATTTTGTTAAAAGCAAAAGGTATTAAGCTACATGTATGAGAAAAAATACCTATTTGCCGAAAACGTCAAATTTTGAACCCCTCTAGCTCAGAGAGTTCTTGACCGATCGTGTTAAAAAGTTGTGTCTAAGCTACTTTCTGCAAGAACTCACTTTGGTCCAAATTTCTTTCCAATCGAAAGACATCGGTTTTAAAAGTTGGGTCACTTGACATGAAATCCCCCATATATGTATTCCGTAACTCATTTTTTGGTTACTTCAAGTGGGAAGGAACACTTCATAAAATTTGTAAAGTTTTCAGTACAACAAATTTATTTTCAAATGAAAAATGACCTAATAATGAACTTAATATTTATTTGCGAGAATAAGCCAGCAACGCTGTTTTGAAAAAAGTCGAGTTGTGCACTTTTTATATTAAGCTATCGAAATATCAACTATGGGTTTCTTAATATATTTTTGTTTGAGAGTGTAAACAACTACATTACAAGATGTTGCCTTTTACATTATGAAATAAAAAACACTTGTTTAAAAATATTTCTTAAATAGTTCATAAATAAGGCCAAATGTGTTTCGCTTTCAATTTTATATTAAAAATTTTTTTTATTATTTCAGTTACAATAAAAAATTATCTATGGCAAGATGTCATACGGCAAGTTATTCGAAACAATTTTTTTAGTGGCATTTTTAAATGGTAAAAAATAAGAAAGTGAAAAAAATTCATTAAAAAGACTAACCTTCTTTTTATTTAGTTGTTTTTGCCGAAACAGATTTAGAGGAATGTAATTACAAATGTAATTCAACTGATAAGCGTTTGCCATCATGTGTATACGATAAGGATAGAAATTGTAACGTTCTATATCCTTCAGAGTGTGTAATGAGACGTGACAAATGTCTGTATGGCTGTGGTAAGAACTTAAACGCTGGTAGTGTTTGAAAGAGAAGGGAAATTTAATTTTTTTTTATATTTTAGCTTTTATTCTGAATGATTCCTTGGATTGTGCTAATAAAACTAGCCTGTGTAAGAACCAAAAGTTTTGTAATCATAAAGCATTTACTGCAAAGGTAGCTAGCGCCAGATTTTTAGTTGTTGATTACAATTATAATGACAATGGTGGCTATCGAGGATACGTATATAAATATAATTTTATAAAGGATTTTTTTCCATTTTTATATTATTATGGTTATGGTTATGATAATCATATTCATTATCATAATTATAACAACAACTACAATAATGTTAATTGTAACTACAACAATAACAACAATAATAATAACAATAACAACAACGGCAACAATAACAACGGCGTCAACAACGGCAACAACGGCAATAACGGCAACAATAACAATAATAACAATAACAACAACAATAATAGATGCAATTATGGAAATACTAATACTAATAATAACAATAATAACAACAATAATAGAAGAAACAATAATAACAATAATAATAATGGATAAAAATGGAAACTTCAAATAATAATGAAAATTTATATAATAAAATTATCCTTTAATATCCTTTAAAAAAAAATATATAATAATAAGTACAAAAAATGAATTTGAAGTTTTAATTTAAATTGTTAATGTGCTTGTGTTAATATTCATTCACATATATTTGGGTGTCCCCTACATGATGAAAATTGCTTTTTTAAAGGGGCTAAATGTTTAAATGATAACGCTAAATGGACGTCTTTCAGCTCTCGATTTTTATGTTTTTATGCAACAATACTGTAAGCTCAAATTTACGGCATAAGAACAATATTTTTGTCTTTTATTCTTAGAAATTTGACTTACTTTTGGTTGGATAGTAGACTTTGTTTACTTTATGCTTTTAAACAAGACATTTTTTTCAACAAACATATGTTACATATAATACATACATATATATGTTACATATGTATATATAAAACATGCAAAAAACCATCCAACGCATCCAAAGAAAACTTTCTTATATGAAAGCCGCAGGTGTCCTATGAACATACTTGTAAAAGCTTCTGAAATTCTTTTATCTACTTTCCCGTAGACTTTTAACATCTTCAAAAAAATTCAAATTCTGTTTAGGTACTTCTATTTCCTTGGCGTATTTGGCCCTTGGTTTTATGTAGATTACAGATACACACAAAAAATATTTTACAGAACTCGGTGGTCTGATTTTACTTAACCTTTTCTCTTGATTTTCACATACTTTAAGCAAATTTAACCAATTTTTAAAAACCAATTTAGATTTGAGGTATTTTAAGTTGAATAAAGTTAATTAAAAAAAATATTTCATTCGAAATGTGATTTTTAAGAATTATAGTTTATTCCATGAAAAACGGCTAAAAATGGTGGCAGATTGTTTTATTCTTTAAAAAAACTCGATTAATTTTTGCCTAAAAGAAAATGGGAAAATTAAACAAAAATAAATTGCTTCATATTTTTAAATTAAATGTCACACCCGTAACATTTTCTAAAAGGGTTTTCTTTAATATATTTTTTTATAGAAAAAAGTGTTAAAGCGGGTTCAGTTCCCAAAAATATTTTACACAACACGAATCTCAAGTCAAAATTATTTAAAGTTAAAATTGTTAAGATCACACCGTTCTTAGTTTTCAAGTAGTCATTGTGAGCTCATTTTCATTGTCGTTTTCTTACTGTAATATGTTTCAAAACTTACCATCCCTGGATATCAAGGCCTTTTTATAAATACCCACACCACATACGTGTTAGGAGTATTAAGGGTTTGTTCAGTTTGTAAAGCCCAAAAGTAATGGTTTTGAGATCCATATTTAAGTACACCGATCAAAATTAAAATCACTTGCGTCACATTATGGTATGTCTGTCAATCCATCCGTCCGTCCGGCTGGTTATTCACGTGTTTTTGTAATCAAAGTGCTGGTTGCCTTTTTGAATATATTTTACTGAATTTTGGCAGGGATAAGTTTTTTGACACTGCCATAAAGCTTATTATTTTTGGTTACAAATACAAATGTCCTCCAGGACTTAACTAACTTGAATATTTCTCCATCTTCACAAAGTTTTGCATATGTTTGCATATATACATATATGATTAGTATATTTTTTGATACATGTAGCTACATACATGCATACTTACATACATACATACAAATGCCTTCCCAGAAAAAGCATTGGCTCCAATATTACATTATCCTTACAACTATTAAGCTGAATGCAAATATTATCGGTTCGTTTTTTCACATAGACACCATAAAAATGTGGTGTAGGTTATAATATAGTCGCACTTGACCGACTATACCTTTCTTACTTGTTTGAAATAGTTTTAATCATAATGCTAAAAATCTCTGTAATGATTCTAAATACATATATAGTTTGAAACTTTAGTTGCTTGGCTACCTATTAATTAAGCCATGTTCGTGTTTTTGTTTCCAAAATAAATTTTAAATTCTAGAAATTGACATGATTTACCACAAAACTAGGAAATTAAAAGCGGCTGTTGATGTTAGGGTTGTACTCAATGATAGAGTTTACCACTGACTTAATGGGAGCTTGAGACCAACGGGTTTTTCTATTACCATGGTTTTAGTTATACACAAAAAAATTTAAGTAAAATGAACAAATTCGTCACAATGGAGTTGCCCATAGGTAAATAAATATTATTTGAATCGACGTTTTTCCGAATTCCTATGATCCTTTTAAAAACTTTTATTTCAAGCCGTCGCTTCGTTTTGACTTTGTACATTCAAGCTGGGTAAAAGGTAACTATTCTCGTGAACTGTAACAGCGTTTCATTGCTGTATTTAATTGCTTCTTGATTGGGGTTTTCCACGAATTTCAATAGACGAAAGTATATTTAAGGAAACCCCTAAAAAGCTAAGGCAAAAAGCTTCTATGATAGCCTGAATAATATAAATACGCAGCAAGAAAAAAAAACACATTTTAAAATCTACAGTTATTATTATTTAGAATTTAGAAAAAATCGTACTTAGGCTTTACTAAAATTGCTTTTAGGTAATTTTATTTGCAAGTAGCAATGCTTGCAGGACTCTAAACAATTACAAAGGTGATGATTGTTTATTTCTTTAACTTGATAAATAGAAATGTAAAAAAAAATTAGTTTGGTAACAAAGTAACCTAAATGGGGACAAGGTTTTTTTTTTCAAATATAAGGCCAAATATATCACGCTTTTGAAATTTTTTTTAGAAAAAATAAATAATTGTAAATGGCAAGATGCCGTATTTCAAATAATAAATAATATTTTTATTGCCATCTTTAAATAATATTTATTTTAAATAAAAAAAAATTTAGTAAAGAAGCAATTTTTTATTTAAGTTATTTCTGCCGAAATATGTCTAGAAGAATACAATTACCAGTATGACAAGCGGTATCCATCCTTTGCTTATTATCGGGAGAGAAATGTGCTTCAAAGTGTATAATGAAACGTGATCAATGTATGGTTGTGTTGCGAACTTTAACGCTGGTAGTGTTTATAAAATTTTTTTTCTGTTTTTGTTTTATTCTAAATCATTCCTCTAATTCTGGATTGCTCTAACTACACTAAGCTGCATGGAAATTAATAGAAAAATTCTTACAGTTAATTTCAGTAGTCAATAAACAAGCATAAACATAGTTTTCTTAATGAGTTTTTTGCTTTTAAATATCTAGTTATTATTATTATTATTATTATTATGTAAAAATAACAGGAATAAAAGTAATAAAATAATAAAAATATTTATAATTGAAGTAGGAAAAATTATTGTGAAGAATTGTTTCCAAAAAAATTTCCATTTTTCCATAAATTTAATTATGGTTATAATAAAAATTACAATAACAATAATAATAAATAAATAATTATAATAATAAGATTAATATTATTAACAAAAATAATAATGTTTGTGATGTATATGATTATAATGTCAATATTAACAACAACAATGGATAACAAACAAAATAATTTAAAAAAAGTTAGATACAACCTTGTTATATTGAGCAACCGAAGTCTTACATATTAAAAAAAAATAAAAAATAGGGTTTTAAGAAGTTTACATTTATATGTACATTGGACCGTCTCAAAAAATAATGTGCCCCGGTTACTGGCGATAAAGAAGTGTTAGTAAAGTAAGGTTTTAAAATTACATTTTTTTATCTCAAGATCAAATTTTTTACAAGTCAAAAGTTGTTGGCCACGAGATTTTAGCAGCCTGCAATGAAGCAACAGGATAAATTAGGTCACGGAATCATAGTTTTAGAAACTTTGAGGGGGAAAGTTTTTTTAAAATCAAGGGACTAACTTCGAAATATTATCAACTAAATTTTAATCTATTTGATTTTGCATTCATTATGACTTTTTTTTTGTAATTATGTACTTAATGGGCAAGTACTTAAATGCAGAACTGGAAGGACTCATAAAAATAAGTCGTTTCGACACAAACATAAAAAGATATCGTGCTTCAGAATCCAACTATAAATGCTGAAGATATCAAAACAATATCAAAAATGGGCCTCTTACACTATTTACAAGATATGCATCCATTTTAAAGATTTTACAGTAGACTTGTATTTTCTAAAGTTAGGGAGTAAATTAAAATAATACTACGTCGTTTAATATGATTATTAAATTGTCACAATAACTCCACATTCACCTTCGCCGAGTGTCCAATAGTTGGTAAAGGTTTTTTAACCAATAGGACAAATAGAACACCTTGTGAATCCCCTAATTAAATAGTAAGTTAAGCTATATTTACACTACTTTACTGATCATCTGAGTTTCACAACTAAGACTCAATTGTATAGTTATTATTTGTTGTTATTGTTTATTGCTAATATTTTTGTCTAATCTCAGTTGAAAGTGGAATGTATTCTTTTTTTAAACTATTAAGCGTCTGAGTTTTAACTGCAAGTTCTTTAAAGTTATCGGATTAAATGCTTGTTGTTGTATTGGCATACACTTTATACCAGTTTAACAATTTTTATAATTGGCGGACTGAAACTAAATCCTTAGATATAATGTAATACTAAAAATAAGAAAGTCACATTGTTTTCTGACACTCGTAAAAATTTGAAATAGTTTTTTTGACACTTAGCTCAGACGAGATCTCAGGTGGTGTAAATCAGAGACTGGCTTACTCAGAATAAAATTTATTCATGATTAAATCATGATACGAAAACCTATTCAGTTTTGTCATTTTGTTCAAACGTATCACATGACACAAACCAATGCATGATTTTAAATCATTTCATTCGAGCTGTTGTTGTTGGCATTTTGATTTTATTCAACGTTAAAAAAAATCAACATAATTTCAATCGTATCAACATCAGTGAGTGAAACTGAACAAAAAATCATAGCATTTAAGGGATGTTGTACTTAATGAGAATAACAGACAAAAAATTGGCGCCATGCTCATGGTTGACCGTTAGGTGACGTAGTCGTTTCGTCTATAGCGAAGGCTTGCCATAGTTCTTGTCATATTTCTTGTTTGGCACTAAAGGTTTCAAAAACAGTGCTAAGTGTTAGTAAAAACTTCTCTTTTGGCTAAAAATGCTTAAATAATTGCGTTTAAATTGTCAAAAATTAAATGTTTATACCTTTAAATATTAAATTGATTAAGCGTTATGCATAATTACAATCAAGTTAATATTTTTTTAAACATTTATGCATAAAAAACAAAAAAAATTTTGGGTAAAATTCTAAAAAGCTGAAATTTTTAAATTTCGATTCGAATCAATTGCCGCAATTTGCCCCCAGATACACAATTTTAACAGAAAAAAATGCATTAATGTGCAGTGGACAAATGCAAGCGAAGTACATAATATAATTTGTCCATTATATACGATTTTTAAAACATCTAATCATCTTATTTAAAGAAACGCGGTTTTTAGCTATTCAAGAGATGTTATAACAGCCAGAAATTTAAAATTTAAATAATTTTTGGAAACCGCCAGCACCCGCATCCGTAAAAAACGCCCAGTACTGGAAATTTATAAAAGATCCTGAAACAATATACTTTAAGCTTTTAAAATAGTCAGCAGTGTTCAGTTCTTTTAGGTTTATTTTAAACAGAGTGAAAAAATTTAGTCAATTTCTTTGTAAGCTTGTTATATCATTAGACTTGTAAACTTTTTAGAAACACTGATTGCCAATATTGTTACAAAGGATCAGTTTTTTTGAATAAAAATTTCCTTGCAAACCTTTTACAATAGCTTTCACCATAAATTTACAAATTTAAGGCTTGTATTAAAAAAATTATTATAAGGTTAATTTTTATTTTATATAGCTTTGGTTTGTTTGTAAAATAAACAGAAAGCGTTCACGTCGATGACTTTAAAAAATTTAACGCGAAAATTCATCATAAAATACGTAGAAACTTTAAAAGAGAATTAATAATAATTTAATAAAAAAATTCATTATGTAAATCTGGAAATAGTTAAAAAACAGTTTATAATTTCCCCTTTCTGAACTTACAGTTTTCAATTCAAAATGAGTAAAAAAAATTATAACTACTTATTTTAGCTGTTACTTGTATAAAAAAGTATCCTAAAAAATTTACTAAATATATGTGTCGTTCAAAACTTATACGACGGCAACTCTGGTTCTTGCACAGTTTTGTTTACTCTGATTTATTCACTAGCAACCGTTTATTTGTTTAATTCAATCATGTGAGTAAAACTCACACAATGAATAAATTCACAATGAATAAATTCATGCTTTGACCAAACGAAGCTGATTTTATTCAAGGCAGATTTTTATTCCACTCATTCAAATCACTTGAAATTTTAGCATCCAGATTTAATCAAGAAAAAATGTGATTTTGTTATTCTCTGGTGTAAATAAAGCTTTAATATATTTAATTCTTGAGCATCTTGATGTAAAGGTTGAGGCATCTTTTCTTGTCAACTACTTTAAAATTTAAATGTTTATTCATACACTTTTACAAGTAATTGACTGTATCCCAGTAACTTTGGTAATTTAATGTAGCGTTCAATTAAAGGTGAGTCAATTAGCACTATTAAAATATTGGTAATTTAGACAATTTCTGTTACTTAATTTACTTAATGGTAACGATTATTACATTAAAACAATAACTTGCAGCTTATAAATGAATTACTTATGCAGATATAAAATACAAAAGCCACAATAATAGAATTTTGGTCTTAAAATTAGGTTTTTGTTATTTTAAATAATTTATTTGGCTTAAACTTTGTTTACAAAAATAACATTTGGTTTTCTTTACATAAAACATTTGGGTACAAGTAGTAATGGTTGACAGTTGAATGCACGTTGCATGTCAAATTTTGACAAAGAGATAAATGTTTATTTTTTTTAATAGAAAATTGTCGGAATAAAAACAAAATGAAAAACTACAACAACTGTTTTGCTGCTTAAACTGCTGGCGTAATAATACCCAAGTAGAGCCACATTTAATGCAATATAAAATGTGAACTTTTCATAAGTCTACAATATATGCTAAATTGTAAGTATCTTAGAATTAATATTATTTATGTTGTAAGTTTATGGAATCATAAATGTTAGTTTTAACTGTTTTTTTCCTTTTTTAAACTTTTTTGATGTAGTAAAATTTTGAACTTCCCTAATGCGTGTTTTTTTTTTTAAAGAAACGTAACCAATATTTATATGCAAATGTTCTTTTAGATGCACAGTTTCTTAGAGTGGTTGTCTGCTTGATACACTATTGTACTTAAAGTTAAAAATTTTAAGTTTAAAATTCCAAATGAACAGCAAGTAAAATACTGATTTTGCTGGTTACGTTCTTTTTGCTTCTATGATTTGGAATTATGTTGTGTTCCAACAAATTCAAAAGACTTAAGAAACCTACTCTTTTTTCACTTACTTAAAACTTTGAATTCCCTTTATATGATTTTTTTATCCTTTTTTCCCCAATGCTACACATACATCAAAAACCAGCTGTTTTCTTAAAGTAAACAAACGTTTTTTATGGAACGGGGATATTAAAAAAAGAAACAACAAAAAAGTTTTCTCTAAGGAAATTGTCAACAAATTTGTACACCAATTATGGCAAATTGTGTTAAAACATAAAAGCCGACAGATTAGATAAAATATAAACAAGAAAATGTTAAACATATGAAAACAAACACCTTTACATACGTGCATGCATGTTATACGTTTAAGAGTGACGGCACAAATAGTACTATACTATGGTTCCCTGTAAAAAGTACTGCAACTATTAATACAATAAATTTACACCCAAAAAAAATATGTAAGAAGCATATAAATTGCATGCACGAAGAATTCTACAAGTTGCAATAAATCCAAAAATAAAATGTTAAAAGAATAAAAATATAATCTATGTAAATACATATGTATGTATGTGTGTTTGTAACATGTCATGTTAAACTCTAAAAGTAAAAATCCAAGACCTACATTCAATACAACAATGTTAAATATGACAATATAGAATAAAAAGTGTTTCGTGTTTCTTTTTATTAGTCCTTATGTCTCTTGACTTAATTTTCGAATCGGTCTGACTGAAAGTTGAGAACGCAAAAGAAAAACTTAAATTAACATAATTTTTTTGTACATTTTACATATATACATACAAACAGTGTAAAGTTTTTTAACATATTTGTAAAGAAAAACAATAAAATAAGCCATTGGCACTAAGACAGTGGGTAAGAACTAGCAAAACGTTTTAATTAAATTGAAATCTGTCAAAAGCCTTTCAAAAATATAACTGCTTTATAGTGACCACAAATTAAAAACGAAGTCAAATAAAAATCAGTGCGCTAAATGTAAAGGGTGTCTGGTGGCAGATTTATATTTTAAAATTTGAATAAAAACGTAATTATTGACACAAAGATTTTTTAAGAGCATTGAACGATAGAATAAAAATACGGATTTTTTTATAGCGTATGCCATCCAGATGTCTTCCGTCGAGTTGAACCCACTGTTTAAAACGGAGTCTTGTGTTCTGCGCTACACGCTGCAGTACACTTGGTTCAATTGAACAAATATTTTCCTTGAAAGCCACGAGAGGATTAGGAATTGTCAGTATAGATTTTCTTTTTGAGGTAGTCCCATAAATAAATCCATGGGAGTTAGATTGGGCGATCTCAAAGGCCATGCAATGTCCTCAAAGAAACTGATCAGTTTTTGGGGGAAATTTTGCCGAAGCAAATTCATCTAAGCTTTGGCTGTGTGTGCATTAGCTCCATTCTGTTGAAACCACGTGTGTGAACAGAACGATGGATGAGCTCACAGGTTTGGCAAAAAAGAATTCCGTAATTATGCGTCTATAATTTTTACCGTTGACATTCGTCGTCTGGCCTCGAGAATTTTCAGAAAAAATGTTTCAATTATTTAATGCGTTGCTAAGGCATGCCAAACAGTTACCCTAAGGGAATGCCATGGCTTTTGATACTTCGATCGAGGTTTGCGGGTTCCTGGAGACAAATAACGGCAATTTTGCTTGTTAACGTGGCCGTTTAAATGAAAATAAGCCTCGTTGATCCAAAAAATTGGATTTACAGTGCGAAAACGCAACAACATGGTTTCATTAAAATTTTTAAGTAAATCAAAGTTACTTTTTTTGGTTCTTGAACGATTTCAATTTCAAAAGAATGAATTTTTAGATGCTTTTATAAACTTCATGAATAATTACGCTTGGAAGTCCCAGTGAGGCTGCTCTTCTCGGCCTTGAAAGTCGCAGATTTTCACGTAAACTGCTTTAAACCAGTTCAATGCTTTCGGAGGTCCTTGAAGATCGATTGTTCCCTGGCCGTAAGACATTTATAGCCGAAACAGTTGCGCGGAGTCTCTCTATCCTCGAACGAATTAAATTTACACTAACTTTTAACAAAAATATTGATGAGCAATTACGTAAAAATCATTGCTCTTAAAAAATCTCTCCACAGCAAACGCGCGACACACACTCGACCACTGCGATATCGTGACCATTCTTTACCTTTTGAAATAATCGCATTTAAAAGTATATAAATTTGCCCCCATACACCCGTATATGTTCCGTATGGTTTTGACATCTCAGTGACTATGATCGCTGTTGTCACAAAGCCTATCGGATTTAAAAACGGTAAATAGGTTTTTCGGAATTTTTCTGAAAGTTGCACGAAAAGTGGTAGCCTCCTTAGAAATGCCTTAATTTTATGAAGTTTTTGTTATATTTCAAAACTCTAAAGCTATTGACTCTAAAACTGCCCCTGAGCTTCCCCTACACTGGTGCAATTTAAGATCGACTTCTATTAATTTTTTGCTCATGAGCAGTTTCGTGAGTCATACTTACACCCTTTTTCGCCCCCTAACAGGGTTGCCACAATAATATTTTTTTAAAATTTCTTAAATCGCTCCCACAGCTTCCAGAGTGCTCATAGAAAAGTCAAATATAAGACATACCCGAATTAGTTTTTCTTTCATAACATTTTTGTGAAACATATTTACCCCTATCTTCAGCCCCTAACAGGGTTGTCATACAAAATTTGAAAAAAAAAATTACGATAAAAACCCCTACAGTTTCCTCGGAGTCGCCCTTAGAGGAACACAATGTATCACAATCTTTAATTAGTTTTCCTTCCCAAACATATCCCCAGAACATACTTACCCCCTATCTCCACCACCTAAGTGGGTTGTCATACAAAATTTGGAATAATGATTCAAAAAAGCCAATAACTTCCCCAGAGTCGGCCTTAAAAATATAATGTATTCGAAGGACCTCCAGTAGTTTCCCTTCTCAAACATAATCCTTGAACATACTTACCCGCTATCTCTATAGCCTAAGGGGCCTCCCTTGAAATTTGAAAAAAAGTCTGGTAAGCAAATAATTTCTAAACGATTTTTTTAAAAATCAATGTTCCTTTGGAAGGATTCTTGGTTCTTAAATTTCTACTTTAATAATCAAATATACCAGGCCCACTGTGCTTAAGTAGAATAATAACAGAAATTGAAATAGATCCAAAAACAAAGTGCTGTTCAAAAGAAAAAAAATGTTAAAAAAAATATATAAAACTTCTTATAACAAAACAAGTGGTTTATAAAAATATTTCATATGGAAGACAAATGACTGGTTTGTTTGCTGGCGGGCAGTCAGGATGTCTGCATGGTAAACTTAATAAACTGGATGTTTTTGTGGCAGTTTATCACGCTGAAAGAACGGTCTGCTTTACTGCAGCAACAAAAAACACTAAAGATCAACCAGCGACAAGCATGGCGACATTTTTGTCAAATGGTTTTCTTATTTCTTGTATCCTTCTCTTATGTGCTCTCTAACAGTAAGCTACGTGCATCAGCGGCACTTTTAAGTTGTATTAAATGCTGCTTTCTAACTAAAAGGAAAAAGTTCACAATTTTAGCTTAAAACTGCTGAAATACAAAAAGCGGCACACTGAACAGCAGCCAAAAAAAAAAATAATTCAGCAGTCAAACTTAACAACGTCTACTAATTACCCTATGGGGAGTTCCGTAAGCAAAAAAAAAAATCTTTAAGGCTGTAATGCCTTAAAGCAATAAATGTTAAACAACATGCAAAGACACTAACACACATGCACTCTTGTAAACGTTCATAGTCATAGATCAAGTGGAAAAGTATAAGACAAATTAAAGCTAAAACTAAAATATAGTTTAAGTGGTCTTTAGGAGACGTAGTGGTTAGCATGGCCTGAAGGCAAAACGATGCCAGCGAGTACGTAGCAAAGGAATAGATGAAGAAAACGGTAGCTTAAGATCTTTTCGACAAAAACTAATAAAAAAAGACAAAATGTAAAATGTAACAAAATCAAGCTGAGTTCTGTTTGAGTTAAATATTTTTTCTATTTTATATTTACAGTGG
The DNA here is from genome assembly GCA_963583895.1 of Melanophora roralis. NCBI lineage: Eukaryota > Metazoa > Arthropoda > Insecta > Diptera > Rhinophoridae > Melanophora > Melanophora roralis. The sequence goes on from OY757189.1 coordinate 14,381,607, forward strand.
TTGGTCGTATTAGCAATCTGTTAGTTTTTAGAGCACCTGTGCTTAGACACAGTAGATGCTCAACCTAAAACAGTTCTAACTGAAAGAAAACAAAAATTATATACACTGGGGAATATTTTTTTGGACTTAAAATATTATCAAAAACAAAAAAAGCTGCCTTATTAAAGCACTGCTTAGTTAAACACTTACCAGTCTTAGCATTTCAGTTTAAACAGTTTAAATGTTTGGCCAAATGAATAAATGACTGACTGGCTATTAGACTGTTTAAGAAGTTTTTTTTAAGTGATTTTTTTTTTGCTGCGGAATAAAGTGAATGTAAGATATTATATTCATACAACGACTAATGGTTACCCAGCAAGCTTTCCATAAAGCATTTATTTCTTTGTGTATCTGTGTAAGTAAGTGTGTTAAGTGTCGTACTTACTTCTTGAATGTAGTATAAAAGTGTCGGTATTTGTCAAAATGTCAATTGCAGCGACATTTTCACTTGATCAACAGCCTGAAAGCAACAACCTCATACATTTTAGTTTTGCTGTCTGGCGTTGCTGCTGGTACTGACTGAGTGACAATAGTTGCAGTTTTAGTTGTTGTATGTACTTGCTGCAGTAATATTTTCAAGTAAATCTCAGTTTTGTCACTCTACTCCTTGTGTTAGCTGCCTTGATTTTTTTTTATTTTTCCTTGTTTTTTTAGTTTGCTTTTGTGCGAATTAATCTAATTTAATGTGACCAACTGTAAAGAAAGCTGAAGGTGAATTAAGGTGATCAAACTATAGAAGGAGATAATGAAAATTTCATACAACAAAAACACGTTCTTCAAATGATAAACAAAAATACTACATCTTACTTCGTCGTTTCTTGTCCAAGATTAAGTAACATATAGCCGTTTAGGTAGTAATGGAACTTCAACGGCCTTTGGCTGATAACTATAGGGAAAACTTTGGCTGAGGAATCGTATCTATACCTTGCGAGCGTTCCTTAAGTGATGCTGCTTTTTGAGTCTTCCGCAAATTTCTAAAAGAGTTTGTGAACTTCTTTGGTTTAGTTTTCAGTTGGGGCAGTCTATGCTTTTTTCAATCTCTTCAAGTTCGTTTTTGCAATCAAAAGTGATTTCAAACCTGAAGACGAAACTCTTAATTAAATTTTATCTTATAAAGGCGAAAAAAGGTTCAATATGTTTATCCAAAATTTAAACATTTTAATTAAAAATATTTAAAAAATAAGTTAAAAAAATATTTTAGTTACATGCATGAATAGAAAGAACATCTGGCCATTGTTTCTTTCTGTCACCTGCAAGGACAAAATAATAACAAGGAGCGATGTTAAGACTTCTGTTTTAGAACGAAAATTTAACTCTTAATCTGGCAGAGTTACTGCTGTACCTTCTTACGTGGAATTGTAGCACTTAATCTGTCTTGACCTGAAACCAAATTTTTTTCCAAGCTATTTGGCTGTGTCTTTAGCTAGCAGCACCAATAGTTTTTTTACCTTTCAGTTAGTCCTTTCATCGGTGACTTGTTGTTCCATGTATTTATAGCTCTTTTATTTGCTTGTACATTGCAGGTTTGATGCCTGTTCTGCCCGTTCAAGCTGAATATGATCAAGTAGTCTTTATATAGGTGTATGGATATTGCGCGACAGCCGGAAATGAACAGGCAAATAATTTGGCGATTAGGGCTAAAAATAGCAAGCAGTTGACCTTAGAATCCAGACACTTAAAATGATGAGAAACTTTTAAAACAGCCCGAATTGGGATGGTTCTAAGGAAAACTGAGGGGACTAGAATTAAGAGCGATAGGCTGACAGGTCACAGAAATACATCTTTATCGAATGGGATACTACAAGTAGGCCAAGAGAACGCCAACTCATGAAAAACTTCCTTTGTCACTGCCCAGCTTTTGCACAGGCTATCGTCCGATATATTGTGTTTTACGTTATACCAAATTTAACAAACTTGGGTGGTATTAAATGGAAAAATTCTAGGAAATTCGCCCATATTACCTAATTTATGTAAACTTCTTCCTGAAATTCTTTTTCTCCTACAAAGCGTAAAACAAGCTGATCCCTGTCTAAGGTATGTAACCTGCAGGGATGGAATCCTTTCTCTAAAGACTTTTCTTTCAACCTTATCCATCCAAAAACTATAAAGTAAACAAACGGACACCATCAAAATATCATGACCGCCACATGGTGCCAACACCTACCAGCAACAATTGAGTTACCCTTTTTTTAAACTATAAAATAATGTCCCGATTTCTTAAATAAAAATTTAGTAGGTTTATTTATATGTATCTTATCTCGTTGTTGTTACCGCTACAGCTACTGTTATATAATTACTTGTGGTGGCAAAACTGAACAACCAACAACAAATGCGGTTTGTAAAGCCTTGATTGACACTTTGATAATATACTGTCTTGATATTGATATTGAACGTAACGTTACTACTCCTGTATAAATATTTTTATTTTTTTTTAACGATGACGATGCTTTTTTATACGTTTTAATCGTAAAGTGTCAATAGCCAATCGGTTAGGATTTCTAAACTGTCAAATTAAAAAATAATATTTTAACGTGTCGTAGTTATGGTTTTTTGCATAATTTTGCTGTAACATTTAACATTTGGTAGAGTTATTAAGTATTATAAATAAATAGGATTAAATAGGAAATTTACAGAAAAATTAGTATAAGAAAATTATAGAAATAAAATGTTTCCATGGCAATGCGCCTTATGCTCCTTCACATGAGATCACAGTTAACATGTAGATACGGTTAATATTTCCTTCTCACCATTTGATAAAGAATATTTCAAAAGTATAAAAATAGGGTATTCAAAACTTATATTATGTCAAAGTTTAAAATTATTTTGCAGTTGATTGACCTCTTAGCTTAAGATTGGCCTAAAATAAGAAAAATATTCAAAAGTGTGCAAAAAATAACTTTTTTTCAAGTTATGATGGCTTAGCACTTTAGCATATGTAATGGATCCACTAATTGCTTAACTGTCTTCATTATTTGTTTTTAATTTAAATGCTTTAGTTTTGACTTAACTATTGACCATATACCGTTTGAAATAACGATTTCGTTAGAGACAAGAATAAAAAATAAAGAAATAAAAACCGATTTCATGGTATTGGAATTTCAAATTATTTTTAAAACAATTGAAAAGTATTTAAAGAAAAAAAATAAGGCAATCATTTAGAATGATTGAAGAGTTTCAGTATTGACTTTTAAAAACGTTCTTAATTGGCGCCTTAAATAGTGAGCGTTTGAAGTGCGATTGTGTAAAATTTCATTGATAATTGCTTAATGATTTAGTTGGTAATAAATTGTAGCTAAAATTTGATTTAACTTCCATGAAATATATTATTTGCTTTTCATGGTTTTTATATAATGATTTTGTTTAAAAGAGTGTCAATAATGTTTAGAAATATAAATTGAAAGAAGTTATACAATTGGTTTTTTAGAATATTTTTAAAAAACAAAATAGTAATAGTAAACGGAAAAATAATAAATGGAACGTTTGTCTGGGTTAGGAAATTAGGTTCACCAAAATTTCTTTAAGGTTTTCTATTTCACACATCTCAACTTATTAACATTGGATATAACATCAGACACAACTTTAGACTCTGATTTGGGGGACCCTGCCTGCAGCCCTTAAATTTGCAATTGCTAGTCTTCTAAAGAATTTTCACTTTTTTATTAATTGTTTCGTTGTTTCACAGTGTTGCATTGGCGAAATTTTACCCTTTTTCTTTAGATTGGCCTTCGTCGGAACAGTACAACTGTTTTCTAGATTAAGTTGAAAACAATTTTGAATGTTTTGTTTAATTATAATAATTCTCAATAAGTTTATTACATTTATTTAATAAAAGCAAAATATATATTTAAGTATTTCAAGATTTTATATGAAGTCTACTTATGCTTTTGTGTGAAATAAAGGTCTGTGCCTCCATGGTTACAAAAGCTGAGGCCTGATTACCATGCACAGGGAATAGAATTTGTATAGTGAATTATTGGGCATAAGCAAATGGATGCTTATTTTTCGAGCCAAATTATCTTAAGCGATAAAGAAATTTTTTGTCTTAATGCTTTCTTTATCCCCAAAGTTGAGGCTTTGGGGCTCTGGGTAGCCAGATATGGTTTTCGAAAATCAAATACATTTTCACCCTGCCAATGTTTGGTGTAAACTTAGGGCTGTAGGCATAATTAGACTTTACGTTTGTGAAAATGAAGCTGGTAAACATTGACTGTTACTGTTTTCTCAATATAGTGACGTAATAAAACATTTCTTTCTGCTGAAATTGAAAGATATTTATGTGGCCGATATTTGGTTTGAACCAGACGGTGCCACATGCTATATAGTCTGAAAATCAATTGCTGCATAGGAAATTTTCAGGCCGTGCACTCCCTTTATTTGGGAATCAGGATTGATCTCTAGATCGTGTGATTAAAAATCATCAGACTGCTTCTTCTAAAATACTAGGTCTATGCTTACAAGCTGCATCAATAAATTTAAGACATAATTTTACAAAATAGCTATGGAAATAATCGATAGGCAAGTTCGTATGAACATGCAACGCCGTAAATGGAATTTACAATCAAAAGTCTAAAAATTTTATTTTTTATTGAGCTCAAATCCTCAAGTAATTGCACTAATTAATGTCTGGCTATCAGTAACTATGCCTTAAGAAGCATAAAGATTCCACGATTGTTAGACCTTTGCTTGTAAGACTGTATTATGATAAGGAAGACGTAACTGGATCCCAATCTATAGGTTTTCAAAAAAAGACCCAGTTCCAAACTTTCCTCTATCCTTGCGGCATCCGTGTAGTACAGCTAATTTTGACTTAGTGTAATAGAGCTACTCTTGACTTTTACTTGGGATTATTTTTTCCACGCTTATCCATTTTTGAGAAAAAATATTAAAATTTAGTAGTTCTTAGAGAAAGAAAAAATATGCTTAAAAACCAGAAAAACATTACTTAAAAGTATGGTAAAATAAATAATTTTTTACATAAAGTTAAAAGTACATTTTACGTGTTTTACAAAGTTGTCAAAGATTTTCCAATAATATTATTTTATTTCGGGATTCTTTTAAAACAAGAAAATACAAATAAACTTATTTATTTTAAAATCCGTGAAAACTCGCTGCCCACACTAAAATCCGATCTACAAAAACTTTTGTTAACCAAGAAATATATCTTGATTTTTTTTTATCAATAATTTAATATCACATTATAATTAATTTTCACTAAAGGTGTTTTGTTTTTCAAGCAGAAACCATGCAGATTTTTAAATATAAAAACAATTGAAAAGCAATAGAAATAAAATTAATAATATTATCAAAACTTATGCATGACTGAATCGTGAATCAATTAATAATAATAAAAATGGAATATTTGAGCTTTAAAAATATGTTTACACTTTATAATGCTGCTTTATAAATGCAAAAAAATATGTTAATCCCTATATATATTATAAAATCAAGGTGTAAGTTTGTTTGTTTGTTTGTTTGTTTGTTTGTCACGCAATCACGCCTAAACGGCTAGACCGATTTTCATGAAATTTGGAATGTAAGTACCTTAAAGCCTTGGGTGTGCGATAGGCTATACGTTTTTGGAAAAAGGGGAGGTGCCACGCCCACAGCACTTCAAATCTAACTGTACTTCTACTGTAAAAAAATAACTTTTAATACTGGTGCATATGTTGGACCGATTTTTTCAAAATTTTGTACACATTTATAAGGCCACTAACGGAAAAAAATTTTAAGGCAAAAAAGGAGGCGGGGCCACGCCTCCTAAAACAAAAATTATATGAAAGGCACTTATTTCAGACCGATTTTTTTCAAATTAGTTCGCATATAAACGGCTTCCAAGTTAAAATTTTGGAGGTAAAAAAGTGGGCGGTGCCACGCCCACAAAAATTAAACTTTTTTTTGCTGGTACTTTTATTGCGCCGATTTTTTTTTCAAACTTGGCGCACATATAAAAGGCCTCTAATTCTAAAATTCTAAAGGACAAGAACTAGGGGTTGCCGCGCCCACAAAAATTACAGTCTTCATACTGGTTCTTCTATTGCTGCGATATTTATGAAGCTCAAAAATTGACCTATAATTTTTATTTTTTTCGGTACAATAATAAGTGGCACAAAGATGGACAAACGTGCAAAATTATTGGAAGATAGAGCAATATTTGAGCCAGTTATAGCCTAAAACGCTAAATCCGGGAGGACTTTTGTATGGGAGCTAGGTCAAAAAATTAACTGATCATCACCATAAACAACATGCTTTTTTGCCATGCTAAAATACGTATCTGTTCCAAATTTTATTGAAATATCTGCAAAAATGCGGTCTCTACATTGTTCACAAGAATACATTAAGTATCAGCCGGACTGACGGACTGACATGTTTAAATAGACTCAGGAAGTGATTATGTGGCAATCGGTATAATTAGAGGCTTTTGCTTTTGTAAGGTACCAAAATTTTTTACAAAAACATAATAAAATTTGGGTATAACAATATAAGAGAACTTTAAACTCCTTTTGAAAAACACTTGAAATGTAATTATAATATAAATTAAGAACAACAGATATATACAGGGTGTCCGCCGGCAAGGTATACTAATTTATTTTACCGCCATTTTGGTAAATGTTAATCTCGACAGCCCGAATTTTTCAGTCATGAAGTAGAGACATGGCAAATTTATTATGAAAAAATATTCAGTAACCCAACGTGTTTTAATCAATAAAACATGACAACCCCGTTTTTCATGAAAAAATAATAATGAGTGCCGAGGCATATTTTCATTTGAGTGGATATGTCGATAGCCAGAATAGTCGGTTCTGGGTAATAGAACCCCCTCAAATTATCCATCAGTCACTTTTGCATCCATTAGAAGTGGAAGTCTGGTGTGCAATTTGGTCAGGAGGAATCATTGGAGCTTACTTTTTTAAAACGGAAAACGGCGTAATGGGAAGCCATATCGCATACAGCAAGGATAACAATGGAACTTCTCCGAGATCTCTTTCCCAAATAAGTTATTTCAAGAAATGGTGATGATGATTGGCCTGATTCGACTGCTCCAGACTTCTTTTTGTGGGGATATCTGAGCAGCAAGGTTTGTGCATAAAAACCACCTTTCCGGCGGACACCCTGTGTGTGGCAATATTATTGGAGCAACAATACCAACAGGGTAGTTCTAAGGGGAAGATATTTTTAAGCTCCATATACTAAGTAATCCAAAAGGTTTGCCTTCCAATTCTTAACGCTGGCAGTTTTCAAACAAACTAGCCTTTGCTTTAACAATCAAATAATCCCAGGTTTCTGGTTTGCTGGATTTTCTGGCTTGCACTTGGAAATCCCCCCCCCCTTAGGGGTACTAGGGTACTAAGTTGATAAAATTTACAGATTTTTGCACTAAATGGAAAAGCTCCAAACAGAGTGTAAAATACCGTTTTATGAAGTACCTAACGACCCGTAATTTTTTTTATAAGATACAAACTTAACTATTAATATTTGTATAGTAATTTAAAACTTAATAATCCAGATTTGTTTTGTTAGGTTTTGTTTGCATAATTTCACACAATATTGTTTATGGGTTTAATGTTTATGTAAAAGTTTTATTAACAACACTAAAGGGTATTTCGTGTAAAAATTTGCATACCAAAAGCATAAGCAGCTCATCAAAACGATCAAAATTTCGAGTTGAATCGAATGCCGTAATTTTCCACGAGTTTTATATGCACTTTTTTAAGTAAGGCAATTGCTTTCAAACTTTACCTTTTAATATTATTCCCGCGCAACGCCGGGACGGGTAAGCTAGTATTATATAAAATGTGAAAAAAATAAAAAAAACCGATAATGATAGTAAAAAATTATTTATTATAAAAGTTTTTTTTAGAAATGATTGCCACAGTGGTATAAATTACTAAAATTTTAACATTAATAATAACAATTTAAGTATAATTGTTGAGGACTTTGGTATTTGAGAAAAAGGCAAGAAAGTTACAGTCGGTCAAGCCCAAACATATTATACCCTACACTTCATTTGAATGGGTGCTATTTCAAAAAAAAAAATAAACGATAAAATTCGTATTCAATATAAAAGTTGGTGGCATAAAAATAAAATTGTAAGCAAAATCTCGCTAAAGTAGAATAATATGCGGGTCATTCACAAATTAAATATTTATTTCCATAACCGATAACAAATTTATTCAGTTTACCAGCTAACGACACAAAGTTAACATTTATACAAAATTTGTTGAAGATACAAATTTAACGGAGCCAGTTATAGCCAAAAAGCTTTTTCCGATAGAACATTTGTTTTGGGCTATTAAAAAAAATGAACAGATCATTACTAATATAATAAAGCCAAATTTCAAAAAAATATCCTAAAAATTGCGACCTGGAACAGGAATACATTGACACCCAGTCAGACGGACTGACGGAGGGACATGTCTAAATAAACTCATGAAGTGATAATCTCATTGTACTTTATGTTGTTTTTTCAAAATTTTTTTATATTGGTTTTTGTTGAAATTAAATTTGAATACGATTACAGACCTTTTAGAATATAAAACGTATGCAAACGTATGTGCCTTTTCTAAATGATCTTTTAAATACGAGACCATATTTGTTAGTTTACACCTTTCATAGTCTTTTTGTGACTATAAAAACCGAAACCATGTTCTTTGAGCATTTAGCTTAGATTTGGCTATTGAAATTTGTCATCCTTGGAGCTCATAGTCTTTAAAAAAACAACCTATAAATTTTGAAATAAATTCAAAAACAAGAGTAAAATGATACCATCCATCACAATTGAATTCCCTTGGAGCAAGTTTAAAGAAGATTGTAAATAAAGTTTTTTACAAAACTCCTAATAAACTTTAGATTTTTGCATTTACTATCTTATTAGAATTCTTAAGGGGTTTCTTAACTACGGGCAGTTGAACAAAATTCTTTTTAGTACTTAAACAGAGCTATAATAAGAAATTTTCCAGCGTTTACCTTAACTTAAGGTCAAAGCTTACTGAACTGTTATACCATTAATGGAAAGTCTTTATTGAAAATAACTCTGTTTCTCCTGGATTCAGGCCTCTACAGGTCCAACAGACGTTATCTGTATGGATAGTTAAGTGTCAATAAGAGTTATAATCTCCCTTAGAATTAATTTTGGACAGTATAGCAATTTAACAGGCTAATTACTTATAAATCCGGAAATAATAAAAAACAATAAAAACAAAGCAAAAAACCTGTAGAAAATAAACTTAAGGATTTTGAAAACTTAAGCTGTAACGATGGCCTACGTTAAAATAGTAGGCAGCAAAAACAATTGGAAAAATGATAAGAATTCTTTGAGGTGATCTGGTTGAAGAAAGAGCTTGAACTTAACGAAACCTAAATAACTATAATTAGTAAGTGTACTGGCCCCTCAGTTTACCTTCAAGCATAATTCCATCAGATGAAGGTTGTGAAAACCAGCCTTTTGTGAATATTTAGTCACGTTGTCGAAACGAGTGACAACTTTTAGTGCCGCTGCCCATCTTTTGTTCAAGACCAGATGTGGGCCCCTTGATAGGATTAAAATAGAAAACGTTAAGAGAATTGTCTGCCTTAACGAATTTTTGTCAACTTCTTCCCCCAATTATTTTTTCCTTTTTCATTGCAAGAAACGAGCAGCAAGCCAAACACTGGCTAAAACCTTGCATGGCTTGAAGCCTTTTTAAAGATGGCCTTATCAATCGATCCACATACCTATTTACACACAACAAAAATATTCTGGAAAAAATATATTTTTTTTAATTTTTTAACAAATAAAAACAAATTATATTCAAAACTAAAATATAAGTGAACAGGCTCACTGTACACATTTGTATTATTGTTGGCAATAAAATGTTCGTGTCTTAAGTCTTTAGTTTTAAATAAGAATTACTTTGATTTGTATTTAAAAACTATTATCATTATTTCGTTTGTTAAAGTCCTTTTATATTTTGAAATAATCATATTGAATTTGCATTTTAATTGACAACATATTTAGAAAAAATAAAAAAAAAAAACACAAAACAATCTTAAATAGAATATAAAAACAAAGACATTATTAAGTTTGATAAAGTAAAAAAAAAACCTTCAAACTGCATTTAATAATTTTCTGAAATTTTGCTATATTTTTTTGTTTAAAAGTAATATACCACTATGCCCTGATAGTTGCATTTAAATAATGATAATAACCAATTCTCTATGAATTGTTTAAGAATTAAAAACAAACATTTTATTTACTTTGGCTTAAAAACCTAAACAGAACATAAAAACTTCAGGCGTTTTAACAAAGTTATAAAAACAGAAATCATATTGTTATTAAGATTTTGTATGAATGTTTGTTAAAACTATTGTCGTTATTGCTGTTATACATTTGTTACATGTCGTGCTTAGTAGCAATATAATAGAAAAAAAATGGCGAAACACAAAATTCATAATTTTAAATATGTGTTTCTATAGCCATTTCATATCATGAAAACAAAATATGTTCAACACTTTTGTTGTATATTGTGGCATTTAATGATAGATTTATGACTTATAATTTACTTTTGTATACGATTTGTTGTTTTTGGGTTTCCTTGATTTTGCCAGAAAAGTTACAAGTTTTTGATTTTTAATGCATATTATGAACAAAGCAGAAAAAAAACTTAGGGCCATATTTTCTAAAACACAACGCTTTTATATTAAACATATGTGTTGAAAAAAATGAAACCTTAAAAGTGTTTTGATGTTTTTGGCGCTACGTTTAACGAAATAAGGGCCCTCAATTAAATTATACAATTAATAAAATGATTGTAAAATAAGTTGCCCTGTGCCTAAGAGGTTTTAAACACAAGTGTTTTTTTAAAATTTCGTAAATAGAAATCTTCAATAAATATATTTAAAATAAATCACAGCATGATGGCTTCTTGTCACGGTTGTCGTTAATGTGTGAAATTAATTTGAATATATTTTTAAGCGACATGTTCAATTTGACAAACTATATGTTTTAATTGTGTTTTGTTCTAATAAGCACATGCTGTTTTTAAAGTTTTTTTTTAGGAATTTTTAACAAAATCTTTTAAAACTAAATGCAACTATTAGATTTGTATTTAGAATGTATAAAGTATTTTAGTAGTTAGACTATAGCTTAAAAAAACTATATAAAGATAAGTTTGTTTGAGTAGATAATCGACAGCTAACGCACAGAACCCCATCCTATATATGTGTGTTGCTTTTTTTTATCAGAAATATAATCGAAAATATTTCAGTTTTGATCCGCTTTAACAAAGTTCTAGTTCTACCAAGTCTATGCTAGAGAGCCAAGGTTAGACAAATTTGTATTAGCTAAGGCGGTTGTCTACTTTATTTGAGTCTGGATCCTCCCATGAAGACTGGGTTTAACTGAAAACCGCTTTCTAATGCAAGTTAAGTTTCTAATTCATAAAGGTCTTTAATTAGCCAAAAACAGGTGACAAAGTTTGGACAAATGCAGTAATTGGAAGTTTGTACTGAGGATGCTGCCAGTCTTTGCATGTTACTAGGTTTTAGGGAAACACAGTAGAGTTAGACCCCCTTTATACTTCAATTATTAATTAAAATTCAAATATGTAAAACCTGTTTTTTAAACAAAAGATAAAGCTTTGAAAGATGGTTTATTTCAAAATATTTTTTAGTAGACATTAAGGACATAGTTTTTGCTCAAAATAGTCACTTAAAAGTTTTGATATGTGTAACCTTATAAAACTTATTTTTAAAGAATTTTGACTCAAAATCGTATTGTGAAAAAATTTGTATAGAAAACCTGAACTTCTATTTTTAATTCTTTGTTTGATGGCATGAGGTATTTTTTATTCTGAGGGGGAACATTTTCATAAAATGTGTTAGGCACCACATTTTCATTAAAACGCTAAAAAAGGCAGGTTATTTAGAATTTGATCGTCTTATACTTTTTTCCAATTTGTAAAAACATATCATTAATAAATTTATTTGTATATCGATAACATTCATGCTTTTTTACAAAAAAACTTTTTTTCCATTTTTCGTATATAAGCCCAGGTGGTGTATTAGGAAAAAGATGAAGGAGTTTTTCTCAGCCTTTTTGCAAATATTTTACCTTTGTTATCAGGAGACATTTGTGGGCTGTTGTATACTACGTGACCTAAGTGGGGTATCCAGGCATAGGCTGAAATCAGAACAAACTACCATCTTAACCTACCAGGCTATAATATGTTGGGGACTTGACCGATATAATTCTCTCAATTGTCTATATTTTAGCTCAGGATTTACTGGATGTAAAATTACTTCAAGTGCAGTCTTTTCTAGTGAAATAAAAATTATTTTTTTTAGAAGTATGTTCAATGTATCTACTTAGATGGGATTTCAGTAAATAAAGACTTTAAAAAGAAAGCAAATGGTCGAGCATCTCGCACATTTAAACAATTTTTGACCTCAAGGGAAAAAAGCACGATGAAACTATATTTTGATAGTACTCAGGCCAGTTTTCTTACTGCCAAATCCACAGAGATAGGAACATTTCAGTGCTTTACAAATTTTAAAAAAGTATGACTCCATGAGGTTAAAAAAGGGTTAAAATTGTATTGAAAAACTTTCAAGGTACTTTTTGTAACTTTTATAACAATAAAGATAGAAAAAAACTGGTCCTGGTCTTGAAGTAGTATGACAAAGTCAAACGTCCAAACACTAAATATTAAGTTTTTGTACTTTGCAGATACTTTTTTGCATTTGTACAGACCCCACTTAGGGCTGAAAAAGCACTCAGTGTGCAAAAGGGATCTCTTGTATTTTATTGGAACTTGTTTTTTCCTCAGATTGGGGTCTAAAATGAATGAGGGTTTTAAAAATTACTTTTTCATATTTTTGGTACGTTTCCATTTTTGGAATTATAAGTTTATTAATATGAAGTTAACAATTTTTAACCCAAAGTGAGGCCAAAAGTCAACTGAGTATACGAAAACTACCTCTTTTAAATTTTTGTACTTTTTGAATTATTTAGAATGATGTGTCACTTATAGGCCCATATTAAAATTGAAAGTAAATTAAAAATTTGAAAAAAATTTTTCACATTTTTGAAACTTTTTGCAGCTTTTGAGTTTATTTAAGTCAAAAATAACCTTTTTTAATTCTTTAACAAAAAGTTTTAGATATGTTTATAAAATGAAGGTGTTTTAAGCCCAACGGAACGCTTTTAATAGTTTTTTGATTTTGCCCAAGTTGATTCTATAAATGTGGAATTTAGTACTTTTTTCTTATCTTTGAAAAATATTTTTTAATATTTTACTTAAAAATGCAAGATTCTGGATAAAAATTATATAGAAAGTTTGAATTATATTTATAAATTTAATAACGATAAGTCATTGATCAAGAGCAATGCAATAAAATATAACGACCAGTTAATTGCTTCTTAGTATGTGTGAATGGATTAAATATTATTTAGTGTATTTACACTTCTTTTTATAGTGATCGCAAGGAAGTGAGTAAAATCATAAAACCCTAATTTTTTTTTTTCATAGATTTAGCCCCTATTTTAAAAGAGAATTCCCTAAATCAATTTTTTGTAAAGTCAGATTGTCAGTTGACCATTGTTAATAAGGCTCAAAGGAAGCTATTTACGTTTAATCAGTTAAATTAAAGTCATCGTGGGACTATTAATTTAAAAACGTTATAATTTAGGCATATCATTTCAAAAATTTAAATTTTTTAGATTTTCTTATCGTTAAACTTTTTTAAAATTTTAACCTCAAAAATTATCTTCCAAAAATATTTTACAATCAAAACATCTCAAGACAAATAATGGTTTATTGGGTCTTTAAAGGAACTCTTGAACGTTTTGGTTTGCTTATAGTAATTCTGAATAAGTTTGTTGAGGTTATTATATAAAGGCAAAATATATTCATGAGGTTTTTAAAGAATTCTGTTGAAGTCTACTGATGATTTGGTGTAAGAACTGATGAAAGGCATATAGACAAACTTTACCTGCAACAAACCCTCTAAATAAATAAAGAAAATTGAGATCAATTTCTGAATAACCTTTGGAAATTGTTATATTACACTTACATTTACATATAACTATTTTTTAATGTAAATATGCACAAATCCAACGACAATAATTTTTTTAAGGATAACCATGCCAAGACATGCACATGTAGGCTGGTGTTTACAAAACAACCTAAAAACTAATGCGATAAACTCCCTTCAACAAGTGCAAATAGAAATGTTTCCTTAACAAAATTAAAATAATGCATGAAACCAATAAGGTTGGTACATATATTTGCGCTATAAGTCCCTGAAGTTGTGTGTGTAATTATGTACCAAAGTTAGTGCATGGTTAAAGTAAATTAATGACTTTATTACAGAATATTTGCTCAATTGTTTTAGATTTCTTTTAAACCAGAAAATTACAACGAAAATATACGAAATAAAGTTGTATTTTTATTGTGCTTCAATCTTTAAGCTAATATTATCATCATTATTGCATATATTTTTTGGGTTTATTCTTAGTCTGGGATAAAAAAAAACAATTTTGGCATTCTACCCACACAAACTTGTTTGAGACTGAGGAAATTCAACAGAAAATTAAATTGAGCAATTTGTTAAGGTTTATTATGTATGCTGGACAAAAATAATAAACGTGTTGCATAAGCAAAAATTCATACAACATATAAACACACATACATACGTAAAAATATTTGTACATACGTATAGGATGCAACATTTATAGCTAAATTTTACTTATAATTTAAAACATATGTGTTAACATCTTAAAGGTAAATTTTAAAAGCAATTCAGTTTAAAAATTGCAAAAAAATATTATAATGAAGACATCAAACTAGGCACTGCCTACTTTATGTTAGATTTTTTTTAAAACAATTTCTAGAACAGCAAAGTCACCATCAAAAAAGACAAAATTGTAAAAGAAGAGGTGTTTTTTCATGGATTTGTTAAGCCATACTTTAATGGTTGACTCTTAGTAGGTTTCTTCTTTGGCTGCATTTATGAATGAAAGATAAAGTACTTTATGTTAATGCGTTTTTATTATAGCCTTAAGCAGAACACATGTTTTGATTTCATTTATTTAAAATGATTCATTTTTAAAAGTTTTGCTGATGTGAAAAAGTTTTGAAAAAAATATAAATAATTTAAATTCAATTTTGTTGGTTAAGTTGCTTGAAGGGGATGTGTGTTATATCAAAAAAATAGTCTTAGAGCCACTTCCACTTATATCGTTGACTTGAATCCCTTTCTGAATTTTTTAAGGAGTTTTTGTTTGTCTAGTCTGGATTCCATGTGCTTGTGGCCAAAGCATTTACTAACTTATATAAGTGGCTATTACAGAAAGTTTGTTCCATTAGCCGAAATTTGAATCGATGTCTATTTGCTTAGATCGGCTGTGCTTTTTCTCCAACTTTTAAATAAAGTTTTGAGATATTTTCTCTTACTGATCTTTCCATCGAAACTTCAGACTTACCCTTTTGCGTGACCCGCCACAAGGTTAAAAATGAAATGACTCCTATTTATAGAATTTTTCTTAATTCCCCTAACATAATCTAGCCAACGTAAGTGCTAAGTTTTGATACAAGTAACTATGTCAATGTCGGTAAACATCCCATATAGCTCGTGGTAAATACCCGTATTTTCCGTCAACGCAGTCAATTCAAAAAATTTTTCAAAGAATTTTCCTCTCAAACACTCTAAGCACTGCTGAATCTGCTTTTGCATAAAACTATGCTTCAGAATCGCGGGTAGCATTAGTTTCTTGTAGAGAGTGATTTTTCTCTATCGCGTAGTGGCTTTACCTTTTAACTGCTTACTTAGCCCAAAGAAGCATTTATTGGGAAAAATTGTTTTTCTTTTTATGCTAAAACTGATGTTCCTTGTTTTGTTTATGGGAGGTAAAATCAATGAGTATTTCAAAGTTGTACCTTTCAGCTGCCCTTGTCGGCCAGAGTCTATTGAACGTTGCGTGTGCTGATACCAGTAACTTACTTTTATCTGCATTTTCTGTCAAATCGTCTTTTGGCGATTTTTTTTCGATGATGTTGATATCGTCGGCGTAAACAAGTATCATGAGATGCATTGTGTAGAACGTGCGAAAGTAATGGTCGCATTTTTCAAACTGTTTCGATGAAATTTGATACACCTTTGCTAGTGGTTGATAAGTGTATAGCACAAGTAACCAAGTCTACCTCCTAGCGGTATCAACCGAACAATTTTCAGTTGCTTAAAGGCTAACAGACATAGCTAAGCCGAAAACAATCTGTCTTGGGCTAAATGTGATCAGTGATTCACTGGTCTGGCTTGAGGCAGGTTGTCCTTGTTGTCGCTGTGTCATGTACATCACCATTAAGTGGCACAGCAATACCAGGTTTTGAGAGTACCAATACCTTTTGTGTGTTAAATAGAATTTGATGGGAATTGTACGGAAGTATATTTCCAAAGCTGACCAGAGTCCTATCTGGTACCACGGGAATCAGTGGCCTCATGTGCTTACCGGTGCATGAATTGATTAACGGTGAGGTCTCCTTCGGGAGTTCATGTGGTGGCTGTGGTTATCTCCAAGCTAGGCAACTGAGAACGAAAGTTGATAAGCTGGAGTCCGTCATGTACGGGCCCCAGAGTAACCGCGTAAGCGGTCTTATATGAACGTAAGGCTCTCAAGATAGAGTTTCTAGTTTTGGCTGGTCTACCCAGGCACATAAGTAACTGATAAAGTAGGCTAATAGCTGAAAAGGTGTAAGTGTGTTTGGAAGTAGGTAAATAGGGAAATTGGCTACGGCTGGGGATCCTAGGGTCTAAAACAAGATCCCGTCAAAGTAGTAGCAAATACACGAGAAGGCCGGCATTGGCATGTCGAAGCATGTGCGTGACTCGGTCCTGACTGGCGGTGAGAAAATTACGAAGCATTGATGATGGTGGAGTAATTGATTTGTCTAGATGAGAAAAAGATCCTTCAAACAGAGCTGGGTGTCGCATTCGTTGGGTGCGACATGATAATCATAATCTTTCTTGCTTAAGGTTGGGTGCTGTTTCACAAGCGCATGGAGAGGTGTCTTGTCGGCGCGGATCTGTTTTGATTATGAAGAAGCGAGATGAAAACTAGAAACGCAATTCTGGTTTAGATAGCCCGACTCCTCACCAGGGGGTCTGTTATGGCTGCACAGGGTCATGACAGAGGATTGGTATCTGGGTGGCAGGGTGAGCCATTCTGGGGGCGCTGGTGGACGCGTTGTTTCTACCAAGTGTTGAGAGCACCGTGAGTTATTGCCAGCATGGCAGGTATCACGTTAAACCCTTAACGACGACCTTTGCTGGTGGTATCAAGTCTACCAAAATTGGTGATTTTTTTATTTTCTCACACATATCCCATACATGCTAGATTTCTACATGATTCAATTATTATAGTAAAAAGATTCAGACATGTAATGAAAAAATCACAAGGAAACTGGTCCTATATTTTAGTAGACATTTAAGTAATGCATTATTAAAAAGAAATTTGCTCCTGAATTAATTTCTTTTACACCTAAAGCTGAAGTCCTGCATCCATCCTTAATGGCAATCACATCAGAGTTGATAAAACCATGTAAACGTTTAATACACAATGGGATTATATTCAATTATATTGAAATTAAAATTTTAATTAAAATAATTTTAAATTTTTTTTTAATTTTTAAATCCTTTAATTAAATTCGTGCTGTTGTACTGTTGTATTAGTTTTTGCCTCATTTTATCAACCAAACTAACCTCTTTTGTTTACCTATAACAAAATATATCAAGGTGTCGCAGATCGTACACACATGTAGGAAACTGGACTCAAGGCAATTAATTTTGTTTTAAATTAATAATAAAAAAGTTATTACTGACGGAGGGAACTACCAAATGTCACTGCTAATCTGATTACAGAAAAAATTAATTTTCAAAATTATAAACAAACAAAAATGATAAGAATTTTATTTAAAAAACTGAAATTAATGCCTGTTTTTTGAGAAGTAGAAACCAACCTATTAACAATATTTAATTAATTTTTAAACTAAAATTAAAAAAGAAAAAAAAATAACTTTAACAAATGGTAGCCTTTTTTAATATGAATTATCACTATGACTTGATCTATATATATTGAAAATTGTGTTTAAATTTTTATATAAAACAATAACAATACAGTAGTTGTTAGAGCTGTTTTCAGATTTTTTCTTAAGATTTTTGCCTTAAACACCATTTAATAGTCATTGTTCTTGGTAAAGTTTTTTTATTCATAAAATTAAATATCGAACCAACAACCAGCTAACAGCTTTATGAATTATTGACTTTGAACTTTGATTTCATATTTTCTTAAATATAATTTTTTGTTATCTTGTCAATGCATTATTGTTGATTGTTTTTGTATTTTGTGTTTAACTGCAACCATGTTCTAAAGCAATTTGTTTAATAACTCCTACAATTCATATTTTTTTTTAAATTATTTATGAATTAAAAATCATGCCAATAACAGTATTTTGTTTAATAACAAAGTTTTTGAAAACGTAATATAAATAAGACAAAAATCTGCTTGCAGCTGCATTTCAGCTAAAGTTGTTTTTTTTTATTATAGATTCATAAATTGTTAGAAAATTTTAAATATCAAAAACATTTTCAGCAACCAAATGCTGTTAACATTGGCCATCAGAAGTGGTTTTCAAGAGCAATTGTTAAAAGCAAATATAATTGCAATAATAAAAATGTAAAAACTATAATTTGTTTCATAAGCCCAAAACACACACGCACACACACATAGATATATACATAAACATAACTACATATTTGTACAATTTTTGCTTGTGTCTTAAGTCTTTTGTTTGCCTCCGTTTATTTTAATTGAAAATCAAATTAAACTTAATGGTGCTTGCGTTTTTTTTTTTAAATAAAAACATCCAATATTAAATTAATTTTAAAAAAACCCAAGTTTTTAAATATTGTTATTTTATAATATTTTCGGTTTATATAAAAATTGTTTAACTAGAAATACATTTTTAAAGAACACAATTGCCCAATTCGCAAGCTCATGTTATCGTCGTATGCGTCGTCTAATTATATTAATATGCAATATCGTATTTAAGTTGTTAAAAATTTTCATACAAAAGTGTTTTATAATTTTCCGATTGTTTTTTCTATGTTTTAAATATGTTGTATTTTTTTCAGACCTGACAATGTTTCACTTGTGATTGATGTTTACGTTTACGTTTCTAAAAAGTTTGCTCAGAGAAAATTGACTACATTTAACTGACGTTTTCCATTTTGCATTGGACATAAGTACAATTGAGTAACAATACAATAAATTTCCCTATTCACAACTGAATTTACTAAAATCGTATTTTTTTAAACGATAAGCCATACAACAGAGCTTGTGAATTGGCCAAATATAAAATTGTTAATTAATTGAAAAAACCTTAAGTCAACATCATTTGTGATATAAAAATATTTTGAAATCCATAATTTCAAGCAAATCGTAAAATTAAAAAAAAAATATGAATTTTCTTTCAAAATATCTTAAACTAACACAGCATTTAGACTATGTTACTTGTAACACGTTACTGTAACATGCTACATGTTTTTGAAGGCAAATTGGGTAGAGAAGGCAGAGCAGTTACAAAAGTAACACGATTTCTGTTTTTAATGTTTCTTTTTGACGTTTCTCTTTTGAGGTTTTAGTTTTTTCTTTATTCTCTTTCGTATATGCCATGGTACAATTACCTTTAAGCTAATTGTACATTACAATTAAGGTAATTGTAAGTTAATTGTACCATGGTCGGAACGTTAAAGAAGAAGAATAAACAATGAAACCAAAACAAAATACAAAAAAGAGACAAGTTTCTAGTAGCATAATCTAAATTCTTGAAGTTTTTGGAAGTTACCTTAAAACGAAATAAGAAAATAGTCATGTTACAAGTAACATAGTCTAAATTCCGTGTAAAACACATAAAAATTTTACAAAAATTAACGCATTTAAAAAAAAATTAAATTTGAATGCCTCCTTGGAAAACTTCTACTATTTAAAGTATATATTATGTGCATTAGGGTGGGCCTATTTGTAAAGACTAAAATTTATCGATTATGTGTAATCAACTTTTCGATAGCTTTTGGCATGAGGAAAAAAATTCCACTACCACATACCGAAAAACTTTAATTTTTTGACTTTTTCTTATTTTTTACTTTCACTGGTTTTTAAAAGGTGATACCAAAAAACGGCTGATTCAGTTCTTTTAAAAATAAATCCTTTCCAAGGTTATATATAATACATACAAATATACAATGAGCGCGTGCGAATATAAATACGACTGACAACAATGAAAAGCTGTCAGAAATACCATTCGAAAGAAGTATACAATTTTAAACTTGCCATATTTAAGCACCGAACGGTACGTTGAACTTCTAGTCATCGTAGCTAAACGTGCAACTGATAAAAATAGCGAAGGGATTATGGCGACTAAAATATGAAACCGAAGTATAAAGAAGCGAGATCCGCAAATTATTTAAAAATAAATTTCACCATGGAAAGGTAATATTAAAAAAAAAAATAAAACAACCAATTTTTTTACTTGCTAAAAAAACCTTAAAAATAAAAGTTTGAAAAAAAGGAAAAAAATGTTGATACCCCTAAAAATTATTTTTTCGATTAAGTGTCATAGTGGAAATTTTTTTCCTCGTGCCAAAAGTTGTTGTAGTATTCATACATAAATGGACGTATATATTATTAAAATCTACAAATGAACTTCGTTATGTAAACATTTAACATTTTAGGAAAAAAATGTAACGTTAAATCAAATTGTAATTGACCAACTCATGTTTTTGGCACATGCCTGTACACTTACATTAAAATAACAAACACATACACACATACAGTTATACATTTTGAAAGCTCACACTTCTATTTGTTTGTTCAGATTTGTGCAAGACCTTAAAAAATTAAATTTATTTTTCTTGTTACAATTGGGTGACAATATGTCTTGCAGTGACATGTCAATGTTATTAAACAAAATGTTTTTGAATTTTTAACTAAAATTGCTGTTACTTTTCTTTCACTTAAATGTTTATACGAGGGTTGCGTTTTGTATTTCGGGATTAGAGAAGAAAAGCACAAAATTTATCATCAAAAACCACTTTATTGTTTTTCAAAATACTCCCCATGAAGATCTATACACTTTTGCATGCATTTGAACCAATTGTCGAAGCACTTTTGTCACTCTGATTGAGGTATCTCCAAAACATGCACTCTAAATACAGCAACCAGTTCTTCAGGTGTCGAAAAACGTTGACCTTTAAGTTTGTTTTTTACGTACGGGCATGAAAAGAAGTCACTCGGTGCCAAGAAAGCCCTATACGGCGGATGACTCATCAAATCGATGTTTTGGGTGCTTAAAAATGCAGTTGTTTGAGCCGATGTGTGAGACCTCGCATCGCTGTGGTGAAGAGTGATCTATCTGCGACGGTTGTTTTTCCTGTTTTTTGGAAGACAACTGGCAAAAAATGGTTGTGTACCACTCAAAATTGACTGTTCCTTGTTATTATAGTAACACGGTTGCGACATGTCCAGTTTTTATAAAAGAACTGGCGATCATTATCTTAGAAGTTCGTCGTGCACAAACAGCTTTTGTTGGATTTGACTCATCTTGAAACACCCATACAGTAGACTGCTGTTTATTTTCAGGCTCATACGCGTAAATCCAGGATTCAACATCTGTCACGATATCGTAGACGTATTTCAATGCACCGCGATCGTATTTTCTGAGCATTTCTTTCGACCAATGGACACGTGCTTTTTTTTGAACGATGGACAATTTGTGTGGGATTCAACGCGAAAAACTTGTTTTGACAGTTAAAAGTTCATGCAATATTAAATGCATGCTGGTCCTACTAAAGCCTAAGGCTGTCTCAATCTCATGATAGGTCACATGACGATCTTCCGATATCAGTTCATGCACAGCATCAATAGTTTTGGAACAACAACTGATTTTGGGCGACCTTCACGAAATTCGTCATGGAGTAAACTACGACTACCACTGAGTTCACCATACCATCGATTAACACTGGTACTTGATGGAGCTTCATTGCCAAAAACAGAATTTAGTTCATCCATGCACTTTTGTTGAGTTAATCCACGTCGAAAGTTGTAAAAAATAATAATAATTGAAACACTAGTATTGCCAAATTCTGAAACAAAAAATGCAACCCTCGTATCTTTTCAATAAATTTTAAAAACAAACATTAGTTTTTCTATTCCCTATACCCGCTAATTGTTAAAAATTAATTTGTTACTGATTCATAAGTACTCGTATGTTATTTATGTATCAACTATTCTTAAACAATTTAAAATTTAATTTTTACCAATTTAAGTTTATTTTAGGGGTTTTTGTAGGTTAAAAAAGCAAACGATGACAGTAAGAAAATAAAAATTGGTTTGTTGGGTTATTGAAAGAACTTTTAAATGTTTTTAATTTGTTTAAAATAATTCTAAATAAGCTCATCGAGTTTATCATGAAAACAAATAAAAATATTTAAGAGGTTTTTTTAAGAATTTGGTTGAAATCTACCGATGAATCGGTGTGAGAACCAATGAAATGCATATGGACTTAGTATACTGTTGCTACTGATTGACTATAGCAGTGTGAGTCTTTAATTTGGAATCACTTTCAAGTGTTACACTTGAACAAGAAGTACCGAAAATAACCCAAAAATTTATTTGGATGCATCACGGAAGCTGTTATTTACATATTTTATGTAAGTTAAAACCTTAAAGACAGATATTCGGGCAGTAGTGAGAGTTTAAGAATTAAATGAGAGGAGCTCGGGAGAGGGGATAAAAGGTAATTACATTCTATGTCTTACGATTATTATGGCGACATAAAATATAAGGCTCTGTTGTGTGCCAAGCCATTGTAATGTTGATGCTTATTAATTTTTGATGAAAATTGATCAGTCTATTGAGCTGAGGGGCAATACTCTACCTTTCAATGAGAGCAGGAGATATCTAAGGAAACTAGTTGTAAGGTACATATTTGACAAGTTAATGCAATTGGAATATTCCAGACTTTTCTAGGTTGTACGTATAGAAGAAGAAAAAAAAGGATTTGTTCCACTCCTGCATCTGCCACACGCTGCAGTTTTACTAACAAAATTTTCTGGTTGCAGGATGGGGGATATGAAAAAATTTTTTTAGGGTATGGGTGTGACTAGGTAATAGCCAGTCTTGCGCAAATTTAAGTGTTAATGCACGATTCGACAAAAAATATTTTATTCTTGTTTGTTTTTTTTTGCAAAAGGGCATCTTTCTATATTTTTTTAATATCTTGGTTTTTCTTAATTTTTTTCTGTTAATTTTTCGGAAGGATTTGAAATAAACCGACGACCCTCTAGAAAGAAGTTGCTAATCTTTGCAACCGAAAAAACACTATTTCTGAGCAAATTTATTTTAATCTAAAGGCTAGTTTTAAATAGTTAAGTTTGGCTTAACTATAATGAATTAAGTCATTTTTCTACTCTTTTAACAATTGAAATATTTTATATAAAAAAGAAATGGTAGTAAGAGCTTATTAAATATATCATCTTCATCATTATTATAAACTTCAAACTTTCTTTTGAAACATGTTAAATTATAATTTAACGTTTTTTTTTGCAAGTTTATCAAGAGCAAACTCACATTGTTAAATCTGCAACTCAAACATGTGTTTAATGTTGTACGAACAAAAATGTTAGAATCTTGCGCTAAGATAAACAAAAGAAATGGAGATACTTTTTAATGTTGTTATTTCTCTAGTTTTTAAGTATAAATAATGAAAAAAAAAAACGCGAAATAAAATAAACTTGGACCAAATTCACACAAAAAGGAAGTTTTCAAAATCCATGTAAACATAACAACACGTACAAAGTAAACGTAGACATTTAACGAAAAAAAAATCTTACACTTGTTTTTATATAAAATTGCTGCAAAAAATAAAGACAAAGTTATACACATAGGACATATGCTAACTAGTGCATATTTGTACACCAAAGAATTTCGAGTTCGTTGAAATTATGTGATTTTTTCTTTCATTTGTTTTTTTTAGAATTTTAAAAATAATCTACAATTGCTACGAGAGCAATGGAAAAAGTTAAGGATAAACGCATCTCAAAAACATGTGTGAATAGTAAACCTTTTAACCTTTTTTTAGTTTTCCTTCTTTCTGCATTCTAAGAAGATGCAATTTTTCTAAGATTTTCTCAGCATTAACTTGGTGTCTTCTCCAATTAAGTGTAGGCTGATAACAATTAACATTGAAAAAACTAGTGTAAAATAAAAAAGGAATTGTAAAAAAAGTATAAAACCATAAAATTTTTGTGTCATGTAATGTTTGTCGCTTCATAAACATTTATTATTTTTAGAGTAAAAGCTGTGACATAAACAAAAGACTTAAGACATAAACTTTGGTTTGCGCTTTGCATACACAAAAACTTTTAACCAAGTTGTTTCTTTAAAGCAATTGCAAAAGGAGAAAAGAGTTTAAAAAATTTACTTATTACTTTAAAGTTACTAGTTAACAATGATTATTTTAATTTATTCTATAAATAAAGAATTTAATTTACTGTTTTATTTCTGTATTTAATCCCAATCTTTTTCAAATGACAATTTAGACCCATTATACTACGAAGTAACCTATTGAAAGCAATCTATTTGGGTCATTGGCTACACTTAGAATGAATTTCCAAGGTCTTCTGTGATTATTCTTTAATTTCTGACATAGAGTTTGAAAAGGATTTTCTGGATTTAGTCATCCAACAAAATTTCTATCGTTTCCTTTTCCATTCTTCATTGGGATCATATTCAAATGCCAACTACGCTCAAGCATCTTCATTTATTGGCACAACATGGCCAATCCAGTGCAGTTTTTGGATTTTTACGCGGTGTCAGCATACAGCTCTTGGTTTTTACGATACTGGTATTCTTCGCCTACACAGACGTTAAGAGTTTTACGGGAACACCTACCCTGCATTCAATAATTCACGGTGCTCCTAGCACTTGGTGAAATTAAGCATCCACCGGCGTCATCAGAATAGCTCAACCTGCCACCTAGGTTCCGATTCTCTGCCATGAATCTGTGTAAGCCATAACAAACCCCTTGCTGAGAAGTTGGGCTATCTAAGCCCAAATTGCGCCTCTAGTTTTGATCTCGCCTTTCATAATCAAAACAGATCTGCGCCGACAAGACACATCTCCATACGCTTGTGAAACAGCACCCAACCTTAAGCAAAAAAGGTTATGATTATCATGTCGCACCCAACAAATGCGACACCCAACTCTATTTGAAGGATCTTTTTCTCATTTAGACCACCATCATCAACGCTTCATAATCTTCTCATCGCCTGTCAGGACCGAATCACGCACATGCTTCAACATGCCAATACCGGCCATTTCACATCTTTTAACAAGTACACTTCTTCGCTTTATTTCCAAACTAATTCATTGATGTTTTGTATATGGCGGTTTTGAGGTACATAAATAAATTCCTCTACTTCCTCATAGTTAAAGTTACCAACGTTCACAGATTATCCTTATTTCGTTGATTCTCTTTTTATTGAAATCAAAGACTTAGTTTTGTCTTCATTTACTGTCAAACAATAGCAGCAATGATATCTCGCATGTGATTTTTGGTAAACACTGTGCTATTACTATCTACTGCTGCATCAGTCACGCCCATTGACAGGTTGTAACTTTGTTAAAAGCCTTGTTGGATAGAAAACGGCTCAGAAAGGTTTTTAACTCAACTTCATGTATGATTTTGTGATTGTTAAAGTCATCTTGATCAGCTTTGCCTTCTAATCGACGAAAAGGTGGTAAATTTAGATCTGCTTTACATGAGTTTTCTTCAAGATTTTTCACAAGTGTAAATATCTGGTCGGTGATGGATTTATCAGGTCTTAGACCCGATAGGCTATAGCTTTTAATTTTTCCCACAGCATACGTGGCAGTATTTTGTACACTATTTCGTTGTTATCAACTCATTGCCACTGGTCTTCGGATTGCCGCCGGCGATCGCCGATTTCAAAGAGGGTTTTTCCATCACCGCTGTCATCGGATATTAACTATTTATATAAGTTGTAATTATAGATTTTTAGAGCGCAATCCTTGTTTGTAACCAGGTAGCCATGTTGATATTTACAGTACTAGATGACTATACCATAGCCCTCAGCCTGTTGTCTCACATGTTGGTTTAGTTATCTTGCAGCGCTTCGACTTCTGTACATCTACATCTTTATGCGCTCACAGCATTTGCCATGAAATTGATAAAATGCCGCCAAGGAATTTGGCAAGGAATGCTTTCTTGCAGCAGCCGTTGGCAGTTGCTTACAGCTTTGTGAGTACATTCAACAGACGCTAAGTCGCAACTGTACCTTGGCTGTGACAATGAAGTGATTCAAAATGGTGTTAGCTCCACGGATCATCCACATATCTAACACTCTTAAAGAGTCTCGCCTATTCACAACTACTTGATCGATTCGGTTCTTTGTTTTTTGATTAGGTGATGTCCAAGCCCCTGTATATCGAACTGTTGGAACGTGCTGTTGATTGCCATATTATGTGCTGTGGCGAAGGAGATTAGTGCCATGACATTAGCGGCTGTATGCTTGTAAAAACTTAACTATCCAACTATGGGATCAAAAGTGCTCTCCTATCTTCGCTTAAAAATCACTTAGCATGATTTTAATGACTTGGCTGGGGAAGCAATCTGGGTTATTTAAAAAAAACATCCTTGATGTTGTCGGCTTCTCTTCAGTCGGCGTATTGAAAAAATTATGTTTTTCTATTCTTTCACTTTTTTCGTTGCTCTCGGGGAATGATTAGCAGTCCATTGCCATGGTATTGGGCTTTGCCATGTTGAAACCGATCAAGGCCATTGCTAAGTATCTAGTGCTCCCTACGACATTCCAAAAAACTATTATATATAAAATAAAAGGATGTTCCTTAGTTTTCTCAATACTTTAATATTTTGTTTCGCATCCTAAAACGTTTGTATTCAATTGTATTTTTTTTTTTTAAATTTTGTTTGATTTTTGTACCTTGTCACCCTGACATATGACACCAACGTTAACAAAACATAACAAACCAAAACCGTTATGCATCAGTAACACAAAAATTGTTGGCATTTTGCAACCTTAAAAGTAGTTTTTGCCTAAATATTTTCTGTGAAATAATAAAACCAAACATTCATACTTTACGAATTAACACTAAATGATTTATATCTTTTAAGATTTGTGGCCATATTTTTCTATAAATTTCTAGCTTGTATTTCTCATTACTCTTTGAAGTGTTTTATTAAAAACAAACACACAAGACAACAAATGAAAATGAAATTTATAGTAATTTTTCAAAGTGACATTTGGACTTTTAAGATCAAATCAACAAGACAATAACAAGCGGCTCGTTTTATTTGCAAAATGTAACCCCAAATGGATTACTTTTAATTGGTGTCTTAAGAAAAAATACGTTTTAATTTAAATAAAACTTAACAGTAGGTTTTGCGTAAGTTCTGAGTTCAAAAACAATAGAATAAAATAACTTTGAGAATTCCTATAAGCAGTTGACAGCCTCTTGCAATACAAAGCCTTGACCTATTTAGAACCATAAATAAAATACTTTAAAGTATTTCTAGTTCTTTGCTTCTCTTTGTTTTTTGATTCAAGTATCATTTTTGATTATCTTTAAATTATATATAAACTTGACCTCCTGTATCTTAAACTTTGTCAATATTTGAATTCTTTTTTATGCTGCCTTTTTAAATTGTGACTCACTTTTAAGTGCAGCTTGCCGACAAAATCTTTAATATAATAAAAAGAGGTTTGTTTTTTGAGTCTTTTGTTTGTTGTTGTTATTTTAAAGGTGATGTTGTTTCATTCATCAGTTAGATTTAATATTAATGGTGATAAATATTGAGTCTGAAATTTACAATTATTTAATGCCATTAGATTGGTATTGTAAAAAATTTTGTTTTATTTTTTAATAAAAATATTTTCAAATGTCAATTGGGGGTAATAAATGAGTAAAATCGTTTCGTTGATGATAAATTTACATGGAATGCAAACAGGAAATTTAAGATAATCATGATAATACTTTCCTTGGTAGTAATATTTGTAAAAAATATTTTAAATTATTAAAAGCAATAATAATACTGTCTAAAAAACTAAGAATATTTTTTTGTTGCAAAAATGCTGTTGAAAAAACTTTTAAAATATTCTTTAATTTTAACACTACAAGTTTCTTTAAAATTTAATTCTTAATTTAACACTTTTATGTTCCCAATAAAATTTTAAAATGGCATCTTGTAAAACAATTTATATAAAAAACAAAAGACTTAAGACACAAGCGCACACCAAACATTTGCTTACTATTCCATAGAAATGCCATAGTACAAATGTTTACATATGTTCATTACCATATTTGTTAGAAAATAAGAAAAACTACCAAATTTGAATTGAAATTATAAAGAAGTAACAGAAATAAAAGAAAAAAAATTATAAGTTAAAACACCAGCAAAAAGAGTATAAAAATTATTTATTATGCCAAAAAATGTAAAACATGTTTAGGAACAATAAATAAATAATTTTTTTATATCAACAATAACCTTTTGCTTGTGCATATAAATATAGAAGGAAAATGCCAAAGAACTATACAATTTCATATGGGGGTTCCTTATTTGGTGAAAAACAATTCCAACACTTAATCACAAATACACACACAGACAAACACATTCCCTTTACACATTTCAGCACATGTAAAATATAAAACAATTTATTTTAAATTTTCTAAAATATAATTTACTCCATTGTTATTAATATTTCTAGCACTGTTTAGTTATTTCCCAGTTAAAAAATTAATAAATTTTTTTAAACATTAAGTGCTTTAGTTTTTTTTCTTAAATTAATTTATTAATAAAATTTTTTCTTATAAATAAAATCAACTTCGTGCCATAACAACACATGCACAATTGTAGAAATAAAACTATTAAAATCTATTTACAAATATTTTACATTTATTCAAACAACTTAAATTTTTTGTTTCTGGTTACAGTAGTGACTTTGAACTTTAACCGTTTAATGTTTTGCAAAGTATGTATGTAAGTGCTACGTTAATTACATAATTTTGAGATATTTTGGAAATAACTTAAAAAGCTTAGTTTTGAATATTGAGTTTCTTGTTGAGAAGTGTTATGAAAAAAGCAAATATTTTATTTTGGGTCCATATTTAAAATTCGAAATGTATCCTACACTTTGTAGTTCAGAAAAAGTAACTGACCTTGATTGAGTTTTTAAATATTTATTGTTCGGGCTCTTAAGATAAAAAACGTAAGGAAAAACGAATCAAATAATCAGGTGTCCCACCTTTGATTTACTGATTGTAAATACATTTGACTTTTTATTTTCCAGTTTTTATTTGTTTAATTTTATAAATAATAAAGAATTAACAGGCTAACTTGAGCTGTCTGCCCCCAAAAACCCAGCCAACGAAGGACCGGCAACCAGTATCACTAACTCGATGCAATAAAGTTCAGAATGCTCTACCATTTTTTGACAAGTAACAGAAGCCTTGTATAAGCATTCACAGAAATTTTTTCGAGATTTTAAGTCAAACAAGACACTAGACAGTTTACTCTGGAGTGCATGGTCCCAAAAGAGTGACAAAAAATATACTCAGCAGCCTTTTTTGTGCCCTGGAATACCACGAAATCTACAATCATCGCTGGCCAGTCTTTTTGCTTTTTGGTATAAATCGCTCTCCGGCAGTGAACTATTATCATTCATACTAGGAGTCAATAATCGCTCCTTCTTAAAGATAAAAAATTACTTCCCTTCGATATCAGAGGATCCTCAAATAATTCTACAGACACCAAACAAAATTGTATTTACCCAGACATCCATGACTCTAACCCCGATCCCAGAGTCTTTACTTTTATTAAGGAACTGAAGTGAAGCACGAGGTGACGTAGGAGAGGTTGGATACCAAGCAACGGCTCTGATTGGCTTTAACCTGGCAAAGCCCAGACCAATCTTGGTCCCTCCTTCATCTCAACTGTGGATACTCACCTCCTCGTGGTGTCACCTGGGGTAGCTGCTTTTAATACCCATTAAAGGTAGTGAGCTAACGAGTGCCGCGCGTTCACCCTTAAGAACGATAAAATTGGGTTGAGGCGTCGGGTTAGTAACCCACCCTTGTAAAAACTTGCCTACTATGAAAAAACGAAGAAAAAGATTAACGGACCCCCCTAATGTTGACGACCCCCGCAAACGTTTAAAGGACCATGATTTGCGAATCTGCACCTGGAATGTCCGAACTCTATATAGAGAAGGTGCAGTGTACGCACTGGCGGATGTACTTGAAAAGTACAAGGCCGATATTACCGCCTTACAGGAAGTGCGATGGAATGGGAAAGGCATCACAACTACACCAAAAGGTGACGCACTGTATTATAGCTGCCATGAAACAAGACATGAGTTTGGCTGTGGATTCGTGGTTAGCCGGAGACTCAAACATCTTGTCTCCAGATTCACTCCGGTGGATGAGAGGCTAGCCGCAATTCGTATAAAAGCCAAATTCTTCAACATCAGTCTTATATGTGCCCATGCCCCGACCGAAGACAAGGACGAACAAACCAAAGATATATTTTACGAGCGCCTAGAGAGAGCATATGACCGCTGCCCCGACCATGACATTAAAATCGTCCTAGGGGATTTTAACGCAAAAATAGGAAGGGAAAATATCTTTGGTCCAACAGTCGGAAAATTTAGCCTCCACGAGGAAACATCCGATAACGGAATGAGGCTAGTAGACTTCGCCGCGGCAAAAAATATGGTAGTTAGCAGCACCAGATTTCGACATCTCGATATACATAAGGCCACGTGGCTGTCACCAGATCAAAACACGAGAAACCAGATTGATCATGTTGTGATAGACGGAAGGCATTCATCCAGTGTGTTAGACGTACGATCGATTCGAGGAGCGAACATCGATTCGGATCATTACCTTGTAGCAGCAAAGGTTCGCACCCGTCTGAATGTGGCGAGAAACGTACGATCTGACACAGCACGGAAGCTTGACGTCGGAAAGCTGCAGTCACAACAAACAGCAACGTCTTACTCCACTCGACTGACCCAACTGCTTGAAGAAAGCATTCCTTGTCCCGATAATGTTGCAGCGCAATGGCAAAGCATTGCCAACTCCATGGAAGAAGCCGCAATATCCGTACTTGGGTACCGGAAGCCTTCCCCAAAGAACCCATGGTACGACCAGGAGTGTCGTAATGCTACTGAAGCAAAAAATGCGGCATATAAGGCAACACTACAGTCAGTAGCAACGCGTCTTGCAAAGGAAAGGTATCGGGAGAAAAGGAGAGAGGAAAAACGTCTATTCCGCAGAAAGAAGAGAGAAATGGAAAGGCGTGAGTGTGAGCGTATCGAGATGTTCAGGAGCCAAAATGAAGTCCGAAAATTTTACCAAAGAGTAAAACACCAAACTGAAGGCTTTGGTACAGGCACATTCTCCTGCACAGATGAGGAAGGTAATCTGGTGACT
Organism: Melanophora roralis; assembly: GCA_963583895.1. Classification (NCBI taxonomy): domain Eukaryota; kingdom Metazoa; phylum Arthropoda; class Insecta; order Diptera; family Rhinophoridae; genus Melanophora; species Melanophora roralis. The sequence continues at coordinate 14,413,207 of OY757189.1, forward strand.
GATACAGATAGTGTGCTAAGGACATGGAAAAATCATTTTTCACGCCTGTTGGTATCCGATAATACCGATGATGAAGATACCACAGAACCAATCCCAGAAGACGGTATTGAGTGCATACCGCCTAGCCAGAATGAGGTCGAAATAGCAGTTACCCGGCTTAAGAATAATAAGGCAGCAGGAGCCGATGGGTTGCCAGCTGAACTATTTAAGACCGGAGGCGACACGCTGATAAGGTGTATGCATCAGCTTGTTTGTACAATCTGGCTAGAAGAACGCATACCCGAGGATTGGAACATCAGTGTTTTATGTCCTGTACATAAAAAAGGAGACAAGACAGTATGTGCCAATTACAGAGGAATAAGTCTCCTTCCCATTGGTTACAAAATACTATCCAGCGTATTGTGTGAAAGATTAAAACCAAAAGTCGACGAGATAATTGGGCCATATCAATGCGGCTTTAGACCTGGTAAATCCACCATCGACCAGATATACACATTACGCCAAATCCTGGAAAAGACCCAAGAAAGACAGATTGACACATACCATCTATTTGTCGACTACAAGGCCGCTTTCGACAGCCCCATACGTTCAAAGGTGTTTCAAGCTATGTCTGAGTTTGGTATCCCTGCAAAGCTTATACGACTCTGCAGGATGACTTTAACTAATACGCAATCCTCAGTTAAGATAGGCAAGAATATCTCTGAGCCTTTCAGTACCAAACGAGGTTTCAGACAAGGAGACAGCCTTTCGTGTGATCTTTTTAACATCCTCCTAGAAAAGGTTATACGAGACGCAAATGTGAATAGAACTGGCACACTATACACAAAACAGCAAATGTTACTTGCCTACGCCGACGATATCGACATCATGGGGCGAACATTGCGAGCAGTAACTTCCACCTTTGAAAAAGTCGAGAAAGAATCAGCCAAAGTGGGTCTGGCAGTAAATGCAGAAAAAACGAAGTTGATGGTATCAACGCACAAGACGTCCAGTAGACTTGGGCAGACAGTGGAAGTTGAAAACTACAACTTTGAAATAGTCAACGACTTTATCTACCTCGGCACCGCCATAGATAAAACAAACAACATCAGTTATGAAATAAAAAGAAGAACAATATTGGCCAATAGATGCTACTTTGGACTAAGTAAGCAGTTTAAAAGCAAAGCCACCTCCCGACAGACCAAAATCACCCTCTACAAGACACTGATACTACCCGTGCTTATATATGGTTCTGAAGCATGGGTACTTGCGAAAGCAGATGAGACAGTGCTTGGAGTGTTCGAGAAGAAAATTCTTCGAAAGATCTATGGACCGGTCTGCGTTGACGGAGAATACCGGTGTCGTATGAACCGCGAGCTGTATGAGCTGTTTGCCGACATTGACATAGTTACGCGTATAAAAATTCAACGTTTACGTTGGCTAGGTCATGTTGTGAGAATGAACGAAGATGCTCCAGCTAGGAAATCTTTTGAATGCGAACCTGGTGATGGATCACGCAGAAGGGGAAGACCGAAACTCCGATGGAGGGATCAAGTTGAAGAAGACATCTCGAAACTTGGTGTCAGAAATTGGAGAAGAAGCGCAGAAGATCGAAGCGAGTGGAAATCGATTCTACGTTCGGCTAATGGAACAAACGTTCTGTAATAGCCACTTAAGTAAGTAAGTAAGAAGTGAAGCACGAATATCCTCTTCCTAAAAAACAATATTGTTCTTATCAATACCCTTGTGTCCCAAGCCCATATCAACACTTGTCTCAAGGCACACAATCTACCAATGGATTCTTAGCGCACCTCTACAACTTAGAAGCAGGTGAGGTTGGCAGAAATAGTCCTAATCTTCGCATGACTATCAGTTAATATGTTAATTGTTTAATTGTTAGTCTAAGAAAACAAAGCAAGTTTGGCTGCCAATTTGGTTTAAACATTCAAACTAAATAAACAAATAAATACAATTTTATAATTACAAAAATGTTTAAAGAGGTTGCTCATGTAACATGTTTAACTTTTAAACTTAAAATTAGGGTCTAGAGTGATAGCTTCGATAGGTGTACTGAATGTTAAAATTTATGCCGGAACTAAGGCCCAAAGCACTAGATCCAACTTGTGGAGGAAAGACATTTTAATAGGCCATTTAACCTGCATCTTAATACCCCAATAGGGTCATCCATTATATACATGCACAGAATCTTTGTCGCCTGACAGGCAGGTTTCACAAAAAGGGGGAAACTGTTTTTGCTCTCAAACTACAAAACTGATTGGTTAGAGACCCTGAGTCTTCTTGCGTGTACCTTAATCATTTAATGGCTTTTAAACGTTGACAGCAGGCTAAAAATAACCTTCTAAATGCGGCTTATGTGGGCTTCTATATTAACCTGCATATGCCACTTTAATAAAGTGTCGAAGATCTCAATTTTAAAAAACTCCAGCAGACAACTCTTTCTTACCTAAGATGACTAGAAAAAGCAAAAAGGCATAGCAGTGTAAGAACTAAGTGACAGCAGAGGGTACGCCTTTAAGAAAAAATTTCTATGTTTCTCTGAACATTCCTGTTATAAAGCAGCCCCTAAAAATCAATGTACTTGTCAGACAAGTAAAACAAAAATTTCTAGATTTAATACAGTTATTTTAGAACCGCCCGCTAAAATTCTTGTGTCATAGCTTTCAATAAGGTTACCCCCAAACCACTTACTTCTGAATTAAATGAAATCCTTTAATGATTTATCAATACCACAGGTGATGTTTGAGAGTCACAAGGGTATTTTAGGCTTGAGGGTGGTATGTTTATCGTACTAGCAAGGCTGCATTTTAAAAATTTGCAATATTTTCCATTGCCTTCACCCCTACAGGGTAAGGATTGGATATTCTATGACTACGCTATGATTTAGTTATGTTTGTTTGAGCTGGCTGACTCTTAAAACCCCACGTAACGTTTCCTAGTGTTACCAAATAAAAAATGGTATTTTTGGTGATTTTGGTTTAACAAGTTCGATAAAAAGAGCTACAGGGTGCTCTAAGAAAACATTGTTAGTTTTGACTTGCCAACCATAGATAACTCATTCAAATAAAACCCTGAATTAATTAGTCTGGAGCATGTGTTACACCAAAGGACCTTTAATCATTACTAGCCAATCGTTCTGCTTTTAAAGCACGAGAAGTTTTCCAGCAATGAGCCCCATTTCTTTAGGTGTTTTTTTTTGCAAGAATAGAAGAAACTTTGTCCCCCTACTACAACAATTATTTTATTAAAATAAAGCACTTATGTCCCTTACTAGGACTAGGACCAGCTTTTTTCTAATATCGCTTGATAAATAAGCTGAAAAATGCTAGTCGCAGAAGTACAAACTAATAATATTCTACGTAGTTATAGAATGATGTGTCACCTTAGTTGGGCTGTCGTAATTCACATGGAAGGTAGTCGCTCATGAAATTCTTTCATGAGAGATATCATATATATTTCTGTTGCTATCTTTGTCTAAATGTCCCCAAAACAATTTTTCGCATCTTGAAGAGAAAGCATTCATTGAGATTTCAAGCTACTCGGCAAAGGATTTGAACTAAGAGCAGTACTATTTTACAATAATTTTTACATTAATAACACTGGCGTAAAATAAAATCCAAAATTTTACTGCAGAGAATAATGGTTGATAAATTATGTGATGGAAGAGGAGGGCCCCCGGGCAACCTTCCATCAGCACAAGTGCCCAAGTCTACCTCCTTGTGGTATCAACCCGGTAACTTTCAGTTTACTGAAAGGCTAACAGACATGGCTAATTGAAAACAATCTCTCTTGGGCTAAAAGTGATCAGTGGTTATTAATTTACTGGTCTGGTTTGAGGCAGGTTGTTCTTGTTGTCGCTGTGTCATGTACATCGCCATTAAGTGGCACAGCAATACAAGGTTTTAAGGGTACCAATACCTTATCTGTGTTAAATAGAAATTGGTAGGAATTGTACGGAAGTAGATTTCCGAAGCTGACCAGAGTCCTATCTGGTACCACGAGAATCAGTTGGCTCCATGTGCTTATAGTTGCATGAATTTATTTATGGTGAGGTCTCCTTTGGGAGTTGACGTGGTGACTGTGGTTATCCCCAAGCGGGGCAACTGAGAACGAAAGTTGATATGCTGGTGCCCGTCCTGTGCGGGCCCCAGAGTGACCTTGTAAGCGGTTTTATATGAACGTAAGGTTTTCAAAATAGAGTCTCTTGTTTTGGCGGGTCTACTCAGGCACCTGAGCAACCGATGAAGTAGGCTTATAGCTGAAAAGGTGTAAGTGTGTTTGGAAGTAGGTGAATGGGGAAACTGGCTACGGCTGGGGACCTTAGGATCTAAAACAAGATCCCGTCAGAGTAGTAGTAAATAATGAAATGACCGGCATTGGCATGTTGAAGCATGTGCGTGATTCGGTCCTGACTGGTACTGAGAAGATTATAAAGCGTTGATGATGGTGGAGTAACTGATTTGTCTAGATGAGAAAAGATCCTTCAAACAGAGCTGGGTGTCGCATTTGTTCGGTGCGACATGATAATCATAATCTATTTTGCTTAAGGTTATGTGCTGATTCACAAACGTGTGAGGATGTGTCTTGTTGGCGTGGATCTGTTTTGATTATGAAAGGCGAGATCAAAACTAGAGACTCAATTTGGGTTTAGATAGCCCAACTCCTCACCAAGGGTCTGTCATGGCTTACACAGAGTCATGGCAGAGAATTGAAACTTGGGTGGCAGGATGGCCATTCTGGGGGCGTTGGTGGACGCTTAATTCCACCAAGTGTTAAGAGCACCGCGAATTATTGCCCGCGAGGTAGGTGTTCACATAAAATTCTTAACGTCGGTAGAGAATAATACAGTCTGGTTAAGCCAATCAAAAAATTTTTAATTATTTTGCTTTTACTCTTTATTAATAGTTTTAGTGCGAAATAAACATTTTTCATCGATTATTATTAATGTTAATAATTTTATTATAAATTTTATTTCTCTTGCTATTAACATGAGATTTAAAGCAAAATGGTAAATGTGTGTTAAATTAATATATATCATAAGTGTTGCATTTGTATGTAACAAAGTGTTGCTTAACATTTTCCTGACACTAAAAATATAAACGGCAACTGCAAACATAGAAACATAAAACTCCCGCTGTGCGAAATAGATAAAATTGTGAATTTAAATACAAAATAATTTTGTTAATATAATTGGATCATATTGAGTCGGCTCAACTGGTTAGATAAATTCAACTGGTGGAGCGAAATGAGAATTAATTTAAAAATGGGCAGACCAACGACCATTGTTATGAGTGGTCATTGATGATGTTAATTATAATGCAATAGATTTTTCAAAACTGAAAATCATGTGTGTGTTAGTGCAAAGAACAGTGGTCTAAGCAGTGTAACTTTTATTGAAAATATTTCTTTATATTTATTTAGGGAAAATGCCTTATGCTCTTGGCTTAGAAATCTGTTAAGTCACTGTGCTTAGTTCAGTCTTTGTAAGCTGTTTATTGGACATTCAATGTGTCTATTAATGCCTCAAATGCAAATGAAGTTAGAACAATAATATTATTACAATTTAATTTTTGTTCTTGCAATGTGTCTCTCTGCACGTTTTCTTAAACTGACCAATAATTTTTATTCATGGTTAATGTATTTAAACAAAAATATGAATTTATATTTTATAAGTATTTAAATGAACAATAGATACAAGTAACTGTCTACATGTATATATGTATCGTGTTATTTCTTAAGTAATCGTTACTCTGTGCGGCAATATCTGCTTTGATATTAATACTGATACTAGAAATGTTTTGCAAAAATTTTTTTTATTTCATTTAAACACAATTCAAGTTTTATGCTCACAATCTTTACTATTATGAGTTGCATATCATATTAAGTTTTTTTTTTTAAATTAAGCATTAATGCATAATTCTATGGCACACAATAATCATGTAATTTACATTATTTTGCCATTAACATATATTTTTATTATATTTGTTAAATATAATAAAATAATTTTAAATTTTTTTAAGGATTAAACAGCATATAATTGCGAGCGGCAAACTGAATATGTAAATGTTCAAGCAATTTTAATCGTAAATTATTTAATAAAATCAAAATAATTTTATTTTAAATATTTTTATTGAAAAATAAGGAAAATTAAATTTCGTTTTATGTATGTATTTTAAATTTCAAAAGAAAATTTTGTGAATAGAAAGAACGTTTTAATATTTCTTTTAAAAAAATTTGATCTTTTTAAAACAACAGCAAACAGGATATAGGTTATTGAATAATTTTATTACCCCATTGTAAACAAACACTCTGGGCCTTGCGCCAGGTATGGGCTCAAGGTAGGCTTGCCAGATCCAATTTGCTAAAAATCTTGACATTGACAAAAAAACTTGATTCAAAAAAAAAGAACTTGAGAAATTAAAACACCCATACAACTATTTTTTGATGGCATCTTCGTTACCTTTCAGCATTTTTGTTATATTTTCACTAATCCAACGTATCACAATATAATATTCTGCAAATAATATATTCACTAAAACAAATTTACAAACAAGATATAAACTCACTTTCGATTTTCAAAAGCTTCAATGTACGTATTGGAAATCAGCTGTTCAATGATATTTATTTACTAGTGTTAAGCAATGGGGTACATATCAGTGTTGGCACTTTTATTATAATTGTACTGAAAGAGAACTATAATATTTAAACTTTAATTGCACAGAAAAAATATGTATCTTATTAGTCCTTAGTCGTGTTGATAATAAATATATGGGCTTTAGATTTATTTTTTAGATACATATATAAACATACTTTTTTAAAAATTATAACATAGCTAGAATAAACTTGAGAAAAAAATTACCTTACAAAAAAAAATTGGCAAATTACTTTTTATACCATTCACATAGTGATAAGGGTATATATCACTTTGTCATTCCGTTTGTAATTTCTTTATTATTCATTTGCGACCCCATAAAGTATATATATTCTGGATCCTTATAGATAGGGAAGCCGATTTAGCGATGTCCGTCTGTCCGTCTGCTGAAATCAAGTTTCCGGAGTCAAATAAAAAGATACAGACCGGAAAATGGTGTCAAACGATTAGAAATATCCCGCTAACAATCGCTATTTAAAATCAGCAAAATCGGTTCACTATTGACCGAGATATAAGCGAAAATCCAGAGTAACCCATTTTTTTTAGGACAAAATCCGTGCATATATCCCTATATATCTCAGTAAGTATAGTCACTCTTGCCACAAAACTTGGCACGGATACTTCCAAAGAAGGGACCTAAATATTGGAAAAAGTTTTTTTAGATTGGACCAGGGGAAGGGGTAGTTTTCCTACAATTGCAGAAATTTGGGGAAATATTTTATGCGCTATATCTCGTAAACTATAACAGCTATCGACTTAAAATGTTCTACAAAAAATAATTGTACGCAAAGACCTACACTTTAAAGAAAAAATTTTTTGAGTGGGGGCAAAAAAATGGGTAGCTCCCATACAAATTAACAATTTGTATGAAATATTCGATACGCTATATCTCGGAAACTATAACAGATATCGAAATCAAATGTTCTACAAAAAGTAATTGGAACACAAGGCCTACGCTTTAAAGAAAAAAATTTTCGGATAGGGGGTGAAGAAGGGGCAGCTCCCATACAAATTAACAATTTGTATGAAATATTCGATACGCTATATCTCGGAAACTATAACAGATATCGAAATCAAATGTTCTACAAAAAGTAATTGGAACACAAGGCCTACGCTTTAAAGAAAAAAATTTTCGGATAGGGGGTGAAGAAGGGGTAGCTCCCATACAAATAAACAATTTTTATAAAATTTTTGATACGCTACTTCTGGAAAACTATTACAGCTACCGACTTCGAATATTCTACAAAAAGTAATAATCAAATAATTTATACATTTTGAAAAATAAGTTGGAGAAGAGCAGCGGGACTAGAACATTTAATAAGTTTTATGAACCTTTAAATATGGATAATGTCGAAAACTTTTAAAACTTTCGACCTTGAATCTTCTTCATCTATTTCTATTATTCATACGAACGTTAAAATTTTGTTATTTTTTCTATGGGCTTTAAAACTCACACAAGGTTTTTTATTATATTATTTGCAGTACAAAATTACTCGGCTGGGTATATTTAAAGACCAATGTGAAGGGTATATAAGATTCGGCACAGCCGAATATAGCGCTCTTACTTGTTCACTTTACACTTGACGCACATTAAAAAACTTGACAATCAGGCCAAATCAGGCCCGTCTGGCAACCCTAGCTCTAGGAGACAATACAAACGTTGAGTGTAATGTTATGTCATAACTAGCTCACTCTAGACCCTGCATGACAATTTTCTTAGCAAAGCATTTCATGTAAGTAATGTTAATCTTATCTCTATTGCCACGGAAGTCAGTAGAGTTGATTGTCAAGATTGGTTTTAAATACACATGGTGTCTGTAGTTATTTCCAAGCATGCCAACTTATAATGTACGGACCTCAGTATAATTACCTAAAAAAGTCTGAAAGGTGGAAAAGTAGTAAGAAGCAAACGTGAAAGGGATAATTGAGAAAGGCCTTGGTATAGCTCAATACAATGTCCCAAGGTCATATATGCAAAGGATGTATTAAATAATAGATAGTGATAGCATTTGAATTGTCCATGACACAATATAAGTCTTGTTTTTGACCAAAAAAGTTAATGACGATAAGTGAACAAATTATGTGTGAAGGAAGTAAAGGCCTAAATTAAGTAAATGAAGGATATATGTATAATCATTTCTGGCATATAATCAGGCACAATTGTGAGCATTGTTTAGCGTATGAAGGGTTTTGTATTTTCAAGTGAACCCCCCCATTAGGGGTTTGATGGTTTGTTTATCAGGCCGGCCCATTTTTTTTAAAAGTCTTCCCATCACTTTTTTTGTCATAAGAAACTAAGAAACTAAATTATACTGGGATAACCATAGGGTTTCGATTTTATTTTGATGAACGATTAAGTGATCTTGCTTGACTTAACATTTCTAGTGAGATTTTAAAAAGCTTAAAATCAAAAAAATTTATTTAAAATAATTTACATGATAAAATCAACCAAAAAATCTATAAGAATCTAGAAAATGTGAGGCATTTTCACTAAAAGTAAATATTTAAGGGGCGTAGATTCCAAAAAAAAAATAATTTTAATCATTTGTAATACTTAAGCATAAGCATTATCCCTAATTGCTGTTTTAAAATGCTTGAAACGAAACCCTTTGCCTTTTGAAGAGATTTATCCTTTAAAGAATGCCCTAACTGCTTATGGCAAAAATATTATAAAATTATAGTTAATATATGTAAGCTTTTATACGGCTTACAAGCTTGTTTCAAGTTCATTATTTTTCATAAACATGCTATGACGACATTTATTTACAATTTATTTAAGGATGTTTAAGTTTTTGTTGTTGTTTTTTTGTACACAAAGACCAGAAGCTTTTGCTTTTTATTCTAATTACCATGTAGCAGTAAAAATTCAAACATGTTTGTTTATCTTTAGGTTGTTTATATATTGACTACTGTTTGCTGCAAAACGAGTAGCAGTTGCGGAAAAATGTAACATGTTGTGCTTGTTGCTTAAGTCTTTCGATTTATGTAGATTTTTTTCTTAAAAGTAAATACTTGCACATCTTGTTTGTAATTTTGAGATTATTTATATGCATATTTTTTACGAACTGCGTCCAGGTTATTATATTAATTATCCTGTTTAACTTTTTGTTTTAAAATTAATTTTATTACAGATATTTTGTTGAGAATATTTTTGTATATTTTAATGAACAATTTTAATTAATTGTACACAATGACAACAAATTTGCAAGTTTTTACTTATTTTAGGAAAAAAACTTTCTTTAGCTTTTTTTAATACTATTGAGTTTTAAAGCAGAAATGTTACAATATATTTAACAAAAATTAGAAAAGAAGGTATATGAACTACTTAGGCAAGGCAAAATGTTGGACAGATGTATTTGTAAAAGCAATCAACTTGTTGAATCATTAAAATTGTTTGAACAATGTTGAAATTATTTCATTGGGTGGAAACGGTTTCTTTATTTAAAAAAGTTTTCAGAAATTTTTTTGTAAAACTTTAGGCTACCGCACATGCCAAACCTTTAATAAATAAAAAAAAAATTAATTTTGATTCTATACCTTATAAGGATAGAGCGCAAAGTTTGGAAAGATGAACTCCTTGTGAGGCCATGTGGTATATAATAAGATAATTTACTTTTCGGAAGAGAACTATTAAATTTTCAAGCCAGCCAAGGTGACCAGATATTATATATAAATTTATCAGAACCGATAAATATTTTTCATTGGCTGTTATTTTCTTTAAAACTTGTTGTTTTTGATTTCAGCATAGATGCGCATGCTTATGATAAACTTAAAACTTTTTCATATCTATAAATTGAAATGCCTTTTTTTGTAATTTTTGCTTTCTTTTAAATAAAATCCGCTTTAAATGTAAACAGTGGTATACGTTAGCACATTAGAGTAAACAATTTGTTGTAATAATTATCACATAAAGTTACTTTGTAAAAAAAGTTTTATTGTTAATTGAAATGTGTTTATTTGTTAAACAAATAAAAAGTTGCAGCAATAAAAACAATATATATTGGCTTATGGTATTGAATTGCTTTTTGTTTCTAAAAACAAAAGCCAACATACGTTAAAGCCTTAAGTCTATGGGTGGCATAAAACTTGATTGATAAAATTGAATATTAAAGTTGCATTATAAAGCAAAAAAATAAAAAATAAAATTAACACAGTTTTGTATAGGATCAATTAATATTAAGATCGGCCAATACCTTACACATACACATAAACATAATTAAAACAAGTAAGAGCGCTATATTCGGCTGTGCCGAATCTTATAAACCCTTCACATTGGTCTTTAAATATACCCAGCCGAGTAATTTTGCACTGCAAATAATTTAATAAAAAACCTTGTGCGAGTTTTAAAGCCCATAGAAAAAATAACAAAATTTTAACGTTCGTATGAATAATAGAAATAGATGAAGAAGATTTGAGGTCGAGAGTTTTAAAAGTTTTCGACATTATTCATATTTAAAGGTTAATAAAACTTGTTAAATGTTCTAGTCCCCCTTCTCTTCTCCAACTTTTTCACCAAAATGTATGAACTATTTGATTATTACTTTTTGTAGAATATTCGAAGTCGATAGCTGTAATAGTTTTCCAGAAGTAGCGTATCGAAAATTTTATAAAAATTGTTAATTTGTATGGGAGCTACCCCTTCTTCACCCCCCCATCCGAAAATTTTTTTCTTCAGAGCGTATCCCTTGATGCCCAATCACTTTTTGTAGAACATTTGATTTCGATATCTGTTATAGTTTCCAAGATAAAGCATATCGAAAATTTAACAAAAATTGTTAATATGTATGCTACCCCTTTTTCTGCCCCCACTCAGAAAATTTTTTTTTTTAGGGCGTAGCCCTTGATGTCCAATCACTTTCTGTAGAACACTTGGTTTCGATATCTGTTATGGTTTCCGACATATAGCGTATCGAAAATTTCATACAAATCGTTAATTTGTATGGGAGCTACCCCGTTTTTCGCCCCCACTCAAAAAAATTTTTCTTTAAAGTGTAGGTCTTTGCGTACAATTACTTTTTGTAGAACAATTTAAGTCGATAGCTGTAATAGTTTACGAGATATAGCGCATAAAATATTTCACCAAATTTGTGCAGTTGTAGGAAAAATTCCCCTTCCCCTGGTCCTATCTGAAAAAAACTTTTTCCATTATTTAGGTCCTTTCTTTAGGAGTATCCGTGCCAAGTTTTGTGGCAAGAGTTACTATACTTACTGAGATATATAGGGATATATGCACGGATTTTGTCCTAAAAAAATGGGTTACTGTGGGTTTTCGCTTATATCTCGGTCAATAGTGAACCGATTTTGCTGATTTTAAATAGCGATTGTTAGCGGGATATTTCTGATAGTTTGACACCATACCCTGGTCTGTATCTTTTTATTTGACTCCGGAAACTTGATTTCAACAGACAGACAGACGGACATCGCTAAATCGGATTCCCTATCTATAAGGATCCAGAATATATATACCTTATGGGGTCGCAAATGAATAATAAAGAAATTACAAACGGAATGACAAAGTGATATATACCCTTATCACTATGTGAAGGGTATAAAAATTATGACTTTAAACAGGCAGCAATTAAATTCTTTCTAACAGGCGATGGCACGTAAAAATTTTCCAATAAATTCTAAAGGCGATCAGACATATCACCTTTGAAGAAAATATACTTCAAATTAATGTTGTTAAAATAGTTGGCGACAATCCGACAGCAACGTTGTAAGTGATTATGACAAACAAAAGATTTTCTTTGTAGCCGCGTGCGTTGCAGCAGTCGTTGTCAGTAAGTGGATCTTCAAGTGATAAACATCAACTGAAATACAAATAGTGCATAAATAAACAAGATTGTAGATGTTAAAATGATAAGCGCCATCCATATGTTTAAGTAAATAAAGACGAGAAGAGAAATGTTTAAAGATATACTCATAGGCAGTCATTTGAATAAAGTGGACGCCGAACATTCTATACATTTTACATGCTTGTTGAATTTTTAAGAATCTATCCAACAATTTATTTCTCTTTTTTTTTCTGCAAAGTTTTTTACAATTTTGCACTTTGCGTTGCATACAAACGATCGGTGCAACACTGTTCCACTGCCATAGTGTCGTTGTTACTCAATTATTTCATATTTTATATGAAAGTGTATCTGGTTGTTTTAATTGCATCTACTTAATTTAAATTACTATCAAGAAGAACATGTTCAACATTAGCGATCAATTAACAATATGCTTGAAAATTATAGTGTTTTATAGTTTTAGAGTATCTAGAAGCGATAAAAAAAATTTCTATTTTTTGTCAAGTAAAGTTGCTTTCTGATTATAAATATATCGAAAAAAGCTATTAAAACATACCTTATATATTATATTAAACATACCTTATATTTGTAATCCAATTATATAACAAATATTTTAAAGCAGGATCTTGCGAGAAAAAAAAATTCACTCAATCCCTTTCATTTTGTTTTAAGAATAAAACGAACGGTCCTGGTTTATATCTTTCTAACGATTTAAAATATTTAAAAATATTTTATTCAAATTTTACTTATGTACTCATCTGTTAAATCTTTTTAACGCGTTTGATTTTCTTTGATTGCAAAAATTTTACCACGTGTTTAAAGGAAGTGTCTACTAGTTGATTTGTCACATGGCGGTGTGCCGTTGGCGCGAAGTCCTCATGCAAACTGAAATTTTAGTGGAGGTAAGGGATTTTACTATGCAAAAAATTTTACCTCTTAGAGGACATATCCACAACTTAACATAACTTAAAGAAACTAAAATTTTCATATAAAAGTGGCCCCGACAACATACCCAGTTGTTTATTAATAAACTGTGCCGAAGTTCTCGCTGCTCCATTATCGCTCATCTTTAATATGTCAATTAAATATAGTTATTTCCCAAATATATGAAAAAATTCTTTTATTATACCACACTATAAATCTGGAATTAAATCTGATATTAAAAATTATCGTGGAATCGCAAAACTAAGCGTTATTGCAAAAATTTTTGAAAAGATGATAACTGAATACGTTTCTCATCAGGTGTCATCAATTCTTTCTCCTGTGCAACATGGTTTTCGTAAAGGCTGCTCTACTACCAAAAATTTGCCACAACTAACAACAATTGTAAATCGCAGTTTTGTGCAAAGAAAACAAACTGACATTGTATATACCGATTTCAGCAAGGCATTTGACAAGGTTAACCATAAATTACTATTGGCTAAACTTAGTATAATCGATCTTTCGTATACCTTACTTAAATGGATTGAATCTTATTAAACAAAATGTTGTCAATGGGTTCGCTTTAAAAATGCTACGTCCAAACCAATTGATGTTCTATCTGGAGTACGACAAGGCAGTCATCAGGGGCCGTTGCTGTTTACCCTGCTTATTAACGATCTCCCTAGTGTAATCAAATTCTCCACTGTTTTAATGTATGCGGATGATGTAAAAATTTTAAACAGTACTCAGATCATTATCTTCTTCAATATGATTTGAACTCATTATACTCCTGGTGTAACTCTAATCTGATGGAGCTTAACTAAAATAAGTGTAAACATATGTCTTTCTATAGGGGCAGATTTCTCAACTACAACTTGGGGAATCACCAGCTAGAAAATGTTTCTACAATCTTAAACATATTTCTCTAACAGTGAGCGAAGAACGAGGCATCCTTGGTCTTATTAAACGATGGTCTAAGGAGTTTAAAGACCCATATATTACCAAACAACTATTTGTTTCGCTTGTAAGACCTGCCCTTGAATATGCATCTGTAGTGTGGGATCCTTAATACATGGTACACAGCAATTGTGTTGAATCGGTACAAAAGCAATTTTTATTGTCCAGTCTCCGTGGCTTACACTGGAACCCACTTGATCTTCCACCATACTCCAGCCGGTTAGCTATTATCAAGATGCCAACCCTTAAGAGCCGTAGAACAATGTTAAATGTGTCATTTATATTAAACATAAATAATGGAAATATATCTGCTGAATTCCTGCTTGATAACATATTATTTAATGTTCCTGTTCGCCCGTCTCGAAACCATGAATTACTAAGAGTTGGCTTCTTCAGAACAAATTATGCTAATGCTGATCCATTTAGACGAATGTGCAGTCAATTTAATAAATTTTATAAAATTATAGATTTTTCAGTTAGTCCAAATGCTATTAAATGTAAAATAATTCCTTTGTCGAATAATCAATAATACATGTTCTGTATATATGTTTTTATATGTTACTTAAATGTTAAACTAAAAGCTGTCTGTAAGGAAAAAAATCCATAGACAAAATTTAAAAAAAATAAATAAATAATTAAAAAAAAATCCTATAGCCAACCCAATAAAAAAATTTATTTTTTGTCTTTTGGCAGCGCTTAAGGTTCTTTGGCCCCAATGTGCATCAGAAGAAAAAAAAATTCCGATAGGGCGGCCAACGACAAGATGAAAAGGCAGCACAGCAGTACCCCATAATGGAACCTGCGACATCAATACTTTTAAAATAACCTTTAACCAATTAGTGTTAAAAAATATTTCTGTTTAATTTTTGATATTAAACAAAAATTTTTTAAAATTTTAAAATAATTTTAGAGCAAAAGTTTTTAAAGGAAAGCATTTTAAGGAAATATCTCTTCAAATAAATTATTTTGGTAATCTTTTTATTTAGTAAAAAAAGATTTTTCAAATTAATTTTTTGCATAGAATAATATTTTCTATTGTAGATATAGTTTCTAGTGTGTAAGCTTTAGTAATAATTTATAGAAAATATCAGTTTTTTGGTTTTTTTTTACATTTAAAATTTTTTTACGATTGCGCTGCTTCTGTAAACTATAAAAAAGTGATTTGAAAACCTACGCTTCTTGTTCATTATTAAATGTTGTTGCTTAAATACTCTTAAGTCTATAATTTGGATACGTTTCTTTAGCCATTATTGGTTATGTAAGAAAAAATATCAGTTGAAAACACAAAAATTTCCTTTAAACAAAAAAATGGAAGCAATAGTAGATTGTATGTGTAAAAACAAAAACTATTTTAATTGATGTGTGTCAGTGTTGCATGTGTAATACTTTTCCCTTTGTTTTAAAGGTTTTTTTAACCATTATTTTCAGTAAACTTGTTCAACTTGTCAAAAACTGTAAGCCTTTTGGCAGTGTGATAACTGAAGATGATAAAGAAATTCAAATACTGAAGTCATGTAAACTATCTGAACCACCTTATGGATGTAAAATGGGGTTCGTTACACGAAATCTTAAAAATGAACAAAAAGATTTTGTTTTTTTCCCTTTTAGTTAAGACTCAGCTTCCCGTTAAGACATTGGCAACACTATTAATAATTGAGTAGCACATTGACTATCAAGCTAAACATCAACCACGCATTTGTTTTCTTTTAGTTGTTTGTGATGTTATTTGGCAAATTGAAAAAACAAAAAAAAAAAAAAAACAAGAAAAGTAAAAAGTGTTGATAATGGGCTGTTTCTTTGTTGCTAAGTTTGCATGTTGTTTAGTTATAGAAAAACAAACAAATAGATTGAAAATCAATGGTTTTCCTGATTGTGTGAACATTTGACTTAAATTTCCTTTTCAGTATTCTTAGGAAATGTCATAATGCTACAAGAAAAAAAAAAAAAAAAATAAAAAATAGAAATTAATTGTCCCAAGTTTTGTTGGGTGTATAGCTAAAAATGGTGGATTAAAAAAGAATAAAATAATTTTTGTTCTTAAAAACTTTTTTTAAGCTGTTTTCGAAAATGCATTCTTTTCGACTAGTATCGGTAAAAACTTACTTTTTCTAGAAATATTTTTCTCTCAAAAATTTACTCTAATCAAGTGAAAAATAAAAAAAAAATATTTTCTTCATTTGCAAAGATTAATAATTTAGTAGGGGTCGAACTGGAGCTTAAATTAACAATAATAAATTTGTCTGAAAACAAATAGTTTCACTATAAATAAATAAAAAATGCGCATTAAACATATATGACCCTATGATCAAATATGGCAGCCTTTCAATACCAATCTGACAGATGGTTTAAGCGCTACATCACTAGAAGAATAAACAAAGAAAAAAGATGTAGTTTGGCAAAAAATAAAAAAAAAATCTTTGTGCTGATTTATCATAGTTCATAGGTCAGTGGGTTAAATAGTTGATGTTTACAACCAAATCACTAACAACTGATCAAAGAGTACTAATAATGAAAATCGTAGCTGTTTTCGAAAAAGTCAAAAACAATGTCGAAACACATGCTTGCTTTTTTCTATAAAAATTTCTTTTCTGTAAACTAACATAAAGTAATTAAATCTTATAACTAAAAAAAATATAGTGTCAGACTTAAATTTAGGTTTTCAAATTAAAGTTTGCAGCAATTCAAACATAAGCCATTGGAATGGAATGGCAACCGTTTCTCATCTCTATAAACGAGTGCAACTGCCATGTTTGTAAGATGTTTCGTGTTTAGAATTTCATTTTAACTAGTAAAACTTGTAGATCCATGTTCATATTTCTGTTTTTAAATATCAAGTAGCACCAGCTATTATTCGTAGAATTTTGTTTTGAAGACTTTGAAATTTATCTAATTTAGAGGGGAGGAATTGACCCGTAATTTTATGCCGTAGCTCCAAATTGGTTTTAAAATCAAGTTGGAAAGTAAAAATTTACAACTTAAGCAAAGCACAGGCTTTCTACCAAATAGCAGAGGAGTTTGGTCTGCTTTCAGTTTCATTTGGGTTAACTTTGCCAAGACAATTCGTCTCAAAATGTTGAGGCACCATTTTATAAATGAAAAGCATTAGAGATCATGTTTCTTTACGTAAAGTAAAATATATGTGGTTGTCAGTTTGTTTATTTATTTTATTTTCCATAACTTTGCCCATTTATCACTTTGACAATATAATGCAGTAGTTGGTTCGAGGCTTCTTTAAAATCCTCATGAGTGCTGAGAAAATAAGTATCACTATCGGTTAGCATATCCCAAAAGACAAGAAGTTATTTTTTCTTTGGCGACGTTAATATAGTAAAGCTAGCACCCTTTAGCTGCCACAGCTTTATGTTAATACCTAAAGGTAAACGTTTCCTGTTCTTGTAGGAAAGGATGTTTTGATTTTGACCATTGCTGGTACTAGGGCTTTTACTTTTTAATTATTTTATTTAAAATGCTTGTTGTAGTTAAAATATATTTTTTTTACACTTCCATGCTTCGGAAAAATTTCATGTTTTATCCTCTTCATAAAAATTTTATAAAAATTGAAAAAACAACTTTTTAAAATTTTTGTTAAATAATTTTCTTTTCAAAAATCCTTTAAAAATTGCTTAAAGTTTCTTAAAGAAAATTTGTTCCTTTTTTTAGTAAAAGTGGTTATTGTTTTTTACTGTATTTCAGTTTAATTTCTTTTTTTCTTCCTTACTCGGAGCATACGTTCAAATATTTTTGTTATTTCATCTGCGAAAATGTAGACTGTCTTTTTGTTTATGTGTCACAATAGTCATGATGACAATTATGATGATGATGACATTAATCAAGATTGTGATTGTTTAAGATGCAAATTAAATAATAACTTTTTAGATTTTTTTGGGCGGGGGGCTTTTTTTGCTGTGACTGCAGACAGATCAGAATCTCATGATTTTTGCTTTATGTTAGTGTGAATGAAAAATTTTGCAACATTGATTTTAAAATTTAGTTTAGCAAAACTTTTAACATAAAACCCTTTTGTTATTTGTTTTTCAATAAAATGACTTCAATGCTGATTTGAGTGTTAAGTACGAATATTTAAAAATTATTTTTGGATAAAACACGATTTTCATGTAAAACCAATTCTCACGTTTGTTTTACATTTTGTAATTGTTTTATTAAATATGACAAATATATGTATTTATTGGAAATATGTTTTTGTCTTTACAAAAATTGTTTGATTCGAAATAAATAAATCCATGTAACGAACAATGGTTTTATTGTAATAAATTTTTTATTTGCTTATATTTAGTTCAATGTTTTTATTATTTCTATTTCATTAAGTTATATGATCTGTCATTAGATTATGTGATTATTATTTAGATTCTAAATACATATATTATACGTTAATAGTTTCTTTTGCAAATTAACATTTTAAGTGACAAATTTGTTTTTGTTTTTTTCTCTAATGACTTTTATTAATAAGTTAAGGTCACGCCTCTTTGCTTTGTCTAGTCATAAAAATTATAATATTGATATAAATAAGAAACTTAGATTTATTTAAATTAATTTTTTCGCCTGTTATTTAATCTTTAAACCAAACGATTTTTTTAAGTTTGATCCAATTTTTGTATCACACGTATATTTGACACCAAGTATTGTATTTAGACTAAATATATTGTTCTTTCGATCTATTTTGTTCTGTCACTCTTTGCTTAATTTTTGAAAAAAAATTGTTAATTTGTTGTTCTTTTTGATTTAGATTGTATGTCACTTTGTTGCAATTGACATATAACACACATCATAAATTACAAGAAAAAAACCGTTAAAAAAAATTTAAATAACAAAATAAATGCTTTTTATCGATTTAGTTTTTATACCTTTATATGAATACTTTGAAAACCAACTTTTATGTTTTTTTCTTAAAACAATTAATTATTGTTAAAAAAATTTACATTTCAGCACAGTTTTTAATATTAACGTGAATCAGTTAAGTTTCAGTAGAGGCATTTCAAGGCAAGGGGTTTTTAAAATTTTAGAATTTTTGATTTAAATAAAAAAGTAAGTCATTGAGAAAAAGTATCAAAGAATACCACTTTGATTTGAATTTTGTGCCATTTTGTGATACGGACGGCTTTTATCCTCTTGCTTAATTACGTTCTAATACTTGCCCTTACTCAAGGCTCGGCCGATGTGAGGCTATTGACTTTTAGTTATTAAGCCCCTTTCTTATCTGAGAGTACCTTAGAACTAAAGTTTTCTATTTTGTTAATGCATGTACCTTTATACTATAATTAATCTGATTTAAGCCTAAAAAAACAATCTCACGCAATGAAGGCTTTAGACACAGCCTCCAAACAATATTTTTCGTGACCTCCATCTTTCATTAGATGACATTAAGCGTTTCTATGTCGGATCACTACCGCTGTTAGCCAGCTCTAGGAACTTCTATAATACAACTTCTCTGATATGATACAGCCCGTTTACAGGTTTGTTGTTTCGCCCACCTTTTAAGTGCGTTCTTTAAGAAAAGTTTTTTTTCATAGTTTTTATTTTTGAATCTTTGCCTTTGGCTACCTCACAATAAGTATCCAAAGCTTAAAAATAGGTATAATAATGTAAGATCAGCCAGTGCCAGACTTAAATTCAAGTTCTCATAACAAAATAAAATAATTGCAGTAGTTTCATCTTAAAGCAATGGTGTCCCTTCTTTTCAGACGAGTTTGCTCAAAATGTTGTAAGATGTTTCGAGCGAGCGGACTTGGAAGTGTTTCCCGCACATTGAAATATTTGTCAATAAAGTTGAGGATTTCGAATTTAACTACCGGAACTAGCAAATCCTTGTGGATGTTGCTGTTTTGAATATACCAAGGAGTACCAGTTATTTTATCTTTTGTGTTAAATTATTTTTGATTAAACTATTCTGGTTTTGTCTTCTTCTGGTCGAGGAAAGATTCGAGACGTTCTAAATGTTTTTTTATCTGCACAAACGGGGACTGAGAGACACCGTGGCAGCAAATACTGGCCACTGTTGGTTTGGCACGCATGCCAGTAGATATGCACGGCCTCTCAACGACATCTGTAGAAGCTGTCAGAACGCAGAAGAGATTTAGAGAATACGGAACCCTTGTGCTTCCGTCCGGCTTTGGTCAGTGTTCGGATCAGGTACTTTGGCACTGATAGGCTGCACAGCTGGTCAGATGTGGCTTACATTTGATCAACCTATTTTTTAAAGATAGCAGCTGATTCGAAGACAGGGACCACTTCAGGGCAACTATTGTCAACCCTTCAAATCTAACTTCATCCATCGAAATTTCCTTATATAAAACAATTTAATTTTTTATCCCCTTTTTTCCTCCATAGGTATCATAAAGAAACCAAAAAATTGACCCTACTGAGGCACATCTTATTCTTTTATCACTTTCGCATTCGCCTGATTTCCTTAGCTTCACCTAACTTAGTCACCGGTTGACAATTTGTGCGCTCTTTGGGATAAACACCAAGTTGGAAAAAGGGAAAGAAAAAACATCAAAAACCCTTGCAGCTTGTAGAAATTGAGTAATGTAGACGGATTTCCTCAACACTTTTTAATTTACGCCTCTTAAGTGAGTCCTTCCTGCATGTCCTGCGATCGCTGTTCTACATAGCCGTTCTGTGATGAAGATATTTTTCAAGGCTTGAGTGATCCATTGACCACCAAACTTTATTTATGTTTTCATAATTTCAGGATTTTCCAGATCGTCTTGATCACTTCAAAGAAGAAATAACTTGTACAAATATATGCAATCAATAACTATCGCCAGAGATTTTATAATGGTCATCTTTCTGTTTTTGTATTTCGCGGATAATAGGAAACTTAAAATAAAATTCGACGCTCTATAGGGACACCCTTTCATTTCTCATATGAGATCAAAATTGTTTTCCTCATACTTTATTTTGAAAGGTATTAAAACGAGTTGATTTAAATTAACACTCAAATCTAAGACTAATGTTTTCTAAATTTTAATTCCTAATATTAAGAAATTTTTTATTTAAAAACCCCCCTCTTTGAGAAGATGAAAGTTTCAATAAGTTAGCATGTTCCTCCTAAAAAGCAGTCAATATTTACATGTCTCAGGAGTAGTGTTGCAAAAAAAATCCTTTATAAAAATGCAATCCAAATTTGCTTACTACACATTATAAGTAAATTTTCTTTTATTTACATCAAATACATAAAATCATCATACATTATTTTTACGACTCAGTTTTTGCTACGTTTTGTTATTTGTTTTTAACAACCCCAAGGGATATGCATGTCCTATTATTTCACTAAATTTGTAAATTTTTTTAAAAAACTTTTTCGTTGCTTAGGAGTTGGATTTACAATTGCCTTAAGTCAACGCGGTTTGAAAAAGAAACCTTTAAGCTGCGATTAAACTGATAAAACTGCAATAATATCGATATGAATTGTCTCACTTCAGTGAGGCTTTTATTGGAATTCCATTAATAATATTTATGCATGAAAAGCATTAAGTGTATTTGTGTTGAGTGAATATTTTTGCATATGAATTTGCTTATTATTTAAATATGCACCAGGAGCTTAAGAATTTAAATTTGTAATACAAATTGCATCATAATCCTACAACGCACTTATGTAGTTTCGCTACAAATACTGAGCTTCACCATAACTTTGTTTGCAATTCTAGTGCTGTTGTTGTGCTGATAAAAATATTCAAAATGTACATCAAATGGCAAAAAATAAAAATTTCGTCAATGTAGACTTTTTTAGACAATCCGCGACATATAATCGAGTAAGGTTTTCTTTGCATGTTGGGCAGATATGTGTAATTCTTAAAATAAGTAGTTTGAATTCCACCGTCATTATACCAGATAAGCAAGAATCACTACTTTGGGCCAAATTTTATGAAAATTTTTTTAAAAATACGATAAGTGTATGGGCATAGGTGAAGTAGAATTGGCTGCTGCGGAAGTTATAAAAAGAATGAGGTGCCGCCAACTTGGAGTTCTTTGTAAAACCTGGGGAAAAGATAAAGATAGAACAAGAAAAGATTGGGAAATATTGTAAGATAAAAGAAGATATCAAGGAAAATGGTTGGGAGGAGTCACTCCATGAAGGCTTCTGCTTTTGAACCAGCCGATATGTCTGTTAATGGGTAATTGACGAACGTTGGTCATTTTCGAGAGGCTATCTAGTCTGAATATCGTCCGATGTCAGTTGGAAGCACAAGAGGTGCTGTATACTTTCAACCTTATCTGCTTCCTGACAGCTTTTACATAAGTCGTTGAAGGGTATTTGCAAGCTACTTTCCTGCGTGACAGTGGCCGGTAATTGCGATAATGTTGTCATTCAGTCTCCACTTAAAACGACATTTGGAACAACTCGGATCTATCCTTGAGCAGCTTATTACAGTGCTTCAACATCTAAGCCCGTTGGACTATCTGGCGCCTGCTATAATGCCAGTGTATTTATCAACATGGTGCTAACAGGATGAGAGGGATTGCCGCAGAAGAGGTTGGCCACTCAATCATAAAATGAAGATCCCGATATTTTTAAATAATATCCGGTAATACCGCAGGCAGTTTACCGTTAAGCCAGTCACTGATAGTTCACCCTGTAACTCCTATTTTTGCAATGAATATGCCTTAACCACCACAAGTTCCTCCCTTAGACTAGTTGAAAATACCTCCAGATTAAAAGGTCCTGAGGAAAGGATTTCATTAGCCCCTCCCTGCAAAATAAGGACACAGCATTTCCTGTGGGACCAAGTTTTCAGTGCGCAATAGAAAATTTTGTCTGATTATTTAAGAATGAAATAGTTTTTTCGCCCCGCCTTGACAAAAAAATTTACTGAATTTTTTGTTAACAAATTTTTTTAATCAAAAGAGTAAGGCTGCCAACTTTCGTGTAGGGTAATACAGTCAATGTCTATGGAAACATTTAATACAAATGATTTTTGTTCTTAAACATCTTATTTACACTTCTGGGTAAGTTATAAATTGTAATATCTATAGTAGGAAAAGGCTCTTAATAATATTTATGGCTTTTATTTGATTTCACAATTATATTGCTGCGATAAAATGAAAACGATATCTTTTTATCGAGTGTGTAGATATGTGTGTTAATTTATTTCACATGCATAAAAACTAAGAAGGAAGTTAAAAAAATTCAAAGAAAATATAGAACATATACAGTTCAGACTTAAAAACTGTTAGACAGGGGGAAAAGCAGTTCAAAAAACACTGAAATTGACACTACCCAATGTTGAAAATGAGTGAAGCACTTTTCTTATGATTCGGTTCACAAATAGTTCTTATTTCGAGCACAACCGTTTTTGTTTTCACAAAGCTTTGTTCTTATTATACCCTTCACATGAGTGGAACTCCACAAGGTATATTTTTTCGTTGTCCTTACAGATAGAGAAACCGATTTAGCAATGTCCGTCTGTTTAACTGTCGGCCTGTCAATCTGTCCGTATTATGATTGAAATCAACTTTTTGAAGCCTACCAATATCGCATTGGCCTATAAGTAGTATCAAACTATTAAGAATATCTGTGGAAAACTCAGTGCTGAAGTCTAGCAAAATCATTTAACAACTGACCAAAATATAAACCTAAAACCAAGACTAATTCTGTTTACTTTTTTAAAATTTGTACAAAAAAACCTCTACAACTGCCCCGTGGTTGACCCTACACGGGTGCCATGTAAGATTGACTTTCACCATTTTTTCTTCGCAAACATTTTTGAAGACATACTTACACACTACCTCCGCCTTCTAACAGGGTTGCTATACAATATCTAATTTCTATAAATTTTTTTTGAAATCGCTCCCACAGCTTCAGGGGTGCTCCTACAAAGGTCAAAAGTAATACCGACCCCAATTAATTATTCCTCGCAAGCATAATTGTGGAGCATACTTACCGCCTACCTCCAGTCCTTAGGAGGGTTACCATATAAGATTTGTAAAAATTAGGGTAAAAACCCCTACATTTTCCCCGGAGTCGCCCTTAAAGGAATAAAATGTATCACAGACTACCATTAGTTTTCCATCCCAAACATGTTTTTCAAACCCCTATCTCCATCACCTAAGGAGGTTGCCATACAAAATTTCATAAAATAATGTTAAAATGCCTACAACTTCCCCAGAGTCAGCCTTAGAAAAATAAATTGTACAACAGAACCCCATTTTCCCCTATCAAACATATTTCTAGAACCTACTTACCACCTATCTCCATCGCCTAAAGAGGCTCCCATACAAAGTTTTGGAAATTTTAATAAATCTCCCCCTACAGCTTCCAGGGTGCCATGGATAGGTGAAGCGCAGGACCAACCCTAATTAATTTTTCCTTCTAAACATTTTTCTAGCACATACTTACTCCAAATCTCCACCCCCAAGGGGGTTGTCATGTGAAATTTGAAAATATTAGGGTAAAAACCCTTACACCCTATGAGGAGTATATAACATTCGGCACAATCGAATGTAGCGCTCTTAATTGTTTTTATAAGAGCTGTTCTATTTTTTGGTAATGGTTTGCCTTATTTCGAAAACAGCCGTACTATATTTGACTACAGAGCGTTTTTTACTTAAGAACATGCAGTCAACAAATTGAAAACATGTGTTTTTTCTAAAATTTTCATCCTATATATGACCACAAAATATTCCTGATTTAACAACATTTTGTAAGGTATTTGTTTTTGATTTGTGTGTATGTAAGCCAATTCTAAGCTTACAAATATGTTTGCTGTTGAATTACGTATATTAACTGGTAATTGCTTAAAGTGTATTTGTGACGTATTATCCAGTAAATGCCTAAAGGACGATTTACAATTTATGTAATCGTTTTAATACATAATGATTACATTAAAAATCTCACACTTACATTTTTTGATATTCAATAGCTACATACGTATGTATGTATGTATGTATGTATGTATGTATGTGCACAGTATATATTACAATTTAATTGTTACAAATTAAATTTTTAATGTTAAATTATCTATCAATTACTTGAAAGCCCCTAAAGTATTTGATGACTATTTTTACGCTATTCACATATGTATAGTAAACTCATTCACTTCTATTCAAACTGATTGACTGGCTGACATTATTAAATGAAAACAACATTTGGCTTCTGCTTTAAAAACAAAGTTAGTAAGTCTTAAGAAAACAAATCATAAATTGCATATTGAAAGCATCCATTAGTGGTGGTATACGTAGACACTATATAAATACAATCGTAACTCTCTTAGGCATCTATGAATTAAGTCGGGCTTGTTTTTGCCAGAGCCACAGACTCACAATCACGTACGCATTTGAACAATTTAAAGACAAGGCCATATACACTTCAACATCATCAACTTGCATAAACCATAAATGTCGATATTTGTAAAATTTGAGTGTTGCCAACATCTAAAAAAATTAAAACTCTAAAGGCAGATTTAACAATTGCTATGAATTTAATTTTTATCTTTTTGGCAAGTAGATCAAATTGAAGTTAGGATACCTAGAAGAGAGGCATATGATCCCAAGGATATACATTGAAGCCAGCAATTGATTGGAGGGTAGGAGGGCTGATGCCCCCAGATTTCACCAAAGCCTCGTTCTTTATACCTCTTAAGCTATTAACATCTGGCTTAACATCAAACATTAAATATCGTGCTCTTGCTGGACAAGAGCTGAGCATTAACATAGAAAATGCTTTAGCAATTCAGCTATTATTTTTCTTTATGCCCCGCACTTTCTCTTCTTTATAGCTTTTAATACAGTTAAGGTGTTAAGTACGCTTAAAAGCCTTTAACTACTCTGAGTTCAGGTTTCCATAAATTTAAGATTTCCCTCATAATACTCTAAATTTTGTTATCCCGTGTCATTTATCCAATGACATTGTTATTTTAATGTAACCCTTGGAAATTTTTTGCCCATATTTTTTTTAGCTACTCAGGCTAACTGCTTGATATTTTAGCTTAAATCGCAAGACTAGCTTAATTTATACAAGGGCCTTCTATGGAAATTGGGATAAATAGGCTTTGGTCTTAATAAAATTTTTTGTAATTATTTTAATTTAATTTATAGAGGATTGTACACGTGTTAGTACAAAATAAGAACCAAGAAATTACCCTAGTGGAAGATGCTCTTATTTTTGCCAATGGCGGCCAATGTCAAATCTGTTTTGATATTTGTAAATTATCCAGACATAGAATACAAGTGAATAAGCCACGGAGCGATACACTCCCCAGGAACGCGGAACAGTTGTGTCTATTTCTTTGCATAACAATTTGTCTGTGGTGTTGGCGCAGTGCGAATTCCGTCGCCGATTCCCTGGTCATCCGGCAACGACTGCACAAACACTGCGTTGTTTGGCAACCAGCCTTCAAAAATATGGAACCTCATGAGACGCTGTCAGGAGTTGCCTGCCCCGGAGCGCACGTCATGCCAAGAACATCGCCGCTGTTGGCGAGGATGTCAAGCTGTTGCCAGAAACGTCGTGTTTCGCAGTTAACCATCAGCCGGTCGCCTCTCAGGCGAATTTTGGCCAAAGACCTGTGCATATTACCATACAAAATCCAGTCAATGTATGAGCTGTTGCTTTTCAATCGTCAAACGTGTGTAATCAACGTCCAAGCCATCCTCAATCTCGAGGCCGAAGAGGACGATTTTTTGACAAAATCATAATGAGCAATGAGACTTAATTCCACCTCAGCGGGTACGTAAACAAGCAAACTATCGCTTCCGTCGCACCAAAAATCCACGAGTGATGCACGAAGAGCCATTACATTGGCTGAAACTGACTTCATGGTGCATTGTTTACGCTGGAGAAGTCATGGGGCCAATTTTTTCTTGGACGCCGCTGCTAAAATGACAACAGTGGACGGTGAGCGCTATAGGAACATGTTAGCTGAGCTTCTGCCGCAATTGAACGAATTAGAACTGGAAAATATGTGGTTCTAACAGGATGAAGCAATGGCACACACTGCTTAAACAACAGATATTCTGAAGGCAGCGTCCCTGGGTAATTTGGCAATTTACATTGGCCCACAAGATCATCTGATTTACCCAATCGAGACTTTTTTGTGGGGTATTTTGAAGTCCTGTGATTACATGAACAATCCCGAGACCCTGAAAGCTCTCGAGCACAACAGTTGACACCAGTGCGAGAATCTGTTGCCCGAAGTTCTTGCCGAAGTGATAAACAATACCATTAAATGAGGCCGTATAGATATTAATTGTGGCGGCGCCCATTTGACTGATATAATCTTCTAGACTTAAACAATAAAATTTCAAAGGTTGAAATAAACATATTAACAAATGGAATCGAAATTTTTTATTTAGAAAAAATTGAAAGCCAAACAACATCGAATGACATCTTTTGGCCCACCTTGTATATTGTGATAATAATAAATATTTTTAGTTTATATTATTAAACGTGGCTTGGGAAAAGCGATCTTATATAGGGTCTACGTTAAGCTCTAGACCAATAGTCTGGACGCCTTATGGAACTTTTTTCTTTTATAGAGTCTACATTTTGGCTTATTTTGACAAATCTAAGAGCTGTTATGTTATCGAGATCCAATTTATTCGGTAAAAAATCATCTTTTAAGCCCAGTTTATGGCGTATGGCAACACCAACACCCAAACAACTACAAAAATAGTATTTTTACACTAGTAGAACAAGCAACAATTTAATTAAAGCAATATCATGTCTATCATTAATAAACTTCTTTTTTCCTATTTTATTGTAAAATGTTTTGTTTTTGTTTGTGCATTGATTTTGCCAAAAGCTTTTTTTGTTAATAAATACAGGCCATGTAAGTACACATGTGTGTATGTAGCATTTGTGTGTGTTAGATATTTGTTTGGTAGGAATGTAACTATTGAATTAACTTTAATTTTTGTTTTAAACGTCATTTAGCACGAAACTCTATAAGCCTCAATCATTTCATTCTTCATAATAATACGATATAACGATACTGTTGCTGACATCTAAGGCAATGTCGATGTTTATGATGATAATAGTTTTATAAATTGTATTTACCACTCGTTAAATGCTTTGTTGTTACTCTGTGTCATGAATGAAACCAATATCTTAAAATTTTTAAGTTTATTTTTAGGAAGGCAGATTAAGGCTTGAAGCAAGTTATATTAATTGTTGGAATGACTTTTACAAAAATTAGTTTACTTACGCCTGTTAATATCCAAGAATAAATTATTTTAGGTAAAAAATCTTAACAAACATTTTTTGTTTGTTAAAACCTTAATTTGCAGTCTACAGCCAACAAAGGATAAAAGGCATATTATCAGGATGTAGGATGGCCAGGTCATTGCAGTTCGCTGCGGCTAGATAGATAGGGTAGTTCCTGCAGACTCTATGGTCCCGTTTTCACAATTAACCAAAAAAATCCATATCAGCTATTGACAATATAATATTCAAATGGAAGCCTTAAGTGCAAATTACTCCCTGCTCTATCACGCAATCATGTGCTGGACTCTCTGGCCAGTACTTTGCCAGGAATAGTCTACCAAAAAAAGACCAAGGAATCTCCCCACGACATCCCGTAATGGGATTTGGATGACCCAATCAAAATTTTACTTCCTACTTACTTTTCATGGGTTAATGAAACGGTTACCTGTGAATGAATGATTCCTAAATTTTCTGTAGTCCAGAAATGGAAAAATTTTATTTGTTTGATTTCTTTATTGGGTTTATAAAATTGACTGCTTTTTTGGCAAGTATTTTGTGTTTTTAAGGATTTAAGTTTATCATTGCAGATCAACTTGCATTCCTTAACTGACAAATATCATAAGCAAATATTACGAAGCCATCATTTGCCTATATTTCGTATGAATTTGACCATTTTGAATCAACTATCTGTTTTGTCTTAAAAGGGTACAAGTGTCAAATAAATAAAGGCTGGAGGTCATATGTCTTAAGAAGCTAAGAAATTTAACCTAATAAATCCCAGACTCTAAGGCATGCCAAGAAAGAATTAAAAAATTTTGCTATTCAGGAACTATTGACACACGTAGTGATTTTCCATGATTGATAGAAAACATGTATTTCTTAAGGCAGCTATATAAGTACCCCACGGGAAATGTGGGTCAATTGGTCGGTGTCCTCATCCTGTTACAGGTACAAGATATAAATTGGACAAAAGATATTGTTCGTGATGGGTTACAATGGTACCCATCAAGTAACTGGTTAAAAGGTATTAAAGAAGCTTAGGAAAAAAATAGAAATACTAGTTCCTACACATAAACATACATCTGGTTATATATACACACACAGGCGCGTAAATACAAACAGAGTAGCTTGAACAGGATCTCAAATAATTAACGCAAAAGTTGTAGTACTAGTTTTGAACCAATTGCCCTCTCCAATGACAACGCAATGTAAAAGTGTCATATCCCCTTAATATAAAGTGCAAGAACTAGAACCAATCCCTACCCTAAGGAACCGTTCACGTCAATGGTCTTATACCAGTCTACTTTCCCGTGGGGTACTTGTTTCTTAATTTTAAAAACCTTGCTTCAGCTTCTTTTCTGCTTTTAAAAATATGAGACTGTTCAGTATTTGTAACCTATTTAAAAAAATAAAGATTTAGTTGGTCACATTTTTATTTTGCAAATTTACAAGTAAATTGCACCACCATCAGCATCACTATTAATGGTGACATTTAATACTCTTATATTTGTACTTTACGAGAGTATTTATGAATTTATGGTTAAAACAAATTTATGGTTGAAACGCGATTTTGTAGTATTTTGTGTTTTCCATAAACGTGTAATTAATTACTACTGTTGAGATGAGCTTAAACGAATGAGTATTTTATAAATTTGTCATATGACTACTACTACTACTACTGTGAATATCATTTATTTGCGACTCAAAAAATTAGTTTTGTAAAAGAAATGTACCCCAAAGGAAAAAAGTTATATGGTGAAGTTAAACCTTTTTTACGCGAAGCCTAAGCAGATAACAAAAAATGATTTTGTTGCAGACACGAAATTTTATGAAAACTTTTTAAAAACAGTATGCGAATCTCATTTAAGAATGTTTTCAAGAAATGAATATTTTGCTTCACTTCGCTTAGAATTGTTTTGTACATAGTCGGCCATCAGTCGGGTGCATTAAAAATAAACGCTAGTGGATTCGAAACACCGGCTCCGCTGTAGCCTTTAGCCGGACAGAAAGACAGAAGTACTTTCATTAAGCAAGGCCAGCAAAAGCAAAGACCACCATAACCTTAAGCCTTTACACTTTGCCGAAGGCCTCAGCAAAGCCAGTTGTTTGAATTCACTAGGGTCGAAATCCTTTGCCCCCGGCAAAACCCTTTCACCGGGCAGCTTTAGCATATTGAATTAAAACTAATGTCGTACTTGACCCAAAATTTTATGAAAACTGTCTCAGGTAAGTAATCGCTATAAAACCATTTTCTGTTTATGTAAAAACGTGAATTTCGGGACCATTTTTTATTTGATTCATTTATTGAAATTATTTTGGGCAATTTTTCATTTTAACACTTTTTAAAGTGGCAAAAAGTTTAAAACTAAAAAAGGGCCCCAAAATTAATATATTTGGGATAATTTAAAAAATAAAAATCCTCCTTATTTTAGAAATACAAAATAGTGGGGGAAATTGCCGCAAGTTTTCGTGTTGTTGCGTTTAATTTAAAATTTTGGAGACATTTTTCATTTTAACTTTGGGGACATTTTTAATGGGAGCAATTTTGAAGCCTTTTTAAACACACAATATAACATGCATAAAATAGGAGAAGTGCAGGAATTACTGATGACTGAAATCAAAAGCCAAGTGCATTATAATAAAATCCGCACTGACTCATAGGAATATTAAAAAAATTTTTGTGCTAAAGCCGTTTTTGACAGGCACAGTTTACAAATGGTTTCTAAAATACACGTAATATTTTTGGTGACCTAAAATCTATTTAAAAATACATACAGTTGTTGTGGGTCTGCCATTTTATGATGATGGTTATTATTAATGAAAAACTTATTTTGGCTTAAATTTAATTAAACATTTAAAGTGGCTCTAAGCCAGTAACCAACATATGTCAGCAAAACACCCATTTATTATTAACAAGTCAAAACTGAATCATTTGCAATCAAAAACAACAACATTGCTAAGCAGTTAAACACAGCCAAAAACACTTTCAAGAACACCGGTTGAAACAAGACGTTGTTGCACGTGTATTTAACAGTAAAAGAAAAAGATTGAACTACAGCTTATATGTACACAGGGATACATACATATACATATGAGCCGTTTATTTTGAAAGTGGCATAAGTCACTTTTTCAAAAAAATCGTGTTAATGGCAACGCTAAATACAATTGAACGATATTTTTTATATCTTTAAATATTTCGGCCTTAAGAAAAAGTGACTTATGCCACTTTAAAAATAAACGGCTCATGTATGCTTTAATATTTATATGTACTTGCCTTGCTTAAGTCATAATGAATTTTAAAAAAATATATTTTGTTTTTACAAAGACAATATTACACCACCAATTACTGCAACATTCATTTATAATTTTTGTTGCTAAAATTTATACCCGTGAAATCGTGTTTAGCCAATGGGGGGTGTCGAGTAAATTTGGTCAGTAATTTAACTTAAAGGGGTTAAAAGTTTACCTTATAAATAAGTGTATAAGAAAATATTAAAATTTAACAAAATTTGTTTTGCTGTTTGAAAAACATTTTAAGAGCCAAAACAATCATAAGTCAGTAACAATACAAAAGCAATTTATTGGCCTTATCGTTCAAGTCCAGCTAGATGGAATACATAATCAATATTTTTAATTTGATAAGTTTTGACCTTAAGGAAACTTGCTATTTAAATAATTATAAAGATCTACAAATAGCTACAAAAGATATTTAACACAAGTATTTGAGAAAAATGAATAAGCCAAAAAAAAAAAAAAAACAAAACATATGTAAATTAGACTTAAATAAAAAATGTTGGAAACGTATTATTCTTTGTGTTACCTTCTTACGCCAATTCAAACCAAACCTACATTTCGTTTGTGAAAAATTTTTCCAATATATAGTTAAAAATTATGCAGAATTATATGTGAAAATATTAAACTTAGCGTTGGTTCAAAGATGGTAGGACACCCTGTGTTCTCTTAAGATACAGTACTCATAAGTAGTTGTATGTTAAACGAAGCAAAAAGTTTATTAAAAAGCAAAAAAAAAAATAGGTTTGTTCTACAGTGATACATCTTTTTTTGGAGTTAACTTGGTTTTTTGGTCATGGCCTTATATAAGACGTTGTGTAAGTAAAGGATCAAAAGGAATTGTACATGTATAATATCCTTGCGGAAAATGTGGGTCAAATGGTCGGCGTACACTTCCTGTTACAGGTACAAAACATAAATAAGACAAAAGTTATTGGTCGTGATCGATTCAAAAGGCACACATCAAGTAACTGGTTAAAAGGTGTTAAAAAAGTTTAGGAAAAAAATAGAAATACTGGTTCCTACACAAAAACATACGTCTGTTTATATATACACACACACGCGTAAATACAAAAAAGTAGCTAAAATAGGATATTAATTAAATAATGCAAAAATTGCTTTAATAGAATTGGCCTGTTACCCGTTCTGAGGTATTAGTTTTGAACCAATTGCCCCCTCCAATGACAACGCAATGTAAAAGAGACAGGTTCCCTTAATATAAAGTGCAAGTACTAGAACCAGCCCCTACCCTTAGGAACTCTTCACTTCAATGATCTCATACCAGCCAACTTCCCCGTAGGGATTATATGGATACCAATATTTATTCAAAGCGTGAATATAGTTTTCGGAATTTGGACTTACATGGAGCGATGAAAAACTAAAAAGTTTGTAAAAAAACGCTTATTCCTGGAGAAAAATTTAACAGGGGACTATGTCAAAAAGATTGAACGATAATATTTTTATAAAGAACAATAATTGGCGGCACATATGCAAAATTTTGTTAAGAATGAATAATTTTCCAGGTGAGGGGTATAGCAACGGTACTGATCGGCCCTGTGCCAATCATGCTCATCCTTCATCTCAAGTAAGCACACAGGAGGTATCATCTGCCGAGTTAGCATTTGTCGCAAGTTCTTCCACGAACTTTAAAAAAAAGACCAGAGCAGTGGTAGTCCCTCTCATGAAAAAAATTCTGTCGGAAAAAACCAAAAATTAAAAACGGCCCCCTAATATTGACGATGACCACAAATTATTTATTGACCATGATTAAGGAATCTTAATTTGAAGTGTACGAAAGCTCTTTAGAGCAGGTGAATTGGTGCGGTAGGATGGGAAGGGTATCACCGGAACAGACAGGTATGAATTCTGATGGGGTTTTTTATAAGCAGTAGAGTGCAGCACCTAGTCTCCCATTTTACTTAAGTGAGTAAACGTATCACTATAGCCCGTTTTAAGGTAAAATACTTTTATAACAGCCTTGTTTATGCCTACGTCCCGATGTTAGTGAAGGGCGATGACATCAAAAATGCTTCTAATGATGGCTTAAAAGGGATATGCGAAACATGCTGCCGATAACGGCAGGGAACTGATCTTTCCAAAGCTCTTAATATGACAATAAATAGTACTAGGTTCTGACATCGCGATAAGGCGATTTGGAAATCACTTAATCGAATAACAAGGAAGGAAATCGATCACGCAGTTGTGCATGGTTGACATTTTTTAAGTGTGTTAAATGTGCGGATGATCCCCGGGGTTAGAAATGACTTGGATCCCCACTCTGTCTCAACCATGCTATGTATTTAGTTGAGAGTTTTACGCATCACACAGTCCACTGAGCATAGAAAAAAGATGTCACGAAGCAACGAATATAACAAAATGCTAACGTCTACTTTTACCAAACTGATTCAAAAGAGCAATCCTTGCCTTGATATCTGCGTCAATTGGTATCTAGTTTCAAACTCCATGGAATACGCTGAAGAAACCATGCTTGGCTGCCCAAGAACTAAAAAAGATAAGAAATACCGTAAAGCAACTGCAAAAAAGCATGCATCAAACAACCTGGAGACCCTGCAGATTGCAGCCATGCGTAGGGCATGGGGGTAAAGAGAAATGAAAATCGTTAGTACAATGAGATCGAGATGTGCAGAAGCCGAAACGATACCAGAAAATTCTAACAACCTGTTAAACAACAGAATGAAGGGTATGGTATAGACAAAGGTCAGCAAGGCGACCTGGTGACATATAGGAATGGCACTCTGAAAATCTGGAAGAAATATTTTGCCAAATTTTTTGAAACCAGTAACAGTGGCGATTTAGATACCCCTTTTTCAACCGGCGATGGCAGTGTAAAGTGCCTAGCTTCAAAATTCCGGATGAAAAAAAAACAGCAGGTAAGCCGATGGCTTACCAGAGGAGCTGTTGAGGTGATTAATTTGGAAGAAGCATGCATCAACTTGCCTGCAAATTAGCTGGAGAAACGCTTGCCCTCATTTGTCGCCAAGATTTATGAGCATTTCATAATTTTAAAAGCTGACTTAGAAAATTTACTTTATAAATAACGAAACCAATTTATAATAAAATATTTTACAGCTGGATTTATTTGAAAAACATAACTACATTATACATAATTAATTTTGATAAATCACTACATGAAAGTGACTTACTTTTGGCTTTTATCATTGCATTTTTGTAACATTTTTTTAAGAGTTTTGTATGCTTTATATTCTTCAGATAAAAATGTTCTGTCGCTTATTCACCAAGGAATTATAAATATTTTCAAGTTGCCATTTACTTAAACATTTGTAGGTAAAACGATTTAAAAATATTGCATAGATTAAGCACATGTCAAACATTTTCGGCAATCAATAAATTTTCAAACCGAAAAATGTCCAATACGATCATACAAATACACAAATATAAATTTTTATGATCAATGCTAAATACTAAAAATGTTCATAAATCTTAAAAGCACATGGAAACATTTATTGATATTTAATATGAAGAATGAATGGGAATATTTTCAATATATATACGCATCTATGTACGTATGTATGTCTAGGATTTTTTTTGGAAAAATTTACCATGTAAATGTGCTCAATACCATAGTCAGTAATATTGTTTCTATTCGATTTTTATTTTTTTAAAATCATTTTTCAAAATTGGTAACATAAATTTTATGTTTAATACGCGTTTTAATAGTTTTGCCAGTAAATAAGACACGAGGCAATTTATTTATATTTTATGTTTCTTTAAATGTTTTTTTTATGTTAAAAATTGTAAAACAAATGCCGCTACATTTGCAACTACTGGTGTAACAACGGCTGTAACAGCTTTGCTTAAACATCATAAAGTCATTAGAAAATTAAAAAATAAAAATTTAAAAATATGAAAAAAATCCGCAGTCATAACCAATAAATAAAACATAAAAACTGGTAATAAAAATGAAAATTATGATTAAAACAAAAACAGTTGTTAATATTGTTATTAATGTTTATATAAGAAGAGAACAAACAAAAATCACTACCAGCGTTGCCAGAATGATGATTTTATCATAGTTTTGATGATTTTTTGTCCAGCTGGCTGAATGCCAATGTAATCTTTTTAATTCAACTAATAAAAACAATTGAAACATGTAGAAAAATTTAAGAATTTTGTATGTTTTTTAAATGTCATGTGAAAGTATTTTAAGTCCTTACGTTTCAGAAAATCTTGTAAAACCAGCGTATGGTCCTCGTATTATTAATTTTAATATTGACGTTGATTTGGAAAATAAATATTTTTTACAAAATGTTTGCTAAATACAAGTCCAGCTTAAAACTTACTGTAAACGAAAAATTTTTTATTGTTTAGTATCGAGTAATTTAAACATATAATAAAACAATTTTTTTTAAAAGATTATTCTCTAAAAGAACTATCATGTCTTGGCCTTTTTGAATTTATATATTGGAAAGTTCCTTCTTTGATAGGTTTATTGAAAAGAATATTTAAAACTAAGAAGACTAGTTAAGAAAACTTTGTAATTTGCGTTTGTCAATTGTGTGCATCATCTGGCAGCTCTAGATAATCTCTGTTATGAAGAATTTTGGTAAAAATTTCAGAAGTAATTTTGTTTTTATGCATATAAACTGAATTGTTATTACGTTTTTTATCTATAAAATAAAATTTTTGAATGAAAAAAATAAGATTTATTTTTTCGTTAAAATATGATTTTATTTTTGCCAAATGATGACTTTCTTCTCAAAGCTTCTGGCAACGCTGGTCACTGCGTTCATGTTGAGGCGTTTTTGTTGATGCGCACGTGTAGCGATTAAGCTGTAAAAGCAATGCTTTTTTGACTGCTTGTTTAGATAAATCATGTGAATAAAAGTGCCACTTAGATTTTTTTTTTGGCTTATATTGTTAGTTCCATATTAATTATGGCCGGCATATGAATTGTCTGTAGACAAGGGGCAGAAATACGACATTCAATTTGAACGAAACGAAAAAATTCATAGTAGAGTTCCTAGGGCAACTGCCGATGTTGTTTGCAAAGCAATAGATAAGATTCGAAGATTAACATAAAAGGTCTTAAGACAGCTAAGACTCGGAGCCATACTGAACCTCAAAGTTGCTTTTTTATTTACCCAAACTGATCCTGTCTATAAAAACACAATCTAAAAAAAATTGCATCAAAATTAAAAAATTTTAAACTGGCGCCATGATAAATTTGTTTAGGTAGAAAAGTACTCTGTCAGACATTATTTAACTCCTCAGAAATATGTATATGTTGCTACAACTTAACATTCAGTTATAAAATCTAGTTCTCACATAACATCATCTACGTATGTGAAACTGGCGATTGCTTATTAGACTCTAGTTAGTTGACTGGGTGGTGGCTAACTATACAGTCCATTACCCTGGAGGCACTCCAGAGGGCAGGGAGTTTTAGGGTATTCCACCTCTTCTTTTTTGAAATTTTGCTTAAAATAGCTACTTTTCTGCACATAACTGGAGATATTTGACATTTTATACAATGGTTAAAAGCTTAGCTAAAGAACGCGTAAGCTATTTTACTATGTGACTATGTTTTTTCCTTGATATATATGGTTTCCTACTTACCTACTCTAAGTAAAGAGTATATACCATAATATGCATTAATTTAAAACGTTGAAAAAAGCTTTTCTCTCTTAATATTATGTCAACTATGACATTTAAATATTTTATCTAAATATAAATATATATAATTTGCTAGAATTTTTTCAATGAACAAACAAAACCAATAATCACGTTGATTTTTGACTAAATATATAAAATAACATCCCGTGGAAATATTACTCAATTACATTAAATTTCCTAACAACAATATCAACAATTTCAAATGCCAAAGGAATGAAGGAATGTTAAAACCCATTTTTAACATTAACCCACTGTGAAACCAGCAAACAACAAATGCAGTTTTCAAACTCACGAACACTCTAAGGAACAGAGAAATGGACTTCAAAAATAATCTCCTGCCAGTTGTTAATAAAATAAATAATATCTGAAATTTCAAAGCACAATTGTAGGATAAAATAAGAAACAAAAACGATCTATTATTTATGTCTTATAGTTGGCCCAAATAGTCTGGAGTTGCTTAAACATTATATTGAAAAGAAAAACGATGATTCTGCATTTCACTTTAAACGTGAGTTAATAAAACAACATAAAAAGAAACCAAAATCAGTCAATGAACCAACAAATAATGGTCATGGTTTTTTTACAACAGGTGTTTAATTTTATTGCTGATTCATTTTGATAGATTAATAGAAATTTGTATATAAATAAATGTTTCTTTATGATTTTACGTGCTTAGAAATAGTATACTATGACAAGAAGAATACAGTTTGCCATTTAGTTTAATTGGAAGTATTAGTTGCCTTAACCTTAGAAAGCAAGTTTTGTTTTTAGGAACAAATATGAACTTATGAAACTTATGAAATTAAATAAAACCAGACATACACGATTAAATTTGTCATAAAAAAAACTTTTCGGAAATTTTATGTTTCTAACAGGCATTCGATTAAACCCACTTTAAGACGAACTATTTCGTTTTTTTTTTTATAAAAAAACATTCCATTTAAGTTAAAAAAAGAAACAAGTAAAAGCGCTTTATTCGGCTGTGCAGCATCCTTTATACCCTTCACATTGGCCTTTCCAAAGACTAAACTTTTTTTTTAAATTTTATCCATTATTTTATTTATGAAATGTTTCTAGCTTTTAAATAGGGATCGGTTTCATGTTTTAACCCCCTTAGGGTGTCTACGGCTTCCCCGTTGGGGTTTTATACCTATTTTTTTAATTTTGTATGGCAACCCCCTTATGAGGTAGAGATAGGGGGCGAGTATATTCAAGGAAAATTTTTTCAAAAAAAAAAAAATGACTTGAGGTCAGTTCTACATTTGACCAATTCACGGGTGCTCCGAAAGCTGTAGGGGGGGAAGGAGTTTATTGAAATTTCCCGAACTTTGTATGGGAGCCCCCTTAGGCGATGGAGATAGGGGGTAAGTATATTCTAGGAATATGTTTAGGGGGTCAGTCGTACGCCTAATTTCTCTGAGGCCGACTCGAGAGAAGTTATGGTCGTATTTAAATCATTTTCGTAAATTTTGTATGGCAACCCCCTTAGGTAATGAAGATACAGGGTAAGTATGTTCCAGGAATATGCTTGGGAGGAAAAGCTAATGGGGTTCGTTGATGCATTTTTTTTCTCTAAGAGTAACTCCGGGGTTTTAACTCTAATTTTTAAAAATTTTGTATGGCACCTAAAATAGGGGCTGAAGGAAGGGGATAAGTGTGTTTGCACAAAAATGTTTGGAAGAGAAACTAAATTGGGGTCGGTCTGACAATTGACCTCTTTAAAGGCACTCTGAAAACTGTTGGAGCTATTTAAAAAAAATTTTTTTTAATTAAATTTTATATGGCAATCCTGTTAGGAAGCGGAGATAGGGTGCAAGTATGTTCTTCAAAAATGTTTGTGAACAAAAATTGATGGGAGTTGGTATAACATTGCATCCCTGCAGAAGCAACTCTGGGGCAGTTGTTAAGTTTTTTATGTAAAAATTTTAGATAAATAAGAAGAGGAAGTCTTGGTTTTTGGCTTATATCTCAGCCACTTATCAGGCTATTTTGTTGGGTTTAAAAAACGCAGATATTTTTGATGGATTATTACCACTTGCGAGTCTATGCGAAATTGGGGGCTTCAAAAAATTGATTAAAACCATAACACGGGCAGATGGGCAAGCATCAAAGAGCAGGGTTGTAGAACCTGTGAGGGTATACACTTTCCAGTTCGGGCAGTGGTTAATTGCATACCGACAACTTTGAATTTTTTGAAAATAGCTTTATCAGCCAGGTTATCTTTATAAACAGGGTCAGTGGCTAATTTATCATTTCTTAATAGAGTAGGGATTGATTAACAAATGATTAAAACCTCTAGCTCTTACCTGTTTGCGTAAAGAATCAGCATCGGCTTTCTGCTTAGCACGCCAAGTACTGAACGCTTTCTCTTCGGATCTGAATGCAGTTCTGCAAGTCTTATTAAGCCATGATTTCTGTCAAGGTCTACTGGAGAAATTTTTTGCCGAAGTAAAACGTTACATTCCATATTATCCTTTATGCTTAAAAAAGAAAGCCCAGACAACTTCTAAAATAAAAAATCTAACTTATAGAATTGCTTAATGTTCGTCTAATTTCAAAATCGTTAACACTCTTATTTTAAGAGTTGATCCTGTATAACACTGGTCGTAGAAATCGTTAATTAAAAGTTTTGTTTTTCGTTTTTCATTAAAATTATAGCAAAAGGTCAATTTATAATGAAAAGTGTTTTTAAGTAAATTTATGCTCTTACTCAGCTTTCTACTCTTTTGCTTAATTTAGTTTTATTTTGTTTTCTTAATTTTTCAGTTTTTTTACTTTTTTATAACGTATCTTTTACTGGGATAAAAAAACAACATTTTATTTGCATTTAGTTTTTGCCAAAGAATAATATTTAATTTAGACCTCGTTTTATAGTTGCGGCGAGTTGCGTTAAGATTAAGCAGAAATCAAATAAAAAAAAGTTGCATACAACATAAATTACAGTCTTTTTACAGTTAAAGAAATAAATACTTTAAATTTATTATTTGATTAGAATTAGTATAACTACAATGTCCAAATATTCAGAATTTTTGTTTAGAATACAAAAGCGATAGTTTAATTCTGAAGGGCCATGTTGGGTGGATTATTTTTACAGAATAATCTCTTGGTCCAGCTGATCTGGGTTTTTTTATTGCAGTGGCTAACAATTTTAATATTTGAGGGGAAGGTAGCATTATACAAAATAAAAAAATTAGCATAAGTTAATGTTTGAAGGATTTCTTATAATCACAGTTATGTTTTAGGCTTTCATTAGAATAATTTTTACGACCAACGTTAACCCTTTAAATGGTTACATTTACCTTTTTTTTGAAAAAAAAAAAAATCCTCGCAGAAAGGCAATAGTTTTGTTCTTTTTGAACTCTCAGTTGGTGTAGAAATTTTGTAAATTGTTTTGTAAAACAAAAACAATTTTTTAAATATTTTGTTAGTTTTAACAAATCTTTTCTTTATTTATTTTACCCAAAATTATTTGTGAAGAATGGCTAATCGATACGGACAAATAATTTTTGAGTTCATAGAAAATTCAGATGAGCCCGCTACAATTGCATCTATTTCAAAAGAGGCTGCCGATGTTGTTTGATAAAGTCAAAATCGTTTGTTAAAAAAAAATAAAAGTTTTTTCCTTGTGTTCTCTTTTTTTTTTTTTAAATGCGATGTTAACGATGTTTAAAAGATGTTGATGTCCAATACGGTCTAATGTGCTATGTCTGAATCAAATATATTTCTTAAGCCCTGTTAAATTAGAAGAAATGTTTATTTTAGTTGGAAAAATTTTTTAAATTTATTTTTTGATAGATTTTTTCTTGTATATTTTTTTTAAATTAGATTTTTATTTTTCTCTCTATTTTTTAAAATTGCTTTAAATCTTTTCTCAACTTAAGTCAGACACCCACTCTATAAGTGCTTACGCCTTGTTTCAAATAATTGTTTGAAAATAGCTTTTCTCTCGCTGTATACCTCGAGTTAAAATTCTGTGTAAGGTAAGCCTTTTTTCTGCTTTTTCCTTAATATTTTAGTTTTAATGACAAACAAATAATTAAGGTTCTCCTCTACTGCTGCAATAGATGCTTAATATAAAAAATATCAAACAAAAAAAAACCCAATGATTTTGGACAGCTATCAAAGTATGTTTGCTAACAAAATTATCTTAAATGTTTGGTATGTAAGAACCTACTTGTTCGAAAACTATTTGCATGTATTACTTGGTACTTTTTTGTTAAAACTTAATTTCTGTACAAATAATATTTGTAGGAGCGAGTTGGATTGTTTTTTTGTATAAATATGTGTGTTTGTATACATTTTGTGGCCATAGAAAATAGTTCTTTAACGAAAAATGAAACAAAAAACAGTTTAAAGTAAGGCTTAAAAATATTTAAATTCACTAAAAAAAGCTAACCATAACATTAGGTTAGTTGGATTCTAATGTAATAAAAACAACACAAAAAAATTTTTCAGTCTTAAATATTTTTTTAAAGCTTTTTTAGTAGACAAGGCAACAGGTGCCAAGGCTGGCTTAATTAAAAATATTTTAATATTAGATTTTTTTGTTACATCAACTCTAACCAAATCTTTTAATAATAAAAACTCCTTCTTAAGCTTTTCTGTTGTTACTTACAGACGGTCCTACACATTTCTGGGTGAAGTATTTTAGTTAAGGCTCAAATTGGTTTCTTTTAAATTTAAATTAAAAGCTAATAACAAACACAAAATAGTTTGCATTATCTGTACTACCTTTTCAAGTCAGCTTTTATCCTAATTTGCATTATAGCATGCGTTATAGTTTTTTCAAACAAATTAACATTGTTATTTATGCTTTTTGGTTATCAAGTTGTTGCACATTCTTGTGTACATTCATTCAGATATTAAATTTATTTTTTTTTCTAATTAAATAAAACTGATAATTAAAGTGTCAATATGCTTAAAGAATGCTTTTGTAGGACATGTCAGAAACTAAATATTTTTCTTTTGGGACACAATTTAGTCAGACCACAACAGTTACTTGAAAAGTCTTAAAAGCAATTGAACCAAGTAAAGTGCTAAGTGTACAGGTTTGTTTGTTTTTTGATTCTTCGGAATTTTTTTTGTTTTGCCTAATAATATGGAAAATATATTAAAATGAAAATCACAAGACTTAGGTTATGGTCATATATGTCAAATATTAGCCCAAGCAAGCGGGACCACTAAAAATTATAGTCTTAACTTCTTTATATTTTAAACCATATACTTTTAGCATTATAAAGGTAATACATAATGGAATTTTTTTGTTTTCTAAACTTTTTAATATTAATAAATAAATCTATTTTTTTAAGCTTTAGGTCTATTTTGATATATATTTTTGGTTAACATTTTTCAATATTTCACCACTCTGTATGTGGCATCATTAGAAGTTTATTTCAATTAATTGTTATATTCG